>JAQJVK010000063.1:410000-1010000 GCA_035578135.1 Flexamia atlantica | reverse complement strand
AACCGTCTCACCCCAGAGATCTCGGGTTGGCGCAGCGTCTGCTCTTGGTCTCAAAAACACAACAGTCTGTGTCACTGTACTCCAGACCTACCTTTAACTCGAAATACAGTATCATTCAAAATTATAGTATTTCTTTCATTTAATCATATAAATTAAATGTGGGTGATTTGAGTTCATGAATACATCCTATTTACCAGTTAAAATGGAGTTAATTTTTTAAAGTATTTGAAATAGGAGATCCATCATTTTCTAATACTTCAATGAGCAAGTAAACGTACACTCTCATGCCTCGATATTAGAGGATATATTTTATATAAGGCCTCACTTGGTTTACCTCTTTAAGTCATGTTCAGTCACGTAGGCATTTACAAAAGGAATAATTGAGCTCTCATTAGAAGTGTAATGGAATCTCACCTTAGAGATTCTGAAAGCTCACCAAATATACATGCGATATTATAACTATCTTAAAGAACCACCATCTGTATGCTTCTGTCCATGACGTAACATTGTATTGTTATTGATTTTTATTGTCATTCTGATTTGTTAGTTCTCCACGATTTAATTTTGAAATACCAATAATGATTTACCGATGATGAAACACCAATGATGACAA
Source organism: Flexamia atlantica (assembly GCA_035578135.1). NCBI lineage: Eukaryota > Metazoa > Arthropoda > Insecta > Hemiptera > Cicadellidae > Flexamia > Flexamia atlantica. The sequence goes on along the minus strand of JAQJVK010000063.1, from coordinate 1,009,387 downwards.
ATAACTTTGAAATAATAATTTCTTTTCTATATGTTATCTTTTACTTAACCCAGCAATTTATGTTATCGTTTTGCGTTATCGTTTTGCTTCAGCCAAAGCAAAACGATAACATAATTGGTTGGGTTGAGTAAAACATAACATGTAATAAACAAATTGAACTATACTACAATTCAAATAACATCAGATTTTTGATTCGAACCACTAATATGACTCAATTAAAACCCTAACGATAAAATCTCAAAAAATGGAGCTTGTGAGATTGTATCCTTTGATTGACACTATAGTACTAAGCGATGCGACGATCATAGCCCTGCTGAGTCATGCCCTTGTTACTGAGTTAGACAACTTGTATAAGTTGAATAAACTTTGAAGCGTCATGACAAACAACCGTTGGTTTCAGAGAGCTTGTCCAACACTTACAAAATCATGAGAAAACCTTGAATCATGTTTTCAAAGGAGCGCATTAATCAATAGGTGTATCAAACTTGAAAGCATAAACCAATCAACTTCAACTTGACCTTAAAACATAAACTCGACTTGATTAAGATTGGTCATTATTCTTAATACTATTATTGTTGACTTTGTATTGAATAAAGTAAATTATTCATTGCTATGAATTGTTTTAGCATATGAATCTGTGTATGCATAAGCTCGGTTAAATTGCAGCAAAAAATATTAACCAAGCTTTGGTTTCCATTAACGAATATTTTTAAACCTGCTAAAAGTGAAACCCGCTATTTCATTACTCTTCGTACTGATTAATATTGAAATGTTCGATCTCGATTTCTCTGTCCCTGACTCCTCTTCTAGTAAACTCTCAAAAGCTAACATGTTTAAATAGTATGATTATCTTCATTCGTGTACAAGGGTATTAAATGACAGGAATCTCTCATTAATGATTCCTTTTTCAACTCCTAAATCATTTGAAACAGGAGTTGTCTTGGGTGTTATATCAGATTATCATGCTCTTACAGCACATAATCAGTTCATTTACCCTTTTTAGATCGCAAATATCTTATCGTTTGAATAGAATACAACGGTAAACAGTATCAGTCACTAATTTAATTGCTTGAAAATCTCCATTTATAACGGATACTTCCGTGAGTGAAAAATTAGTTGTATTAATATAAAACATTATTACATAATTTCAAATAAAATTCCAATCATAAATATATTCTTACGTACAATAATGTTGCGTGAAGTCAAAATATGTCGTCTTCACGAATTCCACGAAACTTTCTGGTTCTTAAACATTTGGGGAAATGGAAACCCGTCTACTACGTGCTAGTTCATTCAGATAATTCTAGTCTGTGGGAGATTTAGTGATTCACAAGGGAACGTCAACCTGCTAGAAACTCGAGAGTGGGATTACATCTTAGCCCCAATCTCCTGTTGGGAATAGGCTTCCTGACATTCAAGTCATAATTTCAGACAGAGTTCGTAGTCCATCCACACAATGTAAATGGTGCGTTAATTCAATAATGATAAATATTGTACTCGATTAAAAATAACTAAAGTTTTAAAATAATTAACTATATACAAATAAATTTTTCTATAAAACTAAATGTGAATACAAAACATACATGATTTATTAGTTTTTTAACATTATATACAAAATTGAAGCAATCTGTATATGTATGGAAGTAGATTCTAATAAATATCCGTTAAAATTGTGTGATTGTAATAATAGGTTTTTAAGTTCTGTTTATCACAAATGTTTATCTAAAATTTAAAAGACGTCTTTTCAAATATTATAATCACTCTACAATTTTACTGGCGGAAACTGCATGGCAGAATAAAATAACGTTATAATACGCAATGAGTAATTTTATAACTCTTTTTTTTTTGATAATATTAAAGTAACTCTAATGATCCGGTGGCTCTGGGTGATGACCGGTGGAATTTGTTAATTTAAGGGAATACAGTATATAGAATGAAGCCGCGTTTTAGTAGAATATGATTATGAAGTGCAGATTCTTGATAATTATGTTAGCTACGCCAATTTTTGCTGTTATTATTTTTTAACTAAAACAATTCCTTAATTAAATTAATTTTATCAAACACAATAACTAGGCTCAACAGTTCTGCCTTACAGGTTAAAGAATATATGTGAAAAAATGAATAAATAAATAAATAAATTATTTATTGAATGCTTTAATACAGCAATTTCACCAATTACACCAAGCATTAAAACATATCAAAAATTAACACGTTTGAAGACAGCAGCAGACAACTTAAATATATACATTTACATTATATTAATCAACAATTCAATTATTAAATCAAGTTCAAAAATATCAATATACATTATAAAAATCAATATATCAAGAACAAGAAAAGCAACGTCAAGTGATCTACCTTATCAAAGTATTTTAAAATAACATAAACCTGTTTGTTAATATCAATATTTACATTACAATACTGTGAGAAATTTATTAAATTTAAAGTAATGGTTATTTTCCAGAAGAAACCATGTAAATAGTCACTAATATATTTTTTGATATGTTAGAACCTGTTAAACCGCAAACTTCTTGTCTCACTGACTTATAGTAAGATAATAAAGACTTATTTTTTCAGTACGGGAGCATATGGTAGTTTAACTACAGTACAGTCTAATACGAATTACAAAACCTCAGAATATAAACTGATCCATTGTTAGTTTTTTACAAAAATGAATGCAGACAGCATCATGACTATTTACTATTAGGTTAATAGTCATAATAAGGTTTAAGTTTTTGACCAAAGTAGCATTTTTAAACTAAACAGAAATTATTAACTATCTCTTAATGTACTGGTATTTCTATGGCAAATCATGACCTATACAGAGGAAATAGATTTATATACACACGTTTCTTCCGGGCCTCCTGGGTTCTATAAACCAACTTGGAGTAAAGATAAACTATAATATGTGTTACGATTTGTAGGAGTCATTATTTAAATCAATATCTACATATAAAATATCTATTCATAAAAAAAGAATTGTGTGTTGGTATATTTCGGGCTACAGCCAAAACCACATGTCGTAGGTACTTGACCTTGGTGTCAAATTAAAGCTTGGAAATTAAAGCTTGGTTTTGATATCTTTAAGGACTTAGGCACAGGATCGTCCCAAAGGGAACCATGTCAAAGGTTTTGGAAGTGCTTTGAATAGTTACTATGGCTACCATTTGGAATAGCTAGGGGATGGTTAATAACCACTAATAATAACTCCTAGCAGAATGCAGCACTAAGAAACAAAAAGAAGCAAATGATTTCCGGACAACGCCGGGGTTATCAATTAGTCAGTAATACAACCATGATTCTATTCATCAATATTTTTTAAGTCTATTTCGTGGGTTTGATTCGTTAAAACCTTTCCGAGGTCCCTATTATCTTCTCATGGGAGTCGGACCTTCTGTCCATTAGTCTCCCATGAAGACGAGTCTTCACAAGTCTATAATTAATTGGTTGTGTGTTCCGCATATTTACTTAATTACAATTTTCAACGTATAATATTTGCCTAAAAACAAGAATTAGAAAATTCATTGCCTAGTGTGTAAAACGCAAGTTTTAAATGCAACGGTAACTTTCTATAAAGGAATTAAAACTCTCGGCTTCTTTACAAGTCCAACTGTTAAATATGGAGAGCCTGGAGATTTTAGTTTTTTGAAAAGATGCATCCATATAAAAGATTGCAAAAGAGTTTACACAATTACATAAATAAATATGATATACTTCTTCTTTCCACCTGTACAGAATTGTTGGATATTTTGTGAATACAAAGTAATCGCGGTGTATGGTCTAGAATTATATAATATTTGTTTCATCCTAAAGGGCATAAAAAAGGTTGAAATATATGACAACAAAAATAGATATAAAAATATTGATGTATAATTTATTTTATCTGAACATATTGATTTATTTTCAAACATGTATGGATGAAAAAAAACTCTTAATATAAGATGGAAATTTTCAGGTGAAAATAAATAATAGAACAAATGGGCTATAAGGTAGGGCCTATTAAAGAGTGAGGAAAATAATAGGATCATAAATAGTTTGGCAAGTAAAAATTAAATAGCAGCATTGAAACAAATGATATCGATTAAAATAATATACAGTTCTCTAAAACGTATTAAAAATAAGTGTAGCAAATAATAAGATAGTTTCTTAATAAGAGTGTTATTTTAATTAATTGTTGTGTACGATGGGTTTAATTAAGTGTTGATAGATTCCATATCAAAGGAATCTGTGTGGAATATGTGTTAAACACATTCCACAGTACATAATGCTGTAAAGCTCTCATATCTAGTTAAATTGTTGGGAAATATCAGAAGGCGTTTATTTGGCTGGAATCAGAGCCAATGCGATAGCAACGCGACGGAACTAATTACATTCTCGCCACTTTTAAAATCTGTCATACCCATGCATGTTTATACTATGACGTCTAACATCACGATAAATGTCTATAGCTTATGTAACAATGTAAATCTGTAATAATGTTTATGTTAAAAATACCGAGTCTATACGGACACGATATTTTCCTATATTTATCTTGGGAGTAAAACATTGAATAAGCGTGAAGAACCGACTGCAAAAGGTTGATTCCATCAACTGTTACAGCTCGTAAAATTTTTTATCAGTACATTGGTTGATATTGTATTTCCTTGGCTAGCTTTTATTTTAGATTGGATTCAGCTTTAGTAAATAAAATTAGTGGTTATCCGTTGAATGGTTGGACGAAATTAAACATGTTATGTAACTTTCTTGTAAAAAAAACTTACTTTCATTTTTCAACTTAAAAAAGCATTCTAAAATTGATATCTTCGAGATATTTAAGAGAAAAAAAAACATAAAAACGTTACCTAAAATCTAAGATGGCAGCGACTTGCCGACCACCCTCCAATGGGGTTTTGGGTATGAATACTCACATAAGAAAATATTTTAAAGCCATTGGTAGTATTAAGTAGTGACAAATAAATAAATATAAATATTTATTTTTTAAAGTACGAAAATTTGCATAAAACCTCCCAGGTACAAATATTATACAGCACACACAAAACGTAAGCTTAAGATACACAACAACAAGAAACCAATACTGTAAAAAATTGGGACTATTTACAGGATTAAAAAATACCAAAAAGTGTTAAGTAATATTCATACGATGTAACGCTTCACATGCGAATGAAATCCATATATTTTTTGATAAATGTAAACAATCTATTGCAGGATTCTTATGAAGTGTATCAGAAAAAACTTGATTAATTATTGAAACCTGAATCTTTTTCCTATGTCTATAACGATAAAAGAGGAGGATAAAAGTCCACGTTCTAGAGAATTCAGGACCCAGACTTTATATGTAGAAACATTTTTGTTGGAAAAGTTTATTTTTTGGACAGTATAATAAGGGTTAGACAATCATAGTACTTTTCTACTCCTTATATGGCATATGCCCCATAACTAATTTTGCCGAGATAATTTTTTTTGTGTCTTAACGACACTTAGATAATGTTGCTCCTTTCCTCATTACTGAAAGAAATTTGTTAGCCGGACAAAGATTAAATTTGCGTTCTTTGCCAAGTGGTACGATTCTTTAGTTCGATTCAAAAATTAGATTGGGATTTTTATATCATTTAAGTAAACCTCAGTTAACAAAGTGATAAGTACTTTAAGGGGTTCATCAAATATATCATTTGTTGGTTTAAGAACGCTTAGAGTAAAAAGTGTAGATCATTTCTAAACTATCATTTTAGTAGTTTATAGGTCGTGTTCAGTCATGTTCATCGTCTGAATGGATTATAGTACTTTGAAGAGCGATAACTTTGCTGAAACTCGTTATTAAGAGGTTGATAAACACTAGAAGCTCTCGGAAAGTCTTAAGTACTTAATAACGTTTTACATAACAAGTTTGAAGAGACCGTAAAACTACGGAACTAACTTCAGTCCTTCGTTAATAACTTTTTCAAACACCAAAAAAATTACAGACTATACCTCAACTTTCTTTATTAAAATTATGTTGTTACGGGAAGTGTTATTCATATAAAATACCTATGAGGTATCAGTCTTGAACTTCCATTGCCTATGTGCAATGTACTTTGAGACATACTTGTCAGATTGCGAATTTTTGTCTATTCGTATTGATGAAAAATGCTTGTATACAAATTATAATACACTTAAGAACCTGATACTAGTATCGAAAGGAACATATTTTGGTATAGGGTAAGTGGTTTAAATTTTTTAAATGGTTTAAGTTTAAAGGCACCTTCATTAGGTTTTGAAGAATACTACACTAACATAAATAATAGGCCTAAAACTAATTAAATGAAATCTTTGGAAATGAGAAAACTCTTGGTTTTTATTATCCGGAATATATTTTTCGGAACCGATATTATAAAATAATCCAAATAATGGAGAAGTTACATGCATGAACGGAGATGTTCCAACTGTATTCCTCCACTCAAATAGAACGAGGACACTAAATCTGTGAACACTTACAAAAAGCATCCCCATGATACAACAATTTAGTTTTTAGTGGTTTTGAAATTTTGTTCATGAATAAAAAAAAAAGTCTGAAGTATAATTTACTTACATGCCAAATTTAAAAAGCGAAGCAAAGAACTTATGTGAACGCTTTAAAACTTTATTTGATAAGATCTGAGCAGCTTGCAAAGTTTTTTTTTGAGTGAATGTTGGATACTAAACCCTTTTGCCTCTAGGTTAATAATTAATAATGATTTATGACAAAAGGTTGGTGTAGAATAAGGCAAGGTTCGGGCTGTTTGCTTACAAAAACGATTACATTGTCATGGGCAGTAAAAAACCAACAATGTTTATGGTTAGTCACTGAAAAAACATCGCTTTGTCTAGGATTTGTAGACAACAATACCCACGCTGACCTGACCATCAATCATAGTATATAACATATTTATTCAGCCTTTCTTCAATCTAGGATTTTACTAGAAGTGAGATTAATGGGTGTTAGATTAAATTTTAACAAACAAAAATCACTGGCCCAAGCAATTTTTTCCTTGAAAATCCATTTAATTTAACATGGGCGAAAACTCTCATTAAATTCCTTTCTGACAAACAAACCAGTCTGTCAGTTTGGGAGAGTAATTATCAGTCCAATATCTATTGACAGCCAATTTCATTTTCGTTTTTCAAACTAGTTACAGTAGATTATATAAAATATATTTAGTTAAATAAAGCAATAAGTTATTTCAAGAACGTTTATAAAAACCCTAATAATTTTTGTTCTAATTTAACATAGGTATTTTTTAATACATGTTCATTGAATTTTTATTTTACAACTGCATGCATGGCACATTTAAGTATCAGGAAACGTTTTCTACAAAATGAATGTGTAAAAATCCTGAATTGTTTCTGATTTATCGTAAACCATACAATTATATAGTATTTAGTAGATATATATATATATATATATAAGTAAAAAATCCTATAAATTAAAAAATAATCGTACCTTAATATATCACCTATTTCATATATCTTGAAAGAAAATTGAATCGGAGCTTGAGATTTTTCTTATACCTTTCTGCAAAGATCAAATACGATGTATTATAATAATGTAATGAACAACATTATTAGTTAAAGCTTTTGGTAATTTTTTTATAAATATACTTTTTATATAGTACTGTTATATACTTTTAAAACGTGAGATTTCATAAATATGAAGTCCACATCTGCCACCATGACCACATCTGCTAAGTGCAATATTTAGGAGGCTTAACCAAGTGTTGACACTAAAGTAAAAGCGGTTGGGGAAAGGTCTGTTAAGCCTGGATAAAATATCACTAGCAATATTTTTAACAGTTCAACACTTTCAGTGACATTACATTTCATACGAATTTTAAATTAAGGATTTAAGTAATAAAATAATGATTACCGGAAAACCATATCAGGGGTGTAACGTAATTTCTTATTAGACCTTTGACAAAACCTCAAAGGTTTTCAGCGGTCTGGGTCGTAAGCTGAAGGTAATAATTTCTTGGAATTTAAAATAATTACAATAAAAACTAACAAGAAGATATAGGAGTTTGTACTATCACAAAGATTTGAAACCCATGATCAAACTAGTTTTAGAATACAGTGTGGTTGAAAAGTTCCGGAACGGTTTGATAGTTTTTAAGCCCTTAAAGGTAAAGCGACGAAACTTGGCACACCAATAATACACTTAAAAATTCATTTTTTAGTGGTTACACATTTCTTATCCCATCAGGGAAACGGGCCATGAGGAGTAAGAAGAAAATCTTAATTAAGAACTGAAAAGGTTCACTCTATCCAAAATGGCGGCGTTTTGAAGTTTCTGTTAAGTTAGACGAATCTTATATTCTCTTCCTAAAAAGTGACATAATTTTAATGCACTAAAATATATAAAAAATAGGTTCTTACAGTTACGGCAACTGTTCAAAGTGCTGCCCAAGTGTCTCCTGGCAATATCCCATTCTGATGTAGAAACCATCACAAACATTTAGTATCATACCAGGAAGTATTTGGCGAGATTCTTCATTGATGCGATTAATTACTTCACGTGTGTTGGCAGGCTTGGTTAAGTAAACCCTTTGCTTCAAATAACCCCATAGGATGAAGTCTAGAGGATTTAAACCTGGTGGTAGGGGGCCATCATTCTATCGCTACCTTACGTCCTATCCAACGATTGTGGAACAGTCTGTTGAGGAGCTCGCGTGTGTTATAGAAACCATACTGTGTTATATCTTCGGCCCAGCAGAGTATGTAAAGCCGGTATAACGGTTTCTCTCAACAGTGGTCAATATGAAGCCCCATTCAAATTTCTATCTATTATAAATGGTCCAATAATTTGGTTTCCAACAATACCGGCCCACCGTTTACTTTTTGGGTATGACTTTTTCTCATCCAGTGAAGATTTTCTCCACTCCAATAACGGCGGTTATGCATACTAACATTACCATGAAGTGTGAAGGTAGCTTCGTCTGAAGATATGTCGTTACCTAAGAAATTTGGTTTATGCGCACACTTACGCATAATTGTTTCACAGAATTCCACTCTTCCGTTGAAGTCGTCTTCCGAAAGCTCCTGAACCAATTTGATCTTATATAGGTGATAGTGGTTTTGTTTCAAAATGTTCAATACTGAAAAAATGGCATATTCCGTGTTGGGTTGCTGCGGCTCTTGTTGATGTGGTTGGTTCTTCGACGAAACTCTGGAGTACTTCTACGACCCTAACCTCGTTTGTAGCACATTTAGTTCTACCACTCATTTCACAGTCTTTAACACTGTCAGTATCTTAAAAACGTTGTACTGTTCGATAAACGGTAGACTTAGGTCCGGAAATGTATCATTAAATAAATGAACAACTTGTTCAAATGATCGTTAACGATCACCATACCCTCTCATCATAAGCAAGGGTATTCTTTCAGTCTCATTCAGCGAGATCTAAATCACAAAATACACAAATCAGAGTTAATAAAATTTACAATGGCCAAAAATATTTCTTTCACAATGGTTACATGCATAACATCTCAAGACGAAAATTAAGTTTCATGCCTACCCATAAAATAATAAAATAAATGGTAAATCACCTTAAAGTTGAAATGTCGGTAGGAATATCAACAAAAACTTTCACTAAATAGCAACGTTGCAAAGACTAATATATTATCCCGGATACTATTTGGCAGGGAGTAATACACTAATCCGGAAATATAACTGTTGTGTTCATTGTTGCCAACCCTTGATACTCAGTTTTATTTCTATCTCAGTATTATCAGCTGTTATGACTATGTTAAAAATACGGAATTTAAAAACGTCGCCATTTGAATAGAGTGGACCTTTTGAGTTCCGGTTTGTGGCATTTTTTTACTCATTAAGACCTTTAATTTGATACCAATTTCAACCAATACAACTATTTAAGAATTTAGTCTTACTCCTCATGGGCCGCCCCCCCCCCCGATGGGATAAAAAATGTGTAACCTCTAAAAAGTTTTTAAGTGTATTAGTGGTGTGCCAAGTTTCGTCGTTCGTTTTAAGGGTTTAAAAATAATCAAACCACTCAGGGACTTTTCAACCACTCTGTAAACAGGGCGAGTCTTCTAAGCCGTCCACAACAGATTGTAGACGAATGACTTAACATACGAGGACGTAAATACCAATATTTTTCATAGAAATCGCCGCCATTTTGAAAATAATAAAGATAATTGAGTTCTGTTTTCACCAAATTGTTTGTCTTGCATAAACCTTTAAAATGATATATAATATGATATATGTTTATATTAACAAATTCCGAGATTCGAACTCATGGCTCCCGGTTTTCGGTACACCCTGTATTTAAAAAAGATTAAAACTATTTTTACGTTGTTCCTTGGGTATGATTTAGTGGGGAAATGTTTTGTTCCGTCTTTGAATGTTGAACCGTTTGCCTATAATCTTTTGTGGACGGCTTAGAAGACTCACACTGTTATAGACGCTAACCCTACGACATAGTAATTTAAGCTGTGCAATGTATCAAAAGTAGGCCTAGTCTAGATTACCAAGGTTTGAGCGCTGTTTTATAATATTTTGACTTATAGTTTGATTATTATGTAGGCTTAGGCTATGATTTATTATTATTTGATCAAAATAATTAATTTAAATATCCATATAACGTTCGTAATATACATAAAAATGTAACGTCCTTCACTTACCGTTGAGGTTAGGAAATCCGATTATCGTTATTATAAATGACAACACAGACTGTATTTTCACTATAAATATTTTGTTTCTATTGTAAAATAATTCATATTTACTATTTTTAAGTTAGAATAATCCGTATTTAACAAATGAATGGCAATAATTGTAAAAGTAGGTGATAGGTTTGTTTACATTTCTATTATGATGTGAAATTTTGGTAACACTGTCATAGTGGAATGTATAATATTGTAGCGACTCGGCCGGGTGGTCACGTGATCATCCCCAGCTGACCGGGGCTATTTAAGCCGAGCTCCTGCGGCCGGCATTTTCAGACAGATTTCGTCTCCGGGCTGATGCTGCACTCTCTGTGAGAGGTCTGCAATTGCATCCCCCGTAAGGGAATAGGAATATTTATTAGGAACGGTCGAGACAGAGTCCCCCGTATCCCCAAATAATTGACAATTCAGTATTTGTATTTGATTATTTAGGAACGGTAGAGGCAGAGTCTCCCGTATTCCCGATTAATTTGCATTGTGATATTTATTTGTATTTGATTAATTTTGCATTTGTAAAAGTTACTTGAGGCTTGAAGTCAAGTAAAGAGAATTATTTACTTTATTTCAAGAGCAGAAATAAAAGATCGATCCACCCTATTCACGTTTTCCTATTTATTAATTAATAATTCCAGATTTCCAAAGGTTGGGCGAAATTGGTGAGTAGGCCTAAACACAGTTTAGATAATACACTTACACACGAAGGTTGCTTAGCCCTGACAGTCCGTCGGCGCGGATTCCTTACCTCTACGCTTTCGGCACTTGCTGTTGCATCTTGATTGATGCTGCGGGCGAATCAAACACACACTTAGTGGCACTTACATTATTTTACTTCCCCACGAAGGTTGCTTAGCCCTGACTGTCCGTCGGCGCGGCTTCCTTAACACTACGCTTTCGGCACTTGCTGTTGCATCTTAATTGATGCTGCGGGCGAATTTAACACACAATTAGTGACACTCACAATACAAGCACAAAACTAAGGCACTTGCTGTTGCATCTTAACTGATGCTGCGGTCTTGATCTACACCGAACACGTCCAGCAATTGCTGTTGCATCTTAATTGATGCTGCGGCTGGATAAACATTAACATACGAAGGCGTTGCTCGGTCTCTGGCTGAAGCTGCAACCTTAAACATACATTATAAAGTTGCCTACATGTGAATTATAAAGTAGCCTTCATGTGAATTAAGCAATGGCAAAGAACTCACCCTGATATTATTAAGAATCCAGAGATAAATACATTAAGTTTCAATCATATAAAAATATCCCCAGTACGCTGTAGCGTATAAATATACACTGTAGCTGTAACAGTTTTATATAAGTTGTTTTGTTATATGAAGAAAAATAGGAAGAAATTAACCTAGAAAATTGCAAATAATTTTGTTTACAGTAGGCTGTTTATCCTGATGCAGAAACAAATTTATCAGAAAACCAAAAATAAACTGTAAAATCTAAATAACTATACAGCCGCATGTGTAACTGACTCACTGACTCACTGAGGTATACGAATTCTAATCAACTTCCCGCTAAGCTAGAAACTTGAAATTCGGCACAAATATTGCTCGAGTGGTCAAACCCCAGGGAAAAGTCTCAAAACAAAACATTTCCACCCCCAAGCCCCGTAAAGAAGCGAAAAAGGGGGGGGGATTTGAAGTTCGAAAAAGGTACTTTTCGTTTTTGGGCTATAGCGGCTGAAGTAGAGGTCCAATCGAAAAACGAACTGCACCACGTGCTACGGATTTTTTACGATCTACAACTTTGGTTCTATGACTTTTTGCCCTATCTCGTCACCTTCACCCTTAGATTGCTCAAAATTTTTAAATGTTCGTTGATCTTCCCTAGGTTTTCCAGCACCAGTTGACTTGATATACTTCTTAGGTCACTGTAAATTTGTAGGAATATTTATTGGGTGGTCACACTAAATATAAAATTCTCAAAACAAATAATTTCAACCCCCCACCCTCCAATAGGGGGTGAAACGGGGGAAAACTTGAATTTCGATAAAAGTACTATTCGTTTTTTACCGCTAACGGCTAAAATTATGGCTCTGTTCAAAAACAAAGGCTCCCCTTTCCTCAGTTGAAATTAAATTTTGTTCAATTTTGCCCATTATGTATTTTGCTTTATCTCACCTCCTTCACTTCCAAAATGACCTCTTAATTTAAAATTCTTATAAATGTTCAGCTTATTTTGAGTTTGGATTATTTTTCAATATTTATTACTAGCTTTATAGACCTCTATTTTCACACTGATATAGTAAGTTTGATCCTTTACGGTTATCAGGGGTCATTCGCAAAATCCATCCTGTCTCTAAAGTTAAACTTTCGTTGAATTTTAAATTTTCCTCGTGTTTTTTTTTGTTTTTTGTAAATTTTTTTGGCCAGGGATCCCGAATTATTGACACGGAGATAGTCAGTTTGACTTTTTCGGTTTATTATAGGTAATTTGCAATTTTCACCCCATTCCAACCTCTAAAAAAGTTATCTCAAATTGAACTTTAATTGAATTTACGATTTGACTCGTGTGTTTTTTGCCAATTTATTCATTACTGAAAGACTAAATCTTTGAAAAGGGATTCGTCAGTGCCAACCTCCATGTTCATCACAGTCATTTGTATTTTCTTAAATCTATCAATCCCTATATGTGACCAAAAAAATAACTGAATTAAGAAGCATTCTTCAAATTAAGGCAATGTTGTTTTTCAATTAATTCTTTTACCTCACCCCCTCACCACCTGACTCCACCAACCCTCTTTCAAAACAAAAAATTAAACCCTACCCCCTCCGTAAACCCCCCCCCCTAAAGTAACCCTTCAACTACCTCCCAATAACTACCCTCACAAACATTACAATGATATATTTTGCTGAGGATTTGTAGTGAGTTTGTTCGAAATTTTGTAGCTTTTCAATACACACCCCCTGCTTTGGGGCAAAGACCAACAAGGGGCCTGGGGGCGTTAATTAATTTTGTCTTATAACTTTCAATGTCCAAACCCCCGATGACCACGATTGGAGATACCTGGTATGGTGACTTTGTACGTTAACAAATATACTAATTTTGTTATGTGACTTTTCAATATCAAAATCCCTCTCCAAGGCACTCACAGCAGGGGGCCTGGGGGCGGAGCCCCCAGCGAGCCGAAGGCGAGTCCATATATATAAAGTGACTGAAATTACTAGGACAAATCTTGCATATTACATAAAAAGTTAAATATTAATAGTAAAAAAACAACAATAAAAAGAACAGAAAATAATACTATCTATCAAAAATGTCTCTCAGGGTAAAAAGGAAAGTTGTATGTGAGACAGGAACTAAGGTGTTAACCCCATTCCGAGATTCCACCCCGTTTATCAAGGGCGGGGAAGTTAATACTTTTCCGATATCTTCCCCATCCTTGTAGCTAAGCCGGAACTGGCTTCTGTAGCGTTTTACCACAGTTTGTGAATTTTCTCCTTTTTACCAAACGTACAAGTAATTAGTTTCAGCTTTTAAAAACCGTTGAAACCATTATTTTAAATCAATTAACAATACATTTGCTTGACAAAGTGCCACATCACTTTCCAGTAGAAGCAGTGTCTAAAGAATAAAGCTAAAATATAACTCAGAATAGATGTATATTTCATAAGTTGTTTAAATTAAATAGATTTTAAACTAACAAAATATTTCAAATGAAATTGTAATCTCCTAAAGGGTTTTTAGAAACTGCTTATAGAGGATATAAATGATATAAATTACATTATATTAATCAGGTGCATTGGATTTGGCAAAAGGACCTATAATGTAAACAGGGCTCATAGTAAAATTTTAGCTCTTAAATTTTAGCCGTTATGGTATTCGTGTACTACTTGGCTCTCATGGTTTTATTTAGAGTAAAATCATTTTCTCTGCCTCTAACTTCAAAAAATAGTTGTCTTAGGATTCTTGGGATCTCTCAGCATGACTACATAAGATAACGTATCACCCAAATTCAATGCATACAAATTTATTCCACAAGTATTCGCTCTAACATTTTTCCTCCAGAAAGTGATTCTTCAAAGTTTTCAAGTTCTATTTTCGTTCATAATGCCCGTTACCCACATTATTATCACACGTCTTATTGATGATGACTGTTACACTGTGAAAAATTAAATTTGAGTATATGGAGCTCTGATATTAAACACTTCTCATAGTCTATTCGATCCGTCTTGCGGCAAACACCATTATGATGTATACTATAGGTAGACTAACAGATAAACTGTAAGTATAATGTTTACTTCCTGGCAATGCAGTGCTCAGTTACAACAGTAGGCCCAGTGAAATAGTTTTCCAATTAATGATTGATGATTTTAACTGTGTTTCCATCTGTTTTAAAACTAAGTAATTTCTGTAAAACCCAAATAAATGACAAAGATGAAAATTTATCTTACGACTTGCAGGACCTAGGTACTTAAATTAAAGACTGCACTACAGATAAGCTAGATAAAACTGCCAAAGATGTCACAGCAGAGCTTTTTGCAGTATACCCCTGAAGGCCCTGAATCAGATCACTCTTCAACCTGAAAAAGACAAGTCGGTGATCAAAACTGACTCTCAGGTAGCTATAGAAAAAGTCAAGAAAACAATTAATGGAGAGTGTGATGAACACCTAGACCAATTAATCAATTATAGTAATGCAATGGATACCCATTCACTGACATCGGTGGTAATGAGAAGGCAGATAGGATAGCCAGTAACAGTAGCAAATCCCATCCAACCCATATAAATTGACGTTCTCACCCCACTAACATACCTCCAAACGAATATATAAAGCAAGCAAAAAAGCAAGCTACAAACAAACAAGCTACACAATTTTATAACAGTCCGAAAGGAATATGACACAAATTCATTCAAGTGACCGCATATTCAAACCATGGTTTTGAAACAGTCAAATCGACAGGGAAGACACTAGCCTCCTTTGTAGATTATGATATGGCCAGTGTTACAATGCAATTAGGCTTGAGATTTTTCTTATACCTTTCTGCAAAGATCAAATAATGTATTTGACATACATACATTAATGTAATACGATGTAATATAATAATGTAATAAACAACATTATCAATTAAAGCTTTTCGTAAATTTTCTATAAATATACTTTTTATATGGTACTGTTATATACTTTTAAAACGTGAGATTTCATATTTCATAACCAAAACCACATCTGCTAAGTGCAATATTTAGGAGGCTTACCCAAGTGCTGACTCTAAAGTAAAAGCGTCTGGGGAAAGGTCTGTTAAGCCTGGATAAAATATCACTAGCAATATTTTTAACAGTTCAACACTTTCGGTGACATTACATTTCATACGACTTTTAAATTAAATATTTTAGTAATAAAATAATGAGTACACTACCGTAAAACCATATCAGAACTCGATTTGGTTCGAGCTCGATACCATAAAACACCCGTAACTCGATTTTTCATTAGACCTTTGAAAAACTTCAAAGGTTTTCAGCGGTCTGGGTCGTAAGCAGAAGGTAATAATTTCTTGGAATTTAAAATAATTACAATAAAAACTAACAAGAAGATACAGGAATTCGTACTATCATAATGATTTGAAACCCATGATCAAACATGTTTTAGCATACAGTATGGTTGAAAGGTCCCGGAACGGTTTGATAATTTTTAAGCCCTTAAAGGTAAAGCGACGAAACTTGGCACACCAATAATACATTTAAAAATGCATTTTTTAGTGGTTACACATTTTTTATCCCATCAGGGGAACGGGCCATGAGGAGTAAGAAGAAATTCTTAACTAAGAACTGAAAAGGTTCACTCTATCCAAAATGGCGGCGTTTTAAAGTTTATGTTAAGCTAAACGAATCTTATATTCTCTTCCTAAAAAGTGACATAAGTTCCTAAGTGAGTGACATAAAGTGACATAATTTTAATGCACTAAAATATATAAAAAATAGGTTCTTACAGTTACAGCAACTGTTCTAAGTGCTGCCCAAGTGTCTCCTAGCAATATCCCATTCTGATGTAGAAATCATCACAAACATTTAGTATCATACCAGGAAGTATTTGGCGAGATTCTTCATTGATGCGATTAATTACTTCACGTGTGTTGGCAGGCTTGGTTAAGTAAACCCTTTGCTTCAAATAACCCCATAGGATGAAGTCTAGAGGATTTAAACCTGGTGGTAGGGGGCCATCATTCTATCGCTACCTTACGTCCTATCCAACGATTGTGGAACAGTCTGTTGAGGAGCTGTCGTCTGTTATATAAACCATACTGTGTTATATCTTCGGCCCAGCACAGTACGTAAAGCCGGTATAACGGTTTCTCTCAACAGTAGTCCATACAAGCTCCATTCAAATTTCCATCTATTATAAATGGTTCAATAATTTGGTTGCCAACAATACCGGCCCACAAGATTACTTTTTGCGTATGACTTTCTCTCATCCAGTGAAGATTTTCTCCACTCCAACAACGACAGTTATGCCTACTAACATCACCATGAAGTGTGAAGGTAGCTTTGTCCGAAAATATGACGTTACCTAAGAAATTTGGTTTCTGCGCACACTTACACATAATTGTTTCACAGAATTCGACTCTTCCGTTGAAGTCGTCTTCCGAAAGCTCCTGAACCAATTTGATCTTATACAGTGTGTAAAAAAAGTCCGTCCCCACCTCCTTAATCTTTTTGTTTGTCACAACAAACAATTAACCTTTGGGGAATGATACTAACTCAACCCAAATTATTTTTTGACGTTACCAAAAATTTTGAGTGTCCTCCAAAAATGGGGGATTTTGGGGGCAACTCAAAATTTTCAAATGCAAACACCTTTTGAGTGACCCCTCATTTTAAAGAGCTTTCAAAAAGTAGATGAATGGTAAAAAATTGGAGGTCTCTAACATGTTTCTATCCAAACTGACAGCTTGTCAAAGTTTTGAATACAACACATCCTTGAAACCTGGCGTCTAGATCATTTGGAGTTTTAATTCACCTTTGGTGACGTGAAAATGAAACAAGCCTAGGAAAAATTTTACTAAAAGAAAAAGTAGTCTCTTTTGGTGATATTTAAAATTTTGAGTGTCCCCCAAAAATGGGGGATTTTGGAGGCAACTCAAAATTTTCAAATGCAAGCCCTTTCGAGTGACCCCTCATTTTAAAGAGCTTTCAAAAAGTAGATGAATGGTGAAAATTGGAGGTCTCTAACGTGTTTCTATCCAAATTGACAGCTTGTCAAAGTTTTTAGGAGTCGTATTCAAAACTTTGACAAGCTGCCAATTTTGATAGAAACACGTTAGAGACCTCCAACCTCCACCAATAGCCAATTCTTTTAAAGCTCTTTAAAATTAGGGGTCACTCGAAAGGGGTTTGATTTGAAAATTTTGAGTTGCTCCCAAAATCCCCCATTTTTGGGGGACACTCAAAATTTTAAATATCACCAAAAGAGACTACTTTTTCATTTAATAACATTTTTCCCAGGCTCGTTTTATTTTTACGTCACCAAAGGTGAATTAAAACTCCAAACGTCCAAGACGCCAGGTTTCAAGGATGTGTTGTATTCAAAACTTTGACAAACTGTCAATTTGGATAGAAACACGTTAGAGACCTCCAATTTTCACCATTCATCTACTTTTTGAAAGCTCTTCAAAATGAGGGGTCACTCAAAAGAGGTTTGCATTTGAAAATTTTGAGTTGCCCCCAAAATCCCCCATTTTTGGAGGACACTCAAAATTTTTGGTAACGTAAAAAAATAATTAGGATTGAGTTAGTATCATTCCCCAAAGGTTAATCATTTGTCTTAACAAACAAAAAAATTAAGGAGGGGGGGACGGACCTTTTTTACACACTGTATAGGTGATAGTGGTTTTGTTTCAAAATGTTCAATATTGAAAAATGGCATATTCCGTGTTGGGTTGCTGCGGCTCTTGTTGATGTGGTTGGTTCTTTGACGAAACTCTGTAGTACTTCTACGACCCTAACCTAGTCTGTAGCATATTTAGGTCTACCACTCATTTCACAGCCTTTAACACTGCCAGTATCTTAAAAACGTTGTACTGTTTGTTAAACGGTAGACTTAGGTCCGGAAATTTATCATTAAATAAATGAACAACTTGTTCAAATGATCGTTAACGATCACCATACCCTCTCATCATAAGCAAGGGTATTCTTTCAGTCTCATTCAGCGAGATCTCAATCACAAAATACACAAATCAGAGTTAATAAAATTTACAATGGCCAAAAATATTTCTTTCACAATGGTTACATGCATAACATCTCAAGACGAAAATTAAGTTTCATGCCTACCCATAAAATAATAAAATAAATGTTAAATCACCTTAAAGTTGAAATGTCGGTAGGAATATCAACAAAAACTTTCACTAAATAGCAACGTTGCAAAGACTAATATATTATCCCGGATACTATTTGGCAGGGAGTAATACACTAATCCGGAAATATAACTGTTGTGTTCATTGTTGCCAACCCTTGATACTCAGTTTTATTTCTATCTCAGTATTATCAGCTGTTATGACTTTGTTAAAAATACGGAATTTAAAAACGTCGCCATTTGAATAGAGTGGACATTTTGAGTTCCGGTTTGCGGCATTTTTTCTACTCATTAAGATTTTTAATTTGATACCAATTTCAACCCATACAACTATTTAAGAATTTAGTCTTACTCCTCATGGGCCGTCCCCCCCGATGGGATAAAAAATGTGTATCCTCTAAAAAGTTTTTAAGTGTATTAGTGGTGTGCCAAGTTTCGTCGTTCGTTTTAAGGGTTTAAAAATAATCAAACCGCTCCGGAACTTTTCAACCACTCTGTATACAGGGCGAGTTTTCTAAGCCGTCCACGACAGATTGTAGACGAATGGCTTCATACGAGGACGTAAATACCAATATTTTTCATAAAACCGCCGCCATTTTGAGAATAATAAAGATAATTGAGTTCTGTTTTCACCAAATTGTTTGTCTTGCATAATCCTTTAAAATTATGTATAATATGATATATGTTTATATTAAAACATTCCGAGATTCAAACCCATGGCCCCCGGTTTTCGGTACACCCTGTATTTTAAAAAGGTTAAAAATATTTTTACGTTGTTTCTTGGGTATGATTTAGTGGGGAAATGTTTTGTTCCGTCTTTGAATGTTGAGCCGTTTGCCTATAATCTTTTGTGGACGGCTTAGAAGACTCACTCTGTATATAGACGCTAACCCTACATTGTAATTTAAGCTGTGCAATGTATCAAAAGTAGGCCTAGTCTAGATTACCATGGTTTGAGCACTGTTCTATAATAATTTGACTTATACTTTGATTATTGTGTAGGCTTAGGTTATGATTTATTATTATTTGATCAAAGTAATTAATTTAATATCCTTATTAATTGTTAACGTTCGTAATAAACATACAAATGTAACGTCCTTCACTTACCGTTGAGGTTAGGAAATCCCATTATCGTTATTATAAATGATAACACGGACTGTATTTTCATTTTAAATATTTTGTTTCTATTGTAAAATAATTCATATTTACTAGTTTTAAGCTAGAATAATCCGTATTTAACAAATGAATGGCAATAATTGTAAAAGTAGGTGATAGGTTTGTTTACATTTCTATTATGATGTGAAATTTTGGTAACACTGTCATAGTGGAATGTATAATATTGTAGCGACTCGGCCGGGTGGTCACGTGATCATCCCCAGCTGACCGGGGCTATTTAAGCCGAGCTCCTGCGGCCGGCATTTTCAGACAGATTTCGTCTCCGGGCTGACGCTGCACTCTCTGTGACAGGTCTGCAATTGCATCCCCCGTAAGGGAATAGGAATATTTATTAGGAACGGTCGAGACAGAGTCCCCCGTATCCCCAAATAATTAACAAGTCATTATTTATATTTGATTATTTAGGAACGTTAGAGGCAGAGTCTCCCGTATTCCCGATTAATTTGCATTGTGATATTTATTTGTATTTGATTAATTTTGAATTTGTAAAAGTTACTTGAGGATTAAAGTCAAGTAAAGAGAATTGTTTACTTTATTTCACGAGCAGAAATAAAAGATCAATCTACCCTATTCACGTTTTCCTATTTATTAATTAATAATTCCAGATTTCCAAAGGTTGGGCGAAATTGGTGAGTAGGCCTAAAAAGAGTTTAGGTAATACACTTACACACGAAGGTTGCTTAGCCCTGACAGTCCGTCGGCGCGGCTTCCTAAACTCTACGCTTTCAGAACTTGCTGTTGCATCTTAATTGATGCTGCGGGTGAATTTAACACACAATCAGTGACACTCACAATACAAGCACAAAATCAAGGCACTTGCTGTTGCATCTTAACTGATGCTGCGGCCTTGATCTACACCGAACACGTCCAGCAATTGCTGTTGCATCTTAATTGATGCTGCGGCTGGATAAACATTAACATACGAAGGCGTTGCTCGGTCTCTGGCTGAAGCTGTGACCTTAAACATACATTATAAAGTTGCCTACATGTGAATTATAAAGTAGCCTACATGTGAATTAAGCAATGACAAAGAACTCACCCTGATATTATTAAGAATCCTGAGATAAATACATTAAGTTTCAATCATATAAAAATATCCCCAGTACGCATTGTATACACTGTAACAGCTTTATATAAGTTGTTTTGTTATATGATGAAAAATAGGAAGAAATTGACATAATAATTGCAAATCATTTTGTTTACAGTAGGCTGTTTATCCTGATGCAGAAACAAATTTATCAGAAAACCAAAAATAAACTGTAAAATCCATGTATATAAAGTGACTGCAATTACTAGGACAAATCTTGCATATCACATAAAAAGTTAAATATTTATAGTAAAAAAACAACAATAAAAAGAACAGAAAAGAATACTATCCATCAAAAATGTCTCTCAGGGTAAAAAGGAAAGTTGTATGTGAGACAGGAAGTAAGGTGTTAACCCCATTCCGAGATTCCACCCCGTTTATCAAGGGCGGGGAAGTTAATACTTTTCCGATATCTTCCCCATCCTTGTAGCTAAGCCGGAACTGGCTTCTGTAGCGTTTTACCACAGTTTGTGAATTTTCTCCTTTTTACCAAACGTACAAGTAATTAGTTTCAGCTTTTAAAAACCGTTGAAACCATTATTTTAAATCAATTAACAATACATTTGCTTGACAAAGTGCCACATTACTTTCCAGTAGAAGCAGTGTCTAAAGAATAAAGCTAAAAAATAACTCAGAATAGATGTATATTTCATAAGTTGTTTAAATCAAATAGATTTTAAATTAACAAAATATTTCAAATGAAATTGTAATCTCCTACAGGGTTTTTAGGAATTTCTTATAGAGGATATAAATGATATAAATTACATTATATTAATCAGGTGCATTGGATTTGGCAAAAGGACCTATAATGTAAACAGGGCTCATAGTAAAATTTTAGCTCTTAAATTTTAGCCGTTATGGTATTCGTGTACTACTTGGCTCTCATGGTTTTATTTAGAGTAAAATTATTTTCTCTGCCTCTAACTTCAAAAACGTAGTTGTCTTAGAATTCTTGGAATCTCTCAGCATGACTACATCAGATAACGGATCACCCAAATTCAATGCATACAAATTTATTCCACAAGTATTCGCTCTAACATTTTTCCTCCAGAAAGTGATTCTTCAAAGTTTTCAAGTTCTATTTTCGTTCATAATGCCCGTTACCCACATTATTATCACACGTCTTATTGATGATGACTGTTACACTGTGAAAAATTAAATTTGAGTATATGGAGCTCTGATATTAAACACTTCTCATAGTCTATTCGATCCGTCTTGCGGCAAACACCATTATGATGTATACTATAGGTAGACTAACAGATAAACTGTAAGTATAATGTTTACTTCCTGGCAATGCAGTGCTCAGTTACAACAGTAGGCCCAGTGAAATAGTTTTCCAATTAATGATTGATGATTTTAACTGTGTTTCCATCTGTTTTAAAACTAAGTAATTTCTGTAAAACCTAAATAAATGACAAAGATGAAAATTTATCTTACGACTTGCAGGACCTAGGTACTTAAATTAAAGACTGCACTACAGATAAGCTAGATAAAACTGCCAAAGATGTCACAGCAGAGCTTTTTGCAGTATACCCCTGAAGGCCCTGAATCAGATCACTCTTCAACCTGAAAAAGACAAGTCGGTGATCAAAACTGACTCTCAGGTAGCTATAGAAAAAGTCAAGAAAACAATGAATGGAGAGTGTGATGAACACCTAGACCAATTAATCAATTATAGTAATGCAATGGATACCCATTCACTGACATCGGTGGTAATGAGAAGGCAGATAGGATAGCCAGTAACAGTAGCAAATCCCATCCAACCCATATAAATTGACGTTCTCACCCCACTAACATACCTCCAAACGAATATATAAAGCAAGCAAAAAAGCAAGCTACAAACAAACAAGCTACAAAATTTTATAACAGTCCGAAAGGAATACAACAACAAATTCATTCAAGTGACCGCATATTCAAACCATGGTTTTGAAACAGTCAAATCGATAGGGAAGGCACAAGCCTCCATTTTAGATTAAGATATGGCTAGTGTTACAATGTAATTAGGCTATACCAAATAAAGAAGATAGAAACTCCAAACAGCATCAAATGCAATATGATCACAAGCGAAACCATAGAACATATTATTTCCGAATGTCCAGTATACGAAAACGAAAGACGCAGGTTTTAAGATTGGCTAGGAAAAGAAAATTGGAATCTACCAACAAGGCATCTACCTGCTTCCTAACACCAGCAACAGTCAGTCATTCTTGGAAAGACCTAGTTATATTTCCTAGGAAAACAAAAAACAAATTGTGGTTTGGATCCCATATTAAAATTAATAGATCCCTTAGTTGCCGTTGGTTGTTGGGCTACTAATTATCAGTCTTGTCTAAGCAAAATTTCAGCCTTGGCCAGTAACAAGACTAAAAGATCGTGCCACAATCATCCTACACTCACCCTTCACTCATATTCACCTTAAGATACCCCTTTACTTGTGGTAGGCGTCTTGATGGTAATGAAATGTAATGTAATTAACTATCAAAGTATAAGCAAACCATTAACTGGTCCCTGCAATCGTGGCTGAAGGGCAATTTCCCAGTGATGTAATTTTTGTAAAATGATTGTTCATACTGGAACTATTCATCCGTTCTCAGTGTTTTTTTTACTAAATACTTATGACTTCCAATCGAACAAAAATATAGATCAGTTTCCTGAAGAATATTTAAACTGTATCAGCCTATACAACTATAAGGGTCACGTTTAAAGTACGATGTATGTAAACAGTTATTAGCCTGTTATAAAAAGTGTTTAGATAAAGAAAATATAGATCACATCGTATTAAATGAAAATTAATTAAATACTCTTAATATCTTTTGAAGACATGGTTATAATTGCGTCACTAAAATACGGAGAGGTCAGATTTTGGACTACCCGATGATATCATCTTTAATTTCACTACTAATTGGTAGGAATAATTTAAATTAAAAAAAGCTTATTAGTAGTGTTTAAATCTAAATACAATCATAAATATTACCGACTCATCGAGGTAAAGTATTGGATGCTTATAATTACATCCTGATTGGGAAGTCAGCCGAGCCCCAATATCCGGTCGTATTATCGATTTTTCGATTTCAGATGTTTAAGTTAATATAATCCAGCTTTGTTGAATTCCTTTCTTTTGATGAAAACTTAGGCTTACTTTCCAAAATATTAGCTAACTATGTACCTAAACTAAAAGACTGACTGACTGAATTTCCATAAAAAAATCTAAATGTTTTCCCTCTGTAAGCTATGGAATATCACTAGTTAATTCAACTTTCATAATACCATCCTCATCACCGAGGTCAGCGAGTGGATGTAAGTTCACGGCTCTCAACAAGACCATGATCATGGACGTAACGAAAAAGCAACTTCCCCAAGCAAGTAGGCGACGTTGGACTTGAGACCGAGTCTGCTGCGAAGTACCTGGGTGTAATGGTCGACAGCAAACTGACTTTCGGAGTGCAGATTCAGTGCACTGCCAACAAAACCGCCAAGGGTGTCGCTGCCCCCGACAGGTTTATGCCCAACGTCGGTGGTCCTCGCTCTTGCAAGCGCCGTCTACCACCCAGTCAGTTTCATTATACGGAGCGAAGGTCTGGTCCCATTTACTTGAGAAGCACGTGTACCAAGACCGGCCTACCCGACCCAGTCCAGCGTCGAGGAGCCTTGCGGGTCGCATCTGCCTGCCGTACGATCTCAAAGCCAGCTATTATGGAGATCTCCGGAGTGATACCTCTAATCTATTTGTGAGGGAGACAAGTGAGCTACCGCAGGGAGCCTGAGGTTGGCAGGGAGACAGCTGCTATCTAAGAGCACGAACGCAGCTTCGACTGCTGGCAGCGCGTCTGTGTAGCTGAGTCGAGCGGACGTTAGACCCTCAGGCTCATTCCTATTTTCTGACCTTGGGTGGAACGGCAGCATGGTGAGGTCTATTACTTCACGGCCCAGTTCTTGTTGTGTTACAGTTCTTGTTGGGTACTTCCGAGCCTACTTGCTCAGAATGGTAAAGTTACTATCTCAGACTGTCCGGGCATCGCAGACACGGCCGAGCACACTTTCTTTGGGCGCGACCGATTGTACAAAACTCTTCGCTGAGAACAGTCCCGTCGCAGCACTTGACAACATTGTCGGAGCCAGGGAGAGGGTAATGGGAGCTGTAAAAGGCACCTTGTCCAGGCCATTCTCCGGACAAAATAAGTCGACCTTGATCAGTCTTAATCCTCAGCTTCCCCCGCAGAGGCTGCCCTGGTGGCGTAGGTCAAAAGGCCTAGCCCTTAATGTGCAAAACAGTTCCAGGCTAGTGTCCTCGGTGTTGAAGAGGGTCGTTAGTCGGTAGTCCGAGGGACATTGAATCCACGGGAGCCAGACGCTTCTGGGAGGACAAAAAACCTCTTAGTGTGCGTAAGTGCATTGCAGCTCCTCTCCCAAAAAACCATCCTCATAATTAGGTTCGTGATTCGTTGAAATTGGGGTTCCAAACTCACTTTAAAATTTAGGTCTATTAGTTTTCGTTGTCTGTTGGGTTATTGGTTATCAGACCTGTCAAAGAAACACGTCTGCCATAGCAGTAACAAGACTACAATATCACGCCATAATTAGCAGGGTGGGTCACCATTCCAATAACACGTAAGTATAAGTATCTCTAAGTAGTAAAGGTAAAATAATTATTTTATATCAATATCTGATCCAAGCAAAAACTTCAAAGGCGTTAAAAGACGTTTTTCTTCATAAAATACATGTTTATGTCATTTCTCTGTAATTATGTGATTTATGTTCTATATAATTTCACCTGTACAGTTTTATGTCTTTTCCCTGCAATTTCCTAATTTGGGTTGAACACCAGGAATATTAACCACAAAAAACGAACCTTTTGTATTATTGGCAATGGTAGGCCACAATTACAACCACAGTAGACACATAAAATTTATTACAACCATGTAAGAATATCATTGTTAAGATTGAGTTTGGTTTTCTTACGACCACTCTTCAGTAGCATGATATGTTTAATTCCTTGGCCTAATGGCATTTTCATGGAAGGTAAACACCCGGGCACTTAAGATAAGTGCTCGCACCTGTTTACTGAAAACCAAGTTCCTTCGTATCCACTACACAGCTTCCTATCTGAAATTCTCTTCATCCTATCGACTCTTATATTGTTATAATTTCATAAATTTTAAAGGTAACCATAAATATTAGGTGACTGAAAAACTGTCTTATAATCTTACAATAGCCCAAACTGATATATTTAAATTTCAAAATTAAACTTCGACACTGGAATGCTTTTCACGAATTGTTGGCAAAAATATATTTGTGTTGTTTACCTTTTTCCATTGTTTAGTTGTTTACCTTTATTGAAAAAGTTGAAAGTTGTTTACTTTTTTGGAAAAGTTAAAAAAGTTGTTTACCTTTTTTCATTCTTAAGTATCCATCAGATACGTGACTGGATTCTGCATCATCATTCAAGACTAGTTTAATATTCTAGCATCCTAGCAAACTGACGAATCTTACACTTCTGCAATATTGAAATACCCCCGTTGCAGCAGACCTGCATACTCAGCGAATTTAAAATGCTGAAAACACATTTCAAACCAACATGGCAAGATAATATATGTTTTTGTAAGCTCTATAACAATAACATGAGGAATGAGTACGGAGGTTTGCTACGACGGGTATTTTAAAACTGGGTGGTTTTAATTCAATATTTAGTAGATTTGAACTAGAGGAAGCCATATACAAAGTTTCATCGAGATATGTTAAGAAATAAGGAATATATACTTTTTTGTTTCCCTTAAGGATAACATGGGGAATGAGTATGCAGGTTTGCTGCTCTAAAAAAGACACAACCAGATAGTAGACTAACTGGTTAGCCACAACTAACTTTTAACTTAGCTAAACACAAAAATGAAAATTTTTGTCTCATTTTTTAACCTTATAATGTAAAAGAAACTGTGAAGATAGAAATAATAAATGCCGTTTACAACTTCACTTATATAGGTTAACTACATATTATATCCAAATGTTAAACAGAGGAGGCAATAAAGGCTAATGTCGGCTAAACAGAAACTAGATGACAAATATTCGAAAATTCATAACAGCGACAAAACTATAGGCTAAAAACTATTTTGACTATTTTGTTTGAGTGGGATTCCCCGAACAAGGGTACACTTCCTCGGCAGGTGGGATTCTCCAGTTCAACGTCGCGATCAGGCAAATGTCCAAAAACTTACCCCCTTAAGAATAACAAGGAGAAAACCTGCCGATTAAACTAAAAAACCTAAAAACCTAAAAAAGCTAAAAACCGTAGTCTTATACTACTCAAGTAAAACATGTAAATTGAAATATTAATTTACATGTTATTACGTGATTTGGTATAATTCATATTTTGTAGCTTCTTATAAAACCTTTAATTTAAAGATAGGCTTATTCTTTCAGTGTCATATTTGGCCCGTCATGAACTAAGATACTATTATTCTTAGTGTTTACCTCCAATTAACGTTATCTATATTCACAACACCAAGATACTTAACCCTTAAAACTAACCTGTTTTTGACGTGTGCCACATTATTAATTAAGTAATCATAAATAACTTATAATATGCAAATACAATTTTGATCATGGACTACATGTTTATTATAACATTATTTTCGTTTTATTATTATTTCATTATATTTTTGCTCTCTTATTTTTATAAATACTTCAAATGGAATAAACGTTCCTGAAGACCTAGAATCGATATTTCAGTTTCGATACAGTCATCATTTAGGATTGACGAACAAACACTGTTTATTTAGTACTTTTGACTTCTTTAATGGGTTGTTGATGAAGACAAACTACGATGGCCATCAGTAAGTCGGACTTTGACGAGGATCTCTAATGTTCAGAACGATCAACATTTTCTTGTAGTTCCTCAATAACTCTGTCTTTCAAGTTGATCTATGGGAAACCAACTGCCACTTGATCAGGTAGTTTATATTTTCTTTACCTTGCCACAGTTTTTCAAGTCACAATCGTCTCAAATGATGATAAACATTACTCATGTAATAGATTTTATTAAGATTTCACGGTGGAAGGAATATCAATTTGGTTTCGTTATTATTAGAAGTTAGCAATCAATTATTATGTAGGCCAAGATATATTTTGTTTATCTATTATATATTTAATAGATAAACATGATTTTTGTGATCCCTTTTTTCAGCCTCTGGCACTGTAGGAAAAATACAGGCACACCTATAGGATTGTACTTCGCTGTAGAAATGCACAATCCCATTACAATTTACTATGGGTAATGAAATGTTTTGAAAAAAAAAATTTAATTCGAAAATAAAATTAACGGGTGTCTTGAGCTGGTATGTTGGTTACGGAATTACTGATAGCATTTTATTTTGTTGTGCACGTGCACAATCCCATCATAATTTACTATCGCTATTGAAAATTGCTGAAAAATGAATTTGAAATTATAAAAATGACGGGTTTTATGAACTGCTATGTCGGTAACCAAATAACAAAAAAATGTAAGCAAATGCAGTCAAAGGTTTTATTGGAGGAACGCAAACCCAAACATTTTCTGGTTGAATTTCGACTAGTTGACGATCTATAGTTGAAATAATTATATTTCGAAGGAAATTAAATCGTGTATATATTTTGCAAACGTTGAGAGCAGTAAATTAACTGAAATACTTTTTAATGTACTTCAATTTGCTTTTTAATGTACTGCAATTTGGAATATGTGTTTGATGACGTACTTATTAATCACCATTTACTCTCAAGTTCTCAAAGCGATAAGACCTCAAGGCGTTGTTAGAGTTTATATTACATCTACAAAGTTCCATTCGAGGGGCAAACTTGTTCGATAACAGACGCATTTCATTAATGTAATAGTTTGCCTCATGACAAGTTCAGCTATCAAATCCATATCAGCTTATACTGTACATATATAAGTACTTAAGAATGAAAACGCTAAAAAACTAGTGTTTTTAGACCAGATATTTTATGTTTAAAAACAATATTACGGTCCAGATTATGATAGTTATTTCTTTCAAACTACTGATCGTTCTAGTTCGTTTACCAAAAGGAACTAGATACAAAGGGAAACAATAGAATGAGTTCAATTATCAAATATATTAGAATTTTCTTTAAAAAGGGTTACTGTTTTATATATATATATATATATATATATATATATAATAAGAATCATTTTAACTCATTACCATTATTTTCATTTTTTTTTTCTTAAAAACCCAACATGTTTCGGACCTTTAGGCCATTGTCAAGGGTAAAATTAAATTAAACTTAACCTCACTATGTACAGAAATAAAATTTGTTGAAATGTAAATGAATAAAATTGCAGATGTAAATATCATATGTTTTTCATATTATTCATATTTCATAAACAACTAAAAGGAAAGAAAAAAGAAAAACATATGATATTTACATCTGCAATTTTATTTATTTACATTTCAACAAATTTTATTTCTGTACATAGTGAGGTTAAGTTTAATTTAATTTTACCCTTGACAATGACCTAAAGGTCCGTAACATGTTGGGTTTTTAAAATAAAAATAAAAATAACGGTACTGAGTTAAAGTTATTCTTATTAAACAAATATATTAGATTTGTGCATGTGCAATTTAATAAATTATGATTTTATGAATCATTCCTCTTACCAACGGGATAAAACTAGGATTATAGCCAAGTCGCTTACAATACTTAGTTCGCAAAATATTCGAGTCCAGCTATTTTTTTTACAAATGCAGCAAACAAACAGTTAAGGATATATTAAATCAATCCAAATGAGAAGAACTTGTTTGCTTACATTGTAAAGTAAATCTTCATAAAAACCAATTAAAAAACAACAGTTTGAAAAACAAAATAAATTGCAGTAAGTAAGAAGGAATAGGAGGTATTTGATAAGTATCATATACCAAAGCTCTCTGCTTAATAACATTACTTCAAACGAGGACAAGTTTTTAACCATGAACATCCTTTTGCAAACCTTTTGTTTCTCCTACGGAGAACAGTACATATTTTATAACTTACATTAGGATTTAAAATACATTTATTATGAAATAATAACACATTCAAGAACAAATAAGGAAAACAGTTCTCATATTTCATAAGAAATGTTTCAGATCAATATGATCCATTACGGAGGTTTATATACAATTGGAGTAAAATTAAATCTCTCTATTTAGTAAAATAAATTCAAGGCTATACATGCAGAAATGATACAACTGAAATATTTCCACACATATACAGAGAAGCCTATGGGAAAGAATGTCGTTAGTCCAATTTAAGTTAATAATAAAAATAATATTAAATATAAAAATATGAAAAAACAACAAAATTTATGTAAGTCAAACATTCACGCACATTTCCACACTAAGAAAAAAAAAACACTAAAATTAATCAGTAATATTCAAGGAAAATACTTACTATCCAATGAGTCATCCAGCACATATGACTCCCAAACAACAAATTAGCTGATGAAAACATTACATTTAGAATAATTATTCCTTCACAGTTGGCATTCCTGTGGTTATTGCTGAGTTAGCTGGTTTTAATGACACCGGGTAGAGAGGGAATTTTCTTGAGACTTTGCCCCAACACTTTTCAGCTTTGGTTTTTATCAATATGATACGGTTAGTAGCGTTGTAGCCATAACTGGAGATATGTTTCATGAATTTATTTTATGTGTTTATATTTTTCGTAAAATATAGAAACCCTGATATTCTTAGGTCGTAAAAATTGAAAATGTTTCTTTTCAAAGTAGTACTCAGGTCAGTAGTTAAGGTGCTCCCCTGTCCGAGATTCCTCCCAGCTTTTCAAAGGCTGAGATAGTAGTATTTATCCAATATCCTTCCCACAATTGTAACAAAGCCGGAACTCACTTAGGCTACCCCTTCATTCAAAAATTTGATTTCATAATCAGTGTTTCAAAAATTACTACATTACATTACATTACCATTAAGACGCCGTCCACCAGTAAGGGGTATTTTAAGGCGAATATGAGTGAAGGATGAGTGTAAGATGATTGTGGTGCGATCTTGTTGTCTTGTTACTGACTAAGGCCGACATGTTCCTAAGAAAGGACTGTTAATTAATAGCCCAACAGCCAATGGCTACTAAAGGAACTAATTTTTTAATCAATATATTGCGATCGAATATTTTAATGCGTTTTTAAGAACCAACAGATGGTCTTTAGTATTAGTAGTGTAGAGAGTGTGAATAGTGTAATTTAAAATTAACTCTTTCTTCCTTAGAAAATCTGTTAAACATAAAATACCATTATAAGTTATCTCTATGGTATTTTTGGTCAAAAAGAAGCTTTAATTAACGTAAATATGGGTAAACATTTATCCTTATTTCATTCATTCTCAGTTCTGTCTGCTTACATGCCACTGTAAGTTGGTTAACACTACGGATTAACTCTGGCTCTAGAGCTTTGTTGTGTTGTTGCTATGTAGAATGTAGGTGTAGCCTAACATACAACTGTATTCCCGATCCTTTGAATATAATGTTCTTAAAACCAATGCATTTAATGACCATTCAGGATCCAGTAATTCAATCATTGCAACCATGTGATCTTCATTTATAATTTACATTATACAGTTGTATTTATTTTTTTCATTTTCGAATAGGTATCCTCCGGATGCCGATAAATACTAATAATGGTGTAAATACCTGCTTTACTGGTATCCAATAGTTAGTTGACGAGCAACTAGTTTCACCTTTTAATAAGTCATCTTCAGTCTTCTACAAGGATGATGTGAAGACATCCTTGTAGGAGCCTGAAGATGACTTATTAAAAGTCGAAACTAGTTGCTAGTCAACTAACCATTTTGTTTTTGTTGATTGTTCTGTTGTATGTTGTTATAGATCTAAACACGCTCAAGAAATGACGTGTATGTTCAAGAATAAATAGTATATTTCATTTCTAGGGATTAAAGTGTCGGCTCCACATGGGGTCAAGTTTTTCCAAAAATGCACTTGCGCAGAGGCTGAAAAATGACCGAGTAATTACTAATAATTACTTAGAAATTATTAGTAATTCTAATAATTACTTACAAATTATTAGTAATTCTAATAATTACTTAGAAATTATTAGTAATTCTAATAATTCGAAATAGCAGCTTATAGGGGCAAAAAGCCCTTGAAAATAAAATAAAAAAGCTGAATATTTAATTTTTCCATCACACTGACAGCACGGTTGAACTGACAACAGTTTGATAGATTTAAACGCGTTCTATGCTGTTAATGCATAGAAAACATGTCTCTGTGTATTATGATATAAAACAATCACAGCTTATTTACCTTTAACAGAGTTCTCTCAACGAGGCTTTCATCTTGTTCTTGCTATTTAAAACAATTAACTGATTGCCCATTTCATTCGTGTTTAGGTTTGACTGAGAGTAACCAACAATTGATACACCGAACTATCGATTGGTGAATTGAACGAGTATTGCAATACCGATTTTGATCTTGACCAATCAGAGGGAAGACCTCAATCGAGGCTACCTATATTTTTCCCAATAAGCATTGACGTCACAAGCTTTGGCTCCACGGGCTTAATGAAAGCTAGGCAACCTTATAATATTGTTCTCTTCTTCTCTACAGACCTTGGTTTTACCACAGTAAAAACAAAAAGCTGTCGTCCTCGGCTTCAGCTGATTCTATTTCTCCCTAGGGACCGAGTTTTTAAACGGTAAGTTTTTTAATCATATTATTTTGACAGAACCATAAAAAGTTCATTTGCTTCAAAATAGCATTCATTAAAAAAAATAGTCTTGAGCTTATAAAATGTGTTTATTAGAAAATACGCTGACTTAAATATATGTAGTGACTTCTTTACTCCTGCATAATAAACTTAAAAATGCAATGTTTTGCCTATTTGTAACTTGTGTTAAGAATATTATTCGTGCATCTAGGGACTAAGTGCAACTTTTTCTCCTTGAGGGAAACTGTGTGCCTCGGCTCCGCCATCGGGCGACAATTTCCCGAGAGAGAAAAAGTACTTTAGTCCCGAGATGCACACAATATTTTTCCTCCACCTACACCATTAACAATATCTAGGTATAACAGGTACCTTCAGATGATCCTTTGCTTCAACAAACTGCATTACAATCACATAGCCTATATAAATGAATAATGCAAGGTATTTAGGCTTTAATTTAAACCATTTTATTCACACTCTTCTTTAAAAATACTCTAGGCCAAACTTATTTGTTCACAAATATGCAAGAATATAGCCTAAACTACAAGGCGGCCATGACGCTGTCCTGTAGACAACGGAAACGGACGCTCGGCTGCTGTGACACTCTCTTCAACATAGAGAAACAAATTAAAATCGACAGTGTTGCCATATTTTCTCACTGTCCACCGCGGCGTTGCCGGATTTCTTCCCATGTATTTCTTATGAGATTACTTTTAGTCCCATGGGACTAAAAGTAAGTAAGTGAATCCCATGGAGTATAAGCTAGTACTTTAGTATTCTATTCCAGGGAATAAAAGACGACTATAGATAGTAGGTGAAGGAAAAAAAATCTTCTACTTGCGCTTATAATAATTTAATAAATTTCCAAATTTAATTGTTGGTTCATAGTGTAAAGGTATTTTGAAGGAATTGATGTTAACCTGAAAAGCTGTTTCGCTACTGAGCCAATTAATTAAAAAGGAAATATAAATTTCAAAGTAGATATATCGTCTGAGTGTTGATAGTTGTACGGTTAAACTACGAGGAGTAAAATATCATTTTCAAGAGAGGTTGCTTACGGCTACAGCTGAAGCACCTGATTCTCAGTTTCCTCTGAATTCTCTAGAGCTACCCACCGTCGGACTCCCCGAAATTCCAATGTTAATTCAAACGACTAGGTGTTTGAAATTTCCTGATATTTGTTTGACTATATTTTTTAGTAAACGGGTGTCTTGATTTAATTTCGAATATTTAATTCAGCACTGGAAAAAATAAATGAATAGATTTACATCGTTAAACCGATGAAACCGGACAGCAGGAAATAGTTTCATTTAAACTGAAGAGATAAATCTGAGTATAAAACAATACAACCTGCCGAATATTTTATTTTGTTCTACTTTGTTTAGTCAGTGATTGTTTTAGTATTCCCATGTTCGTTTTATACAATGGGTCCAGGTATTTAGGTAATCTCTCTCCCCAAGCGGTTATTCAGAATTTATCGCATACTTCATGTTATACTAAAATAACCGTTTTGTTTCATATTGACAAAAATGTGGTATTGGTTTTTGTATCTTGTATTTTTTTTGTAAAAACCCGAAGTAGTCAAGCGAAAAGTAACTTGTAAAAGTACAGAGTACACTGATTTGTTTTGCAACACATAAAAATGATTGATTTGTCTGAGAAATGATTGATTTGTCTGAGAAATGAATGTTTTACTTTATTGACGGATTCAAATTAAAATTCTTGATTTTTAACTGACAATTCGTAAAATTGTAATTGTAAATTTCATTTTATTTACATAAAAAATAATTGTAAATAAAATTTTAATTGTAAAATCCTTCGATTGCCCACTGTCCGATGTATTTACTGTATTTTTATGACTAAACATTTTTCCATTTTAAAAAGACAAATTGAAAACGTGCATTTAACACCTTTATTCGTTTCCTCTCATCGCTTTACAAGCATGTTGCTAAAAGCCAGTTTTATAGAAATTGAATAAAAATGTTGATTTTACATCAGATTCCCCCTACTACTACACATTCATTAAATACGAGAATATACACGGACAACTGCAAGGGTCGCTTTCAAAGCACAGCCCGAGGCCAGAGGATGTTTGTTGGAGGCACTACATGAGACGCCTCGAGTGCTGAATAAATGTTACTGGGTCTCCATGTAAGGAGAACCATATCCTGGCCTTTTTATTGTGCTTCATTTATTGACTTGGTTTTATTTAGGTGTTAATTTTTGAATGATTAAAAAAAATTAATAACCACTTACTCATTCACAAATCTTTACGATGCTAGATAATCAATGTTCCGTTAATCATTAAAAACATTATTTAAAATTTACTAATTTGTGTATAAAACTATACATTGAGTCGAGTTTGCAAGATATTTTTTCAGCAATAAAGTAATATTTTTTACTATTTTAAATTTCAACGCATATTTTATATATATTTCGGTTGTAGCTAAATTATGAGGATGACGTCGGCAGATTTACTGGTAAAGAATTAAATTATAAACATATGTAAGTGTTGGTATAATAATGATATATTTTTCTTCTAAAACTGTTATGTAGTTAAATTACAAACATATCTAAGTGTTGGTATAATAATGATTTATTTTTCTTCTAAAACTGTTATGCCATATATAAAGTCCAGGAGCTTTAGGAAAATCCACCGAGCAAATCCTGACCAGGCCGAAACTTCGCACAGATGTTAAATAAAGCTTCCTAATTAAAATGTCAAAGGTCCCTGGAAATTCTGTTGTGCTCCAGCCGCCATATTCAAAATCTCATTTCCTGTAAGTGTTTCTCAATAATTTTTTTCTATCAACACAAAAAACATAAGAGATATAAAAAGGTAAGAAATACTTTTTTGTAGAGGGAAAAATTTCCAATAAAATTAGTATAATAATCCATAAGACCTATCAAATATGACTACTCATATTATTAAATTTATAATTTGTAATTTTAATACTCCTGTCATAAAAAATATGTAATTTTTCATGTAAAATAAATTCCAAAAGGGGACAAAGCCTTTTGACGTTACTGAATAATAAACAAGATATAATCCTGATTAAAATTCCCGCTATTCAAAACATCAATCATTACAACCTGGTTCAAAATAAAGGCGTAGGGAGGCTCATTAAAATGTATTTCTTAAGTGTAAAAATATTATCATAAGGTGTCATTTCTTGTGAGCTTGCCCAAGCCTTTATTTTCAACCGATTTTCATGATTGAGATGTCGAATAACTGGAACTGCCATCAGGATTCTATGAATATGATTCATAAATCGTTAGGATCATAGGGCTTCACCCCCTTGGGAATGTATATTACATCATTTTACATGTATTCCTTTGGGCAAGGCTATTAGAATCACAACCCCTTTTTAGAAAAGTATCAGCAATTAGTATTCTAATTTCTTATACATGTATATAGTCATGTTATTGGACTCCTCTACAAAAATGCCACTTACAAGTTTCTCTTATGGTTTTTGCGTATAGAAAAACACGGACCGGAAATGTTTTTTTCAAGATGACGGCTAGAGCATAGCAGGGATTTACGGTGACTTTTGTTATTTTAATTAGGAACCTTTACTTAACATCCGTGCGGAGTTTCAGCTGTGTCAGGAGATGTTGGGTCGTTTCACGTTTTTGCATTAAATTCCTGGACTGATGTGTAAATGCACTGCAATTTCCAATAAATAGTAATACTAATTAAGTTGGAACACCACTATCAATTTATTTGCCGTGACTTAATAGAAATGTGGCGCGACACTTACATATTTCGAAAATTTTTAGTTAAATTCTACATTATAAATCACATATTATCAACAGCCCTTACTTTTCTTTGGATCATTCTTTTCTGAAATTATATTTCAGACCTCCTGCCATAAACATTAGGTTTGCAACGAAGTATTGAGACAATTACGACGATTGTGGTTAAATATATAATTCCAATTTTTTTATCATAATACATAATCCATCTTATTTTAAGCACGGCCCATTGCGTTACACTTACCAAAAGTTATTCTTTCGTTGAAATTTAATATAAAATACATAATAGTTTATTTTTGTATAAGTCAATTTATTACAATACGTAAGAGCGTAGGTATTGTAAACACCCCTTTTTGTACCCTATTATAAGCGTAGCTGATTAAATTCGTTTGTTTGATTTTCAAAAATTGTTTTGCAACCTGAAATGTATGTCAAAACCACCTCCTACGATAAAACAATGATTTATACGTGAGTCGGGTGTCTTTGTCGTCTCTGATCCAATAACTGTCGAAATAAAAATATTGCCAACGTAACAGTGATTGGCAAGTGGAAATGCTCCGCCTACACACATTTAGGCCCACACATATTCAGGCACATATTTGATTTATTTGTGAATAAATAAAATCAAATAATTCCTTTTTTAAAAAAATTAATGTTTTACGCAGTGTCTCATTAAAATATTCGTTTTAAACTCTTATGGGTCCAAGACCTGTAAGTGTGACGAGTAACCCAGAGCTGTGTTCCATAATGTAGAGAAACCAAATTAACTATAAAAACAATGAAGAGGATATTAACCAATAATTTCTAGGAGTAGTATTCAAAACTTTGACAAGCTGCCAATTTTGATAGAAATACGTTAGCGAAATATACGTTAGCATTTGAAAATTTTGAGTTGCCCTCAAAATCCCCAATTTTTGGGGGACACTCAAAATTTTTGGTAACGTCAAAAACTAATTTGAGTTAAGTTAGTATCATTCCCTAAAGGTTAACTGTTTGCCTTAACAAACAGAAAAAAATTAAGAAGGGGGGAACGGACTTTTTTAAAATGTAAGATTTAATTGTTCCAGGACTTACATATGCCATTCCAATATCGGGAACCTCCCCTTCAAATCAGATGCCCCTATTTATATTACAAAAAATAGTTCAAAAAATAATAAAAAAATGCATATGTAATTTTTTAAACTATAAAATCATTACCTGGCATTTATGAACTTAAACTATAATATTTTTAAAAATAACGAATCAAATTAAAAAAACTCAGTATCATCTAATCTTCGACCTTATAAAATAAATTTCTTAACTAGAAAAATGTGACAATGAACCCCCTTACACCCAAGTTGTGCTCTCTAACCACTTTGAGGTAAAGGAAAAAAACAAAATTTGAATATCATTGAAAGGCCAGATTCAAATAATTTTTTGATAGGTTGACATGGGTCAAAGTTATCAACTGATATCCGACATAAGGGAAGAAGGATAGCATGTATTTACTCAGAGCAAACACAGTTAGTGGAAAGACTCGAGAAAACTTTCATAAGGTTTAAATTGGTTATAATTAGCAAAATATCTACGAATCGTTTGAGGATTTTTCATGGGGTGAAACGAGTCAGATTTACTAAATGACATCTAATACACATAAATTATGGCATAGACACACGTTGAATAAAAATAAAGCCACTTAATAAAAATATCAAAAAATAAGAAGAATAAAGTACAAAAAAGTTGTATTAGTCCCACATTAATAAGCTTCTGTGTAGTTTGAATAAATTAAGATTGACAAAAAGGTTAAGAAAAGTGGTATTCAAAATTCCAAAATACAAAATATATCTCTAAGTCTAAAAATTGAAACAAATAAAAAGCCACTTAGAAAAATGTTAGTTCATAATTTTGAAGACAATTGAGGAGGAGTTGAAATGGGCTAGAGCTAGCAATTGATATCTGAGAAATGACGAATCTGGCGTAGATATACCCCAAGTAAAATTATAAGTACCAATATAAAAAAAAATTAAAAATATGTAATTGACTGAAAGTACAAACGTCAGGGAGAAAACTAGGTCTCTACGCCAACAAATAAATTGGTAAAAAATACAATGAAAATTTGAGTATTGAAAAGTTATTAATTATTACAGCAAGCGATTATCTTCTATATTATTAATACGCTACCTGAAAACTTTGTTCAGGATAAGGCTTTTTTATTTTAAGACTTACCCACACATATTATACATCAAAACACTCGTCTCTGTGTGCAGATTTGTCAAACGTCTTTAGATTTGTAATTTAGGCAATATAACTCGAAAAAAAGGAGAAATAGTTAGTTTAAAATAATATTTGTTTTGACAGAAGCGAAAATGTAAACAAATAAACATCTGATCAGCTGTGTGGGATCTAAGCAAAGGTAACAGAAAAGCTATCTCCATATGGTCTGTGCTGAAAGGTGAATGTGGGATTGAGTATAGATATCAAATTAATTTCAAACTCAGCCCAGCTGTTTTTTTTTTTTTTTTTTTTTAAGGAACAAGACGACTATAATTTATTTTGATTGGACACTTTATATTCTTTCAAACGTGCTAAGAACGAGACGACAAAGAAGTGTTTATAGCGGTCGGACACGGCTGGGCAATGTACAGCAAGGTGTGCGTCGTGTGCGAGTGCAAACAGAGGCTTGCACAGAGTACGCGGAGCTGGGCAGCATTCTCTTGCGGGTTGGCATTACCATGTCAGAAATAAATGTGGCACGCTACATTTTCAATGAGAAAAAAGAGGAAGATGCTAAGGATGTTCATACTGCTGCCATAAGGGAAAGTGAATCTACTTACATACTGAATGTAAGGCAATTACATTCAAAGCCTTATTACTGAACAGAAACTACAAAGAAAATATTAGTTCCTACAACTCTGTGCTCGCAACGGCAAGCAAAGGAGCTATTAAATTGAAGAAAACAATGGCGGAGGGTTTTTCATGTATAAAGTGTACGCAACAATTTATCACTCAATTTTAGTACCTTACAACCGTGAGGAAAGCATTCGTTATATGCTCAAATTTGTATCTATGACGGACGTCGTAACTGGTGATCAAGAAAGAATGCTAAACAAAGCCAACGGCTATTGCAGCAATGAACTCATGAACGGCTTGACAGAACACTTGTTACAGTTAATCCCTAAGCGCAAGATTTCAACGGGATGATTTGCGCTCCGAAAAATACTCCAGATGAGCAGCATACACAGCTCGGAATACACATTATCTGAGATCGAAAAGAATATTAGCATCGATACAACGACTTAATTTAATGATGTTGCTATTATTTTTAGAGCAAACGATAGCGAACCACCAAGTGCAGGCGTGACTTGATGATTCACCCACAAGATGAGCCACTTAGAAGAGTATATATTCTCCAGTTGCTTTTTCCATAAGGAGATGAAAGTTGACAAACAGATCTAAAAAAAAAAAAACTGTAATGAATACGCAAGTGCACAACGAACATCGCTTATAGTGCTGCAATACGCATCCTATCGAGTGGCTATCAGAGACACTTTCAGAATGCTACATCGTTCGAAAAACCAAATTTTTACAATAGATTGTCGACATACCATGTGCGCATAGAAGGCAAACGATCATTTATAATTTAATAGTCGTGCGAATTTGCACGGTTTACCTAGTTAATTTTATTACAGCACGGACATCAAATCCTTCAATGTTAAATCAATACTTTTCATATAAAAATAACGTGCTCTGAAGGGATACGTTAATTTTATGAGGCTACTTAGATAAAGTGCCTCCGGGATATTGATGCGTGCTGAAATGTGACTTTCATGACATCATAATGTTTAATGAAAACCCATTTTTCAAATATTGGCAGATTTTTTTAATTCAGTTAAAATACTTAACGTCCTAATTTTTTTGGATCTTTAATTATTTTTAAGCGAAGTGCACTATTCGTTCCTACACGTTTAACAAACATTTATGGTATTTTGAATTATTAATGATAAAATCTATACAAAATGGACTTTTTGCGAAAACAAAGTTCTTAATTATTAACTTTTAATTGGATTAAATTCCCAGAAATCCACTTGAAATATTGCGCACCTAAGTAAGTTGAATCGAATTATCCCAATTAAGTTGTCATTTAGAACCAAACTACCATTTAAACAATGGCGTAGTATACACCGTGTCCCAAAAAGAACTCTTAAATTTCAAAATCTAATAAAACTCGTTTAGAGAAACGTGCCAAAGTTTTCAGGTATTCACGTGATAACTGAACTCATAAAGTTTGATTTAATATTATTTGTAAATATCTGTCGTCTCACTGTCTTTACTCAGAGTTTTAAACTTAAAAATTTAACTTACAATGAAGAATTGCGCACAACAGTCCTAGGACCTATCACCATGAGATTTGTTAAGCCTTTTTTACTCTGTAACCATAAATTTAAATATATCTTCTTAAATTTATCACCGAGGACCGATAAAAAAACCCAGTGAAATATCCTGCATTGTTGGGACTAGAGTGCTGGGCTGTCATGTCTAATTCTTTGTTAGGTAAGATTTTCTATTTTTAACAGTTTGAGCAACGACATTGAATCAGCGGGTATTTACTAACTTATGTTATGATAGGATTAGTGTGTTATATTAAATTAAAATACTGCACCAATTTAAAGTATCTAATTGAAGAATTCACATCGTTATAAATTGGCAACAAATGTTTAAAACCCAAATTTGCTGTGAAATAATGCCAGGTAAAGTATATTATTTGATTACGTAAACATTTTTCATTGTTGCAAGGATTTAAAACAAAAATTATAAACTAATGTATTTACTTATTTTTTGCATATTTACGTATCCACTTACTTCTTTACTTATAATTAATTATGTCTCATTACAATCAATGACCTTCGTTTCTTAATTTTGGTCTTTAAGCTGAAGGTAATCTCAGTGAATAATGCTCGATTCCATAGAAGATAGTTCTTCATTTTACCAAGCTCTGTAAAAACTGATGAGGTGAACTTAAATGACAACTCTAAGTTCATTTAAAGGTACATTAAGCTCTAAGTGGAAAGCCTTGTATTCAGCAGTGAGCAATACTAAGCCTCTACAGCAAACTCAACCTCTACAGCAAGGCTCAGCCTCTACAGCAAACTCAACCTCTACAGCAAGGCTCAGCCTCTACAGGAATACTCAGCCTCTACAGCAAGGCTCAGCCGCTACAGCAATACCCAGCCTCTACAGCAAGGTTCAGCCTCTACAGGAATACTCAGTCTCTACAGCAAGGCTCAGCCTCTACAGCCATACAAAGCCTCTACAAAAGGGCTGGGCCTCTACAGCAATACTCAGCCTCTACATCAATGTTCAGCATCTATAGCAAGTCTCAGCCTGTACAGCAATACTCAGCCTCTACAGCACTCAGCTTCTACAGCTTTACTCAGCCTCTACAGCAATACTCAGTCTTTAAAGCAGTACTCGGCCTCTACAGCGCGGCTTAGCCTCTGCAGCAAAAACATATTCAGCCTCTACAGCAATACTCAGCCTCTACACTAATACGCCCACTACCACGTTCCCCGTCCGCGAGAACCATAACACTAGACCACTAATGAAACGGCAATAATTAGTTGCTTCATGGCATAAATCCCTACATTCAATAACATTATAATTGGAGCCTGGCGATGAGATGTCAACGTCTAAGCCCGTAGCACCGCACCTATCCTAAGCATCAACGCCGGAATAAAAGTTATTTTACACCATTCTAGCATTCATAAGTGATTCTTGAGGAAAATAAAAAATGGCGCTGTTTCTATGCTGGAATTAAGTAGTTTAGAAAATGAAATAACCAAAAAGCATAAATTAGATGACTCGACAAATACGAAATTTGACATGCCTTTACTCTTTATTAAGCCTGTGAGTTTTTTAAACTACCGAAGATAAAGTCTAAAATTGTATAAAGAAAAATTATAATCCTCATTGGGAGTAAGGACTGGTGTTAAATACATATACAATTTTTGGTA
Organism: Flexamia atlantica; assembly: GCA_035578135.1. Lineage (NCBI taxonomy): Eukaryota > Metazoa > Arthropoda > Insecta > Hemiptera > Cicadellidae > Flexamia > Flexamia atlantica. The sequence goes on along the minus strand of JAQJVK010000063.1, from coordinate 966,696 downwards.
ATCAAATAAATTGAAGACTGACAAAAAAACGTGATTTTAATGACTGTAATAAAACACTGGTGTAGTTTTTGACTTAAACTGTCAATATTTTTGTTTCATAATAATTTTCAGCTTTAAAAGTCAGTAACCTATCATTGAATATAAAAAGATGTATCTCAATCAATCCCCAAATACGCCCTTTGGTCCTTGATAAACGAAAACAAATAAACCACACCAAATACCTTTTTTAACACTCACTGTAATAGCTATGTCGGGCTTTAGTTTTTTTGACACGGGAACGGTTTTCCTTTTGAAATATTAACACAATACTTATTAGCCTTACACAAAATAAACACTAGCAGTTTTGTTAACACAAAAATGGCAAAATTGATGATTGAAATAACTCAGAATTACTTTACATTTATGAACTTTGACCTCACCTTTCCTCAGTTAATAGTTGTTTAGTATGATTGTTAACCGCCACTTGTGTTGTTACAATAATGACTAAATAAAAGTGGTGAACATTATCCTTGGGTCAATGAAAGATAACATATCAGATTCAACTTTAAATTGGAGTTTAAAATAAAATGATAAGGAAATATTTTATCAAACTCACACTTTTTAAAAAAATTGTAAATAATTCAATACCTCTTGACGCAGAAAAACGAGATGTGCAGAATATCAGGACAACCATAAGCAATGCTTGTTAAAAATAACATATCTTAAAAAACATATAATCTTAAACATATGACAATCTTAAAAAACATAATAATCTTAAAAAACATAAAAAATATGATCTTAAAAAAACATATACAGGATACAGCCAAAACTTAAAAGTAATAATGAAGTCATGTTTTAGAAAAGACAATAAATATAATTGAAACATTTAATTATAATTTTATACACATTTAATGCATTATTATGGTAATATTAATATTTATATATTGGTCCATGTTAAAAACGATTGTTAAAAATATCATGAATGCTGACATTACTATATTTGACAGCAGTATAAATATTTTATAACCTAAATATTATGAAGGATAAATGTTTTATGACGCCCATTCTAAACGGGACAAAAAATATTTCTTAGATAAATCTTTACCGTTATCTTAAATGCGCCTTTAATAAAGAGGTCGTTTACGAGTTTCATTTCTCAACTTATCGCTTGCAGTTGTCAGCATTTATCTGTCACTCAGTTATATAATATTTGAAAATGGCGTGAACAGGTGCAAAATATTAATGCTTATCCAAGAATTCTTTATTTCATCTCTTAAAGAATTCTAGTTTATATGATTATTTATTATATACTTTTATATCTTATTTCTGGTTTATTATTTTAAAGTCTAATGTACGGTTAGCGCTAGCTAAAAATAAACTCTCAACATGCTAAATACTTTTTTAGTGGAGGCCTGGGCAGTTTTATATTAAGTTACTATAAAATTAAAACAAACTATATAATGTAGTAAAATAAGGCATAATTTAAATTACACAACATTATCCTCCTGGGTGAGTCTGAGGTGATCTGCTTGGTGTAAACAAATAAATGGATCAATTACTAGCCAGTAACAGTTTTATAATTTTTATTTTATTTCTCATACGTTTTTATACCTAGGAATCAGTTTCGGAAGATATAAACGGTGCTTTTCATATCTATGTTAAACAGGAGTACTATTTTTTGACATTATAAATCCCAATGACAATGAATACTAAATTCGCTCTTAATTTACAGTCTAATAAAATATGAATCGAATTTCTCCCGAGGGCTACCATTTTTGATCACACAAACCAATGATACATATTACAGTTTACCTATAAACAGCGGATGAAAGTCATTGCTTAAATCGTCTAATTACTGAATGAGCTACAGTCGCCTTACTGCCCTCTCTCGCTTTATTAACTCACCTCTTTACGCTGCGTTTTCAACCATTTCTCTTTGGTGAATTGTTAATGTAAACAGAGTCTATATTATTCGAAGTCTATATTACATTCCATTGCAATTTTCTAAAATGACTGCAACTGATTATCATATATAGCTAATGGTTACACTCCGCTTCCCTCGCTGCGATGATATTTTTCTCCTCTCCGATGGACCGTACGCTAGCCTATTTCGTAATTTGTAATATATTGTTACAAATAATCAACGTAAATAATTTACGAATTATTGCATCTGTACTGTATTTTTTGTTTTTAATATCTCAAACAGATAAAAACCGATTGAAATTTCGTTACTCATTTAAATTCATTCTTTTGAGAGGAACTCGTATGTAAATAAGCGATTGGAGCTTATAACAAATATATTTGTTATAAGCACAATAACAAATATATTATTGAGCTATTATTGATAGCTCATGGTCTGAGGTCCTTTAGGTGTTGAGAAAGTTCGACCAGGCATTCAGTCAGTAGTATTTGGCTTACCGAAAATTATTAGTGTTGAAAGCCATTACATTAGTTGAACTGTTGGTTCATGTAAACGTACCAATATAAGCGTAAATCTTTAACATTACAATTTGTTAAATCAAATAATAACATGAATTCAAAAATAAATTTGTTAAATCTTTAGTTACGACTCATAAAGTTATTTTTAGAACGAACAAGGTAATTACATTAGTGACGGTTAATCAAGACAAAAACAGGATCAGGCAATCAATGCTTCATGTAAATGTGCTCCAAGAATTATAAATGAACTTATACAATAGGAAATAGTAGTTTTTCAATAGCGATTTTAGCTAACCGTTAAAAAAGTAGTGTTATCAAAGATAAGTACCAATGTAAACATAAGTATTTGTTTAATTGACATATCTAGTTAAGTATATGAACTAACGATTGAATTGGAAATGGTACAACGTATGAACTAGATTCGTATCCTTAAAAATAATATACTGAATCCTTAAAAGATTACTATCAAAGACTCCTACAAAATCAAAGTGAGTTAGTTATTTATAAAATTGATAAAATCGATAGTTCTAGTTATTATAACACCATTTTTCATACGGTGTACAGTTTACCACTATAGCAGACTGTCTGGTTTTTTATCCTGATCAACCGAGCTGGAGGTATTACAAGCCTTGTAATTGTTTAGGAACTACATGAAAGCGGTATCAGGTTCCACTTTACGAAAGGTCAAACACGTTTTTTTCTACCAGCCAGGAAATACCCCCAATATTCGATAGATATCAATTTAGTACGCTGTGAGTTTTTGTGATCGAGATTCCTCTAACAGTTATGAGCCGATTTTGATAATTTAAACACCTTTGGAAACAGTTTAACATGCAGCTTTGCAGGAATTAAAACTTATGAATCTTGTATAAAACAAAAGAGCCCTAAAAACACCTTAAAGTTTCGTATTTGTCCATAATATTTAATATGGTAATAAAAATCTCAAAAGAGCTGATTGAAGAAATCACGTTTTCAGTAAAAGTATTGAGACTCCATCCACGAAATATGTTTATGATTTGAAGCTGTAGGGCAGCGAAAGATTTATAGTATAGTCAAAAAATTTGTAGCGATACCTATTACGTCATACTACAATGGTTGGTAAATAACTGCTAATGTATTGTACATGCACAACACACATTGCATAACACGACATAGCACTGGATTATTGTTAATCCAGACACAATGTAACATCCGCAGGCGCCATTGTGTGCTCAACAATCCCCTCCCTTCAAGTTATGCATTCATGCTTCATGTTAAGCACTGCATAGCGTGCATATAGTAATAAGATTTAGTGTAGCGTGTATTATAAAAATACCATGGACCGACGATCCGTGACTTGCCGTGGTAGATACATAGTTGTTTTAACTGTTCAAATGATTTTTCTTTGTATTTTATATTTTGTATTGCTTTAGTTTTAATGGTTCTAATATTTTATATTGGGGAGCGGCCTGGCATAGTGGTTGGAGCGCGGGCGTTTGATCTCGGAGGCCCGTTTTCAAATCCCGCCAATCATCAATGGTATTTTCGCTATGTGATATTGCCGTGACCCACTAGGCCTAGCCTGAAGTAATGTGTAAAACGGTTCCGGGTTAGGTCTAGTGTCCTGGGATGTGAAGGGAGGACAATAAAAAAAATTATATTAAGATTTGGGACCTCACAGAAAGTTATTTCTGCAGATCACTGATTTCAACGCTACTGGGTTGCTCCACCAGGGTTGCTCTGGGGTTTGGATGACAGCGAATTCTATTAATGATATCTCGATTGTAATTTTTATAATTAATGATCATTCCATTACATTTTCATAAAAATTCTTCTATTACAACATCTATTTGTGTTTAAGGTTTTAAATATTTTTTATCAAAAAAGTGGGCAATTGGGCAATGAACATAGATATCGTCATGAGTATGATACTCGAAATTATACTTTAGGAGCGTATCGGCGACCAAAAATCAATAGAGAATTTGTTAAAAAATCTTTTGTATATTTGGGTCCAAAATGTTTCAATGATTTTCCTTTTAATATAAAAAATAGAAATAACTTCAAAACATTTTCATTTCGTTTAAAAGAATGGCTGTTTACGGTAGACAATATTCAAGAAATTATTAAAATATTGAAGTAGTAATATGTTAAAAAAAAACAAGTATATTTAAGAGTAAGTAATACGTTGGTGGTAAATATAGGTTCTAACAATTGGAATTTAAATAATAAGGACATTCGCCACAGGAGCCACACGGTATCAGTGATAATTATTTGACTGTGACTGATATTTGTGTTTGTGATATGTAACTGCCATCAGTACCTGATAAGATGGCATGTTTTTCCAAACAAGGTTTGTGAGATCTATATTGTATAATTCATGGTTGGAAATAAATAATTTCTTTCTTTTTCTTTCTTTCTTTCATATTTACTTCTAATTATACCTAATTAACCGTTTCTAGGTTCGTCAAAATTGGTTAATTTATATAGATTTATTTTGTTTTATTTAAAACGACCTTAAACAGAGAATTAAAATACGAGATGTCACAAGAAAACAATTACGTATAAGTTCACACATTTTGAATTTATCGTGATTTTATCTTTCTTTTAAGAAGTTAGGATTTTCAGAGATGCATGGTGTCACTTCTTTAACGACATAGTATTATGTAATGTTTTTTAATCAACAAAATAACTTATAATTATTTACAATCAACTCCACGAGACAAATGGTAACTAATTTTTTCATTGAGGAAGAAAAAAATCTGTTTGGTATAGCTTTACCTCTAATAGGTCCTTAATGAGCTAGAATAATACTATCTCAGGTTTATAGGTCTGATATTGCACGTTGGGGGCTTAGACTTTGAAGTCAAAGCAGATATGTTAGCTACGCAAATTACCAAAGGCTATGGGCTCAGTATATAGACAAGGGTGTTATGTACATGACATCCACTTGATGACAGCTGAGATTGCCAATGCTCCTTATAGAGAAGAACGTCTAAAATAGTTGGCTTATACATAAGCTAATTGAAAGAAATTATTTAATTAATCGGATCATAATTTACATCATATTTTTTATTAATTTTTAGATATATAACTTTAAAAATCAGTTATAAATTTCACCAACCCTATAAGTTGGTAATTTTTTTTGGAACTTATCGACTAAACTATTGAGTCAGTACGTCTTTTATCAAACCAACAAATTTGATTTTCCTTTTGATTCTTTGTAACTAGAGTTTATTTTTCTCTATCCTCCTAAGCCCTTCAGTTTAATTTACTTCATTTGTTGATGTCAGACTGGAGAAAGCGAACTATTTTCACTAGTTCCAAAAAAGTATTTGTATTCATACTTGTCATTAATAACCTATTCAGTGTTATTAATTATTTCACATCATATTGTGTTTTTCCAGTTTGCTATGTAATTTATATATTTTTATTGTCTAATCTGTTGTTTAAGCCGTTTATCTGTGCTATATACGGTTGTTATTGCATCGTTCGCTCATGGTGCAGCAGGTATTTTTTTTTCAAACTAAGAATGAAACGTCATCTTGTTTGCAAGTACATGTTAACATTCCTATTGTGTATGAATTTGTGTGTACCGTATGGTAAATAAAATATCCTGAAAAATGAACCACTTGGGCTTTGCCAGTAACAAAAGGTTTATATAATCCATAATACTCTTAGCTTTCATTCAAATTTGCCTTAAAAAGCCCCTTGCCTATTGTGATCAGCGTTTCACATGGTTATTTAATACATGGTGAACCTAAATGTATTAATTTAAAACAAAGATTGTATAACTGTTCTCTATGTGTGTACACTAGATTATGATCACTTACAACGTTTATCATTGATTTGTTTAAGATAATCATAATTTATCACAAATATTAAAGGCCTTATCAGTCAGAAATTTACAACGGAGACAATTAAATGCTGTACCATCATAATTCATATCTGAATTACTAGACCGATTTAGTAACAATACAAACTAATCACAGGGGTTGTAAAAAATGCACATCTTGTTTATGTACCAAAACTACGATAAGGATGTTAATATATGATATTTTTGGTAAGCAAAGACAGAAAAAATAACGATGGCTTTAAATAAAGGAGTCGACGTAAGTGTTATTAAAAATTAATAATGCTTATAAAATGCTTTGGAAACTGCTCTTACAGCAATGTATTTTTTACGATCACATGAAGCTTAATGGATTTACGTTTTACGGCTATTTAACTTAATGGACAGGGAACATTGAACATATACCATTAAAAAAATATCTCAATTTATTTTACTTCTCTTGGTAAAACTTGGTAAAATACACACACACACACACACACACACACACACACACACACACACACACACATATATATATATATATATATATGTATATATATATATATATATATATATATATATATACACCTCTTATTTATTATTATTGTTTGTTTATATATTGTTTGTGTTCTTAAATAAATGACTTATTCTATTTTAATCTTCTTCTGCCACGACAGTCCTCTTGACCTTGGTGCCGTGTGCAGCAATAGGGACGCCTCGGCTCTTCGATGATGCTTAAAACCTATTTACCTATTCTAATACTTTTGAAATAAAAAGAATCAGTTATGTATTTACATAAGTAAAGAATATTTTATTAATAAAATAGAAATACATTTGACATGGACTCTAAATCTCAGGGAAAGGTTCGTGCTGGTAAATAACCTTAGCTCTTTTGGTAAAGTAACAATGTAAAGCCAATTTTGTTGAATTTTGAATACAGATAATAAAATATGCCAATAGTCTCAAAAATTTAAATAGGCCTAATGGAAGTTGAATCAATTTGAGTTCACAGTTTATATAAGAAAGTTTACATGGATAAAGCTTCAGGTAGGCTACTTGAAATAGTTAATTAGGCTTGATCAAATATATAGATTGAAAGTTATGATAGTCTTTGTTGGAATCAAAATGGTGGTTACCATCTGCTTACAAAATTTCTTCACCTGGTACTTATTACTTGATACTTACTTACTTGATAGTTGTATGCTTCATCCTTGACCGACATCGTCGGATAGATTGCGTTAATTTATTACTGAACACAAAAACTACAAACTAAAATTTACATCCTACAACTACTACAACTACTGGCTGTGGCGATTTAAAAGAGAACACTTCCTCAACTAGCTATTAGGGGGCCTTCACCAAGTTCCTCCATCGAGTACAAGGGTCGTTTTACTAAGCTGTCATGCAGCACCGATTTGAATCTGGGGATGTCAAGATCCCTCACTCTCTTGGGAAGGGTGTTGAAAAGTTTAATAGCTGAGCGAGGGTAGCTCTTGAGAGTGCTGCTCAGTCTACACCGCGGCATGTCAAGGTCTTTTGCCTTTCGGGTACCGTAGCAGTGTTGCTTTTCCCTCAAATCAAAAGCCTGAAGGTTTTCTTTTAGGAGTGACAGGCTGCTCAGGACATACTGGCTGTGGCAGGGAGAATGCCCAACTCTATAAAGAGAGGCCGGCAGTGCTCATTGTATGCTGAAGATGTAATGATTCTCACAGCTTTCTTCTGAAGAAGCAGAATGTCCTGTGTCGCAGTCGCATGTCCCCACATTGTGATTCCGTAGGTTAGATGGCTGTGGAACAGAGCATGGTAGACAGCTACAAGATAAGGCTTCGTGATGACTGTTCGAAGTTTTCTTAGTAGGAAAAGTACTCTAGATAATTTAGTACATACCTTATCTATATGTGTGTTCCAGCTTAACCTAGGGTCGAGCCAAAAACCAAGAAGTTTTACGGCTTCATCTCTCTCACTTCCGAGTCTGAGGGTGCATAGCAGAGACTGGGTTTTATCTAAATTAATCTTAAATCGGTTGGAGATGAACCAGTCCTTGGCCAGCTCCAGGAGATGATCAGCATCCGCTTGTACTTGACCTATGTCTCTCCCTCTGGTTATCAGGGTGGTGTCATCTGCAAATAATAAGGTGGATCCGTTAAGCCAAAGGTCATTAATCATCAAACTGAAGAGGATCGGGCCCAACACCGAGCCCTGCGGCACTCCATGGGAGACATCTTTAACGCAAGAGGAAGCTCCGTTCAATGAGACAACCTGCTTCCGGTTTGCCAGGTAGCTGGACAGGGTGTTAAGCGCAGCTCCTCCAACTCCATATTTCCGCAGTTTTGCTATGAGTAGATCATGACTGACTACGTCAAAAGCCTTACTGAGGTCACAGAGTCTCAGAAGGACAGACTCATTATGTTCAAAAGCCTCATTAAATCTTGATGTTATACAAAGGGTTTGACTCTAAATGTACCCAGGCTAGTTTCCCTATTTAAAATGTATCTAGACCATGCAATTTCTAGTCCAACTGGGCCTAAATTTTAAAATTAGGAACTGTATCCACAGAAATTACAAATTCATCTTAACACTTCTCTTGATGAAGCTGGAGGCTGAATGATGCTGAGGTATGTGTCCAACCACACAATAGTATGTTTGTCCTGATGGTCTTGTAGAAATAAAGAAATATACTTCACTGGTCACTGTAATTTTTGATCAAATAAGACTTAATTTTGAATTTAATATTATATGAAGTTATTTTTAATTACAACTCTCTCACATTATATTATTACTAAAGGAAGGATATGTTATTTTTTGGTAGGGCTAGAATTAATAGATCATTTCTCATCTTTTAAGAATCTAAATTTTCTAAAAAATTAATTTTAAATAATGATTATGATTTTGAATATTCTTTACTTATAATGAATGGATGATTTTTTGAGGGGTAGTGAATAAAATGACAAATTAAATAATAACAGGTATTGAACATTGAAACTCATTAATTCATTAACTATCTTGGTGTATTCATATTATTTGATTACATATTAAATAAATTATGGAAATTGTGATAAATAATCTAAGGAAACAAGAAAATAATAATATTTACAATAAAAATATGAATGAGGCGAATGAAACATTACAAATTTTGTAACCAAATAACTCTAGGTAGTAACTTTTAGTTTTTCCACATTATATTTGTTCGTTGGATGAAGCTGCCTGTATGTTTATACTATGGATTCCTTTTCCTATCGTTGCACTTATCATTGTTGATGTTTTTGTGATGGGTGATGGTAGACCCTCCATCCGTCGCCAACTGTGGGTCCACCTTCCCCTCGTTGGCCTAGATCACAATTAGTCAGCCGTTTGCCAGCTTTTTTTAGTTGTAATAAAACTGTCTCAGTGCAAACAAATAATAAACCTAGAAATAAACATATAATGGTCGTTTTAAATTAGGTTTTATTATTGTTTTATTTTAAAATATTGGGTTTACACCTTGACAGAACCATGCTCTCCACCAAACCAAGCATGCGCCTCCATTCTACCTCGTTCAATCGTGGATGTCAATGTATAACCTGGCATCAAAAACTAAGAGCTACTCTTTTCCTTTTTTTTATTTGAAGTTTAAAAGCTTTTGCTTTGCATGTAGTAAATTAATAATTGCTTTATTACAAACAAGATATTAATTCGATTACTATGGAATAAAGACAACTTCATTTAATCACTTAATCACTTTAATAAGACAGATACCTCATTGAGGAACGTTACCCTGAATATGAGTGAAGGATGAGTGTGATGATCGTGATGATAATGGCGCGATCTTGTAGCCTTGTTACTGACTAAGGTTGGCATGTTCCTTAGACAGGATTGTTAATTAATTAATAGGCCAACAACCAATGGCAGCTGGCTCCAGAAACAACCAGTGTTTTTTTTTTTAAATTAATTAAAATTAAAATTAATCAATCACGTGTAGCATGTACACTATGCTGGTTGTTTTCTAGGGGACTTATGCTGATGGATAATAGATACATACACTTAAAGAAACGTTTTATGATTAATATAACTAATAGTGTTTAATACTATAAGACCGTGAAAAATATAGTACTCTATTTACACATATTGGCGAGTTTCAGGTAACCAAAATTTATTACGGGTTAAGCGTCCAGAGCCAGATTCAACTGCCACCAACTAAACATTCTTTCACCACAATATTTACCTCCAAACTAACGTCAACGTCACCTTCTCCAATCACTGGTAATGCTATTGATTCTAATTACCTGGTTACCTTATTTCGGTTGTTTTTATTACTGCTTCAAACTGCAATATTTTAAGTTCCGGACGTGTTTCTGTAGGAACAAAATGAAATTTTAATTTTTGAACACATTTGATTGTTACCATTACTCTGAATAGAAACGGCTGTTTTCTATGTCTTATTGACAGCAGGTGACAATAAAAAAATATACTTTACAGCGGTGTCACGTTATGAACGCAGCGCGTCCTAGTGCCCAAGCCTAATCAGCAGCAAAAGCGCCAGATCTTAAATCTTAAAAATGTCTGACCAATGAATATTTAAGGAGAGATAAAGGTTGACATCTCCTCCATGGTGATGCCAATGTAAGTAACTTTACTTGACTAGTGTGAGCTCGGCCTTCACGGAGGTATTCTGAATCCCTTACCACCATTTCTTCATGTCAAAAATCGATAGACTAATCAATCATCATTAAATATTATAAATAACAGTCATATTTATTACGGATAAATTAAAATAGATTTTCTCATACTGTACTTCCTATTACTTTACCATGATAGAAAGTCTCGCAAAAATTTACGTAACTGGACAATTATCAACAAGCATATAATTTATATTTAAATTTATTCTGTCGTTAGTAAATAAACATTTGAAAACAGGTCCTATTGGGTTGATTTAGTAGTAGTTAAGTATGGATACAAAGGTGCTGAGATTACGGTTGAATAACATTGTAATTCTCTCTGAAGTCACTGCAGACAATTATTCTGAGTAATTACTCGTGTTTGCTTTTCCAGAAGTTTGTGAATCTTTACACCCTGAGAGTTTGCTGAACAAACCTAATACAGTGCAAATCGTTTTTAATTATATCACTACACTTCACACCATGTACGAGAATTAAGTTTTTAACATTCAATTCTAACATATATTAAGCTACGGAGATTTGTTATATAGTAGTTTATTGCAATTTAATGACTTTTAAACAAGTCTTGGACAAATATGAAATTGATAGCTATTTCTTAAAATTTGTGACACCTTATTAGAATGTCTACAGCAGACTTTTACTTGAGATGAAATAATTTTTTACACTAACTGAAGCTACCATAGTTTAGAAATTAAAACTATCACAATGCCTGTGAAGAAATGTCAGGGAAATTCTAAAAAAAGTTTCAAAACAGTACTTAAGTGGGTTATAAACTGTAGCTACTACGTAAAACGTGGTTTTAAAAGGTCAATTGATTTTACTGATATTTACTAAATAGCAAGTCTTGTGAATATATCAGTTTAAAGCACGTATGCTGTCATGAAATATCCTTCAGAATTTACCATTACATTGCATGTAACGAGTCCTTCCATGAGTAATTGTACTAAACAGTGGTGAAAGAATCAAAATATGGGGCACATCCTACTCTAAACCGAGATTTTTGTTTTTTGGTGATCATCTGAAATATAATTCATCTGCTAAAAATTAGGACATTAAATAGATTTAGGACTGAATTAACCAACCAACGGTTCCGAAGGTTTTTCAAAAATGCTCAAAGGGTTACAAGCTAAAAAAATATTGTTTATTAATTCATTCGGTCGACATGTCTGAATTTTTCATTTGCAAAATAATATCATCACTTGCCAGTGCAGCGACCAGCGTGGCACCAGCCCCTGGTACAGTCCCTAGCCGACCGGCATTCTTGTGTATACACTCCAGAAGGAACTTCTAAAACAAATCAAAACTTTACTGTTTCACTAATCACACCCAATAGAAACATGAAAATTAAACTATAAAGTTTTTCATAAATAACGCTATTTAAGTCATAACTACATATCACAACCGCAAAATTAGCTCAGAAATCTAATTATTTTAAGCCAGTAAATAAAAAATAAAAAAAATAGTGGCCCAATTAATTTACTAGGGTGTTTTATTTTTAGTATTTTGGTGGTCCCTTTAAACATTTCGCTAAGAAAAACTGTAAGTGCTACAGGAAATAGAAGTTGAAAGTACAAATTTAAGATTAACTTAACGGGACTCCGTTAAGAGAGTGTAAGATTTTGTTAAAGCCTATCTCAGCTAGTTCTTACATAAAAATAAAGAAATAAGTTAACTTTACTTATTTTATTAAACTTTGTTTAATGGGGAAAATTAAAAAAAAGGTTCTTTAATAAAATTTAAACTACACGACTGAAAAATAAATTGGAAGTACGTACATACTTATGAATTGGTTATTTCACGCTACTATTATCATTACTATTCATGTCTTTGAAATTAATTCACACTTATGTAGATTTATTCTAAATAACAATACTCTTTTTTAGACGTTCTATTAACCTTATCAAAATCGTATGTGACATGATTTCGTAAACAAACAATTCTTACACACCCGGCTGATAAGCTTAAACAATTTTCTCAGTGAAGGCAATTGATCGTCTTTATAGCGAATTTGATTAAACAAACTTAGGAATATAAGTTTAAAATAAATTTATAAGTCTGTTCATCTAAAAGATTCTTGATTTCATAGTCTTAGAATAAATTTGTAGGTTTAAATTATTTCAAGTTAAACTCTAGTATAATTGATTTAGCATGCTAAATATAGTCATGGACACGATATCTTCTTCACTGTTTATTTGAATAACATTAAAGAACGGGTTTGAAAACAAAAATGTATAGTCCTATTTGATAAAAATTAGAGTTTTAAACGTCTCGCGGGAAGTAGCCCTAAGCGATTCAGAGGAAACGGAGGGAGCAGCTAATGTAACTGAACGGGATTACTCTCGAACATGTCACTTGTAGCTCAGCCATACGGCGATCCACACACATATAGGATATCTGATTTTAACATAAATAATTATCCATGTACTCAAGGTCTTCAAAATTATTTTTTCCTGAATGGATATTATATTGATGCAAGTATTACCTGATAGCAGAAGGACCAAAGCAATGGCGACAGCAATGAAGTTAAAAGCAGACATAATGGCTAGGCAATAGGAGGCTGACAAGAAAACTGCTGAATATATAGCCAGCATCTCCGGTGCACATATGTTCAGGCTAAAACAATGCTATTGATTAAATTCCCACAGAATGTTTACAAGGATGCTCAATACAATAGTGCCGAATAGTTCACACGTTTTCAAAACAACACATGTGACCTGCATGAAATTTTCGTATTGATGCAAAATAACCCAAACAAAACTTTAATTGTATATTTTCTCTTATATCAATACAGAACTTTTCCTTCTTTGTTGTACACACCGCTCCTTGTAATCTTACACAATTCTCACATTAAAGACAAGTAAGAGGATGAGGTGAAAGATAAAACAAATTGTCACCTTTAAAAATACCCTAGTTACCAGTACTCTTTGAAGTAGTACCCCTTAGTAATAAATTTTACATTAACCCTTCAAACTCAGATGTGGATGAAAGGGGCCAATCCCTATAGTGCCATGTTTTAAATCTTCGTAGCTTAGCCATACGGCGATCCACAATCAGACAAGAATTCAGCTTCTTAACACGAATAAACTGTATACTAAAGAAAATTCATAAATTATTTATAACCTGAATGAATATTATATTGATGTTGGTATTACCTGATAACAGAACTACCAAAGCAATTTGGTCAACACTTACCGATATGGTAGAATATGTCGCTTTTGTCCTACTTTACAAAATTGTGCAATACATATATCTTTGACGATCTGTTGATATAGGTATTATGTTTCACGATAACAGTGTACTAAATAATGGCATTATATAATAATGTAATGTTTGTTTAAAACTGTATAATAGTACATGGCCTGTGGTCATAGTCATGGCTGAGTTTGATAGGAATGTCAATGAGCTGTGAAGGATCAAAGCGACGAAGTGCCATACAGCCATAGAACAGTAAAACGCTTGGGAAATTCAGTTTATTCAATAATTAGATTTGATATGTTTGAGTAATTACCTGAAACGAATGAGAAATTTGTCAATAAACGAAAATAATTAAAAACTAATAAAACAGCTACAGTTCGTAAACATGTTTCTAGGTGATCAGTTGGGGTTAGCCATCGAGTTTTCGTATTAATCGCAACATTAAAAGTTCATTACACCGAGGGTATGTATTATTGTGCAGTTTAATATCAAACAATGTTTGGCTAAATAGGGCATTATGTTCTGGTATTTCATTCAAGCTTTTGCTGTAATCACGACTTTCGTTGTGGCATCGACGTATTAACAATAATAAAAACTAATGAACTGGTCAACTAAAATAAAATCATTTTTTCATGCTAAAACGTGCACAAATTGGAAGATAGGTCTGCAGTCAAACTAAAATTAACTTATGTAGTATACAACAAGAACACAGCCTTATAACTTAAATGTTGCTTATTCTGTGATAAAACGTGTACGTGAAAAGCACATTTAAACACATGAATTAATTAATAACATTGGATAAACAAATCTAATACAAAAATGAATACAATCCCCAGAGATTTAGCTATTAGCTTTTTAAAAGATTCAAAAAGATTCAAAGTTTTCCAACAGTATTTATTAACTTTCTTCACTTTTCAAACAATGTTAAAGGAAGTTCAATATTTAGAAAAAATAACAAGTTATTAAGTGTAATCAATACATTTTTGAGTTGTTCCAGTTTTGTAATGGGTAAAAATATAACTATAATAAAACTTTTCTTCATTCGCGATAGAAAAAACTGAACAAAATGGTTTGTAAAAGAATATATGATATTGAATTTTATTACATTTACCAACACAAAAATGTAGTTATATATTTAGTATTTTATAATTCTATGACAGAGGTATTACATTTAAATATTATAATATGTAACTAAAATATTAAAAATATTCTAAAATTTCATTAAATCACAATCCCATCTTCTTATTTTCACTATTCGTCTTATTTAATCCATAACGTCGAACTGTCTAGCATTGCTAATAATAAAAATAGTATGTACTAAAGAATTTCTTACATATAAATAAATATGAATTTCCTATGGTACATGTATATCCATCTGACTCTATATAATGCATTCTTTGGTACTTTGAATTCATATCATTATCCGTCATAAAATTATCAGTTTTCTAAAGAGAGTTTATGATTTTGCCAATACCTAATCTTTGCACTGTTTCCTTATGCAGGATAGAGCGATATTGAGGGGGTTATCCTGACAGATTGGACTGTGATACCGTCGGAAAACAGGTAAATATTGACGAAATTGTGCAATGCAACCTCATGCTTTATCAATGTCTTCATGTTACTAACGTAATACCCATTGTAAACGTCAGTTCAGTCCTATTTACATTCATAACCATACTTAACTTTAAATATTGATCCAAATAAATGTTTTCATCACTTAGTGCGATGCATATATTTAATATTTCAGATAGAATAGAGCTCCATGTGTTTTTTTCTTTCCAATAAAAAACATCATTTATTTAATACTCATTGATAAAGTATATTATTTTTAACGTATTAACATCTAATTGACGACAATGTAGAAAGTACTTTAATGAACCTTAAACACTTAGATATCTTTGATATCTTTGGTTCACAGAAAAAAATAACACTTAATTTAACAATACTTGAAAATTGTTTTGTTTGGTTGTTATGGTTATGCCTAAATACTTAATTGATTCCTTCATTTTCTTTCTGCTTTAAAATATCCAATATATATTATAAATCTAAATAGATCTCAAGAATATATCCAACTATAAAAAGGAATAATAAAAGTTATTGTTTTTAAGTTGCTAAAAGCTATAGTCCGATAAAAACCAATTCCTTGAAGCACTTATTAGAGATTATTCATACACAGAAAGGAGTAGGAATGAAACTTAAATAATCGAAAGTACTTGTAATAAAATACAAGGAAAATAAATCAAATTAAAGTACTTTGAAAAGTACTTGAAAAGTAATCGGAGACTTTAGTAAATGGAATCGAGTTGAAAGGAAAGGGGAACATGTATTTAGAACACAAACTAAGACAAAGAACCATTTAATACAGTTATGTATCATTAAACGGTACTAATAAAAGGCCGTTGAAAAATCATGTAAATTAGAATGAAACCAACCATTTTAAAAGAGCACATAATGTGCAATGTAACGGTTTTATAATGTTAGATCATAAGTGTTTATTCGTACGTTTTTAAGAGGCCGCTGAGATCTGTTCAGCCAAAAGGTGTGGCTCCAATGAGATGTAACAAAAAATGTATTTACCTTCCAATTTTCACTTTGTGACTAATGTAAAATATATATAAGTATTAACAGCATAAATTGTATTATATAAAGTATATCGATAAAAGTATATAGAAAAATAATTTATAGAAGTTAAATGCTCCCTTTTTATAAACCCCGAGGGGAACTTGGGTTTCAGTAAACAGGTGCGGCCACTTATCCAAAGTGAGCGTCTGTTTACTTTTCATGTGAAAGCCATTAGAGGAGAAATAATGTTAAGCCTATCAACGAGAAGCAAACGTAAAAATATGCCAATAATTAATATTTAATCAATAAATAATTAATCCCTTATTAATAATGTCAATAAGAATATATATTTTCGACCCGTAACCGTTCGCTTATGTTCTTTAAAAATATTATCTAGATATTATTTTAATTAACTAAATTCAATTTCGTTTTTCCTAGGTTGAACGAACAATGGTTTTTTTTGAAAATTTCGAAAAAAAATTCTTAATATTATGTAAAAATATTTAACTTTTTTGCATGAGTAGTTTGACATATTGATACCCTCTGCTTATTTTATCGTGTTATGTCCCTATTTTATTTTATCGTAAAATTACATTGCAGTTATAACAGACTATATAGTGTAAGGGAGTATTGTGAGAGGAAAACTATTTTAAGCGAACAACTGTAATTGTTTAGTCCAACGAGTTGTTGTGAGTTAATTATAAAAATAATTATTACCGAGTTTGTATAAGATAATAATAAGTTTTTAGTTGTTGTTATAAGATCGGTTTCATGATAACGGTGTCCTAAATAACGGCATGATACAATAATGTAAGTTTGATTCCGATTTTTCCCTGAGTTTATTACTTTCGATATGTAATGGGATCCTGCTTAGTTCATTTAAATATCATAAACAACTCGCATACATTTACGAGGGCAGACGGTTGTAAACTTGGTTTAATCAGAGTGCTTGTCCATGTTGTTTGCGTACGACCGAGCTTGGTATTATGCTTATTTTACAACAGGATTTGAAGTGAAAGTCTTGAAACTTCCTTTCAAAGCAAACTAATTGTGATTACAGTTAAGGCCCTTACCCGTCAATATCCTAGGAACTGCCAGTCTGGGAAGCGAATCGACCTGAGAGACTTCACATCAATGATTGTTACCAGGGGTAGCCCCTTTCTGGGATTGCCTTGGAGATCCCGGGCTGGAGATCGAGGGGCGAAGCTGACAATCCCTGTCATACCGTTTCCATCCTGCAAATCCCTTACTTCCGTTAGCTGCACAACATCCCCAGAAACACGTGCTTAGCCGGTAACCCTGTTTATTTTATTCATTCAACTCCAAAGTCATTAATAGTAAGATTGAGGTCAAACCTCTTTTAAATATTTATGACTCAAAACAAAGCATCCATGAATGTTTTTTTTATTTTTTACAATTTAATGATGATACTTAATTTAAACTAACTAAAAATGTCGGCTTTTAATTTGTTCATCTACACCTTATTTAAAGGAGAAGGGCTTTCTTATAGGCCAGCGAATCTCCAAAACCATCAGACCTACAGAGGTGAAATTTGACAAATTACTCTCCTTGGGTCCTAGATAAGTACTCAGAAACTATTTAAATAAATTGTCTTAGGCCTACGCCCTGCGGTACTTCAACTTTTCAACGTTAAAATATATGGAAGCTTATGAAGTCGTGATGGCAACCTTACGAATAATGACAAATTAAATCCTCTAACCAAGGAAGTTTTTTCTATTTTCTACGGGTAAAACAAGTTTAATGAGCTAGTTATTTGCAGTTTATTAATATTTTACTTTTTCAAGACAACAGGGCAGAAGAGGTACTAGATATTGAAGAAAGATTAATAAACATATTTACTAGGCCGTTTAAACAGTTTTAACGATTCTGCGTTTAATAATATTTGACTTTTTATGTACGTTTCAAGATACTTATGAGTTGTTGGTGGGGCTTACATTTGGTAGGTTTACGTTAGCATAGTGGTTTAACGCAAAATCAATGTTGAATTCTAAATAAAAGCCAAATCAACATTTAGAACCCAAGTCAAAGTAATATATTATTATCATTATTTTGATCTAACACGTGAAAATTACATGTAATCTGGCTTGGAAACATAACTCTTATAGCAATCTGCTATGTTAGGGACAAAAATTCACCTTAAACTTATTTTGGAAACCTTTTCTGAAACCATTATATGTGGAAACCCCAGATTAAAAAGCACAAAAGAAGTACATTTTATAAATATAACAATGAAAGACGGTAATTAAAGAATATCTTTGATTTTATTAATCGAATTTGGGAATGAAACATATAATAGGGAGCTAACTAGATATATAATCAAGTCGTCCTTCTTAATAATTAACTTAGCAAGGACTTAGAAGAAATAGCAGTTCGACAATGTGTTATCTGGTTTTGTTTAACATTTTGTATATTCAACCGTATGAAAAATTCGATAGATTTGGTCCACAGATTAATCATTTATAAATGGGGGATCATCCCAGCGTTGGAACATTTAGATAATAAGAGACTGACTCTTATTCTGAATTTTACGACATATTGACTTAGGACATAAAACTCATATGACCCTAAATAGGTTATTCTTTCCTTATTTCTGCCTGTGATAACTTTTGAATAACATTTGAATTATCCTTTTAGCGAATTTCCCCCTATAGGGAAGTAGCTATTACCGTAGGTGGCATGGTAAGACTTAAGCACAGGACCACCGTAACTTTTCATTTTGATACCCCCAGACCCCAAAAACACCGTTCGTTCATTTTCATACATATATAAATACTTGTCCGTAGGCGCGATAACTTTTGTAAAAAAGATCCGATTGCGATGAAAGTTGGTACATACGTCTAAAGTGACATTTCTTACTTCGAGTTCGAAAACCAGCGCGATAAGTTAACTCTAAGGAGGGTTTTTTGACAAAATAAAATTTATTTTTAGGATTTCATATCTTTATATTTATTTTTTGTAAATTTAAGTATCAAAATTGAATTCAGCTTGAAAAAATAAACAATATAGCATTTTGAATGATTACTCTACATCAATCGGTTACTGAGATATTGTATCTGCTAAATGCAGTACATTGTCCCCTGAAGGGACATGAACTATCCAAATTCTGGTATAAATACCTACATTTTTCATTAAATTCCCCAAAAATGGGTTTAAAAAAATTATATTACAAACCATATGATTGAATTTGATTTGTTCATGTGATGATTGATTTGTTTTTATTCCTGGGATATGAGTAGATTGATAACATGTTTGCTGACTTTTATGTACTATAACAAGTATACATTTATTAAAAATTATTAGAATATGAATAATTATTGAGAAATAAGAACATGAATGATAAAATTTACTTATTTAAATTAATATTTAAGCAAAATTTAATATTCAAAACAACAACTTCCCTAACTAATGTAGAATATGCCCACATATAAAAAATAAATCCTTTAAAAATTAACTGAGTATGCAAGTTTGCTGCAACAAGCTTTTTTAAATTTTAAGATGAATCATATGTTTGGATTTAATTTTTTCACATGATTATTTTATTTGTTTTGATTTTGACTGATTTTAGATCATTGATTGTATGTTTGCTTACATTTTTATACTATAACAAGAATACACTTACAAAAAAATTTTAGACCGATAATTATAAAAATAACAAAAAGCGTATTACTGGAGTGGATACCGAAGTGATTCCCATGATTATTCCCTTTACATCGAAAGCTCTTCAATTATTATATAATATACTTTTTGCAATAATTACGTAAGGTGTTTGAAAAATTTTCTCTTGCATTTATTAAATAAGCTCCCATATAAAAAATAATTCTTTAGAAACTCGCTGAGTACGCAGGTTTGCTGCGACGGGGGTATTATTTATTTTTCATCAGGGAAAATATGGATTTAGTAGTTCTGTTTTGTAAATCCATCACACCTTGACAAAAACAAACCCTAATACAAACCCTAATATAAAACAAAGTAGCTAAAACACCATTATTTTTTATCAACTTAAATACTTTTGTAAAGCCTATAAATCCTTTCAGCCTTAATTGATCCTTATCTAAGATTGCTCGTAATACAGATCCGATATCAATTTTGGGTTAAATTTCACTATCCATTGACTATCAGTTAATGAACTGAGACCCAAGGGTCGGTTACTGACTCATCTGTACTAATTGATTCCCTTATTAATGTTCCGTTGAAAATCGCTATTTCCCATCGAGTATACAGTAATCGAATAAAAGATTTATCAATCTTGTTTCATTTTGGTATGCTTACAAATGGGGCAATTTGTGGCTATTTAAAGGCAGTTTTCATTTTGGAAAACGCTTCTATTTTTTCTGGAAAATGCAAAAATGAACCATATATCCGAGGTACGTCCCTAGACTCCAAGATATAAAGTACTGCAAGGGTCTGAACCATGAAGCCTTCTTCTTATGTGGATATACTTGAAATGTCCGTACAAAAATTGTTAATAAGCGATACAATAGTCTCGAAAGAGTTTTAGTAAATTTATCAAACATAATGTATATTACCACTATTAAAGTACTACTAATTGTTTGTCATTTAGGTGGCAAAGAATGTATCCCTAAGAAAATTACTCCATGCTTTTCATGTTCTTGGCTGATTTTGTATGAATCAAGAGCCAGTTCCGGCTATGGTTCCGTGCCTCTACTACAAGAACGAAAAAGTCTTTTGGGGAAAAAATAATTTTTTCACACTTGGTAAACGGGATAGAATCCCAAACAGGATTAACACCTTATTTACCGACTAAAATAAAAAATAGGCTAATATCAATTTTAAGCTCCTTTCATAAAAATGTAGACAGACGTAATTGGTTACTTTTATTCAACTATTTTTCGCAAGTTTATTATATTAATTAGTACAATTATTGTTTGGAGGACTACAAATAGAAGTTAAAGTTATATTTAAAAAGGTAAAATGTAGGAATATTAAGCAAAGATATCAATCATTAAACAAATTAAAGTAAGGTTAAATAAGACTTCGTTAAATCTATTACGATGGAAAATTTAAAACGTTCGACTTTTCAAGACAACTTTCTTTATTACTCAATATTGAATATTATTAATAATTTTTATTATTTTGTTCATTCTGAACAGATTATTATTTTTTTTTCATTTGTCACAGATGTTTTAGTACAAACGAATAATCAAAACCACTGTAACCTAATCGAATGTTGTGAGGTCAACATCGTGCTTTGACTATGCAATGAAATGTGTTGTTGAAAAATAATCGTGGTAGGAAATGTAATAAAAATAATATATAACCATAGATAGAGAACATAAGATAGCATAACATTTTTCGTGGACGTCTAAAACATTCTTTTTTTCTGAACAAATATATATATTTAGTGGTATTCCAGTAAAAATATATTGAAAAAAATATGTAATGCGATCATCAAATTTTAGTTATTAATGACCAATTCAATTTTCCGAAAAACTCTAATATAAAACTGTTAACATGAAGCCAATTATAATTTGCTTTCAACACGTACAGCGTTATACTTATTAAAAAAAGTTGATTAACTGCATAAAAAAAGGCTTCGGAAAAGAAACGGATATTAAAGTTGAAGTAGATTGTTTGAACTCGTTGTACAAAGTGGTTTTTGTTTTAGCCTCAGTAAAGGACACTAAGTTAGTCGCCATTTCTTTTTATCAAAGTTTCCACTTTCAAAGAATAAGAATAATTTACTGTTGGTAAACTTTTAACTGAATTCCTCTTAGAACAGTATATAATTTAAACATTAACTATGAGCGGGAAAAATAAAAATATTCACCGGTTTGTTTACTTTTTTTTATAAATAACTAAATTTGTAAATCATTTAATCTACATCTAACTAAGGTCTTTCAGAAAAACTGAGTGTCAAGTATATTTTTAATATCTTTAATTTTTAATAAGCCAAAATGATTGACAAAAATTTTATGGTCTATTATAGAGGAATTTCTTAACAGGAAATTAATCTCTGTACGAACTAGCAATTATCTTTTTAAGTATAGTTTTATGTTCTCAAGATATAATACTTGTATCCAATCACGTTCGAAATTTTTTTTTCATGTACATATCTTTCTTAAAATTGTTTAATGGCCCTAACTTTTTTATTTTTATTAAATATTGTGTACTTATACTTCTTTACACGCTAGGGCTTTTTAGTAATCAAGAATACTCTCATACTTCTGAAAAATCTTTGATAACTTAGATGTCCTTGAAAAACGTTAGGTCTACCGATTTGAAGGAAATAAAGTTTATGAAGTTGAGACTAAAGGAAATAGCCCTTGACAGCCTTAAAGGGTTATCCCCTTGTGCATAAGATTAGACATGGAAATACATAAATTTCAAGTAAGTTGGCTAATAGCACTGGTTTTCAGAAGGTGTTCGTCTGGCTAAACTTTAGAGTCCATTTCCACCGTAAAATCGAAGTTAAAAATCTATTATTTTCGATTTGACATAAATAATTGATTTCCTTTCAAAACATATGTTTTAGTGTTGTTAAAGTGAAAATTTCGCATAGACTGTGTTTGAAGTAAACAATTTTCGTTACCGTTTTAATCGTCTATTAAAATTTCGGTTTCAGTTAGTTCTATCCATGTTAGTAACTATCCTATTTAAATAAGAGAAACTGACAAATTTAGAGTCATGAATTGCAAAAAAAATTGCTTCGTTTGCTAATTCAGTTTCATGTGGTATTACGATTATTCTAAGAATAAAATATGTCAGAAAAATTGGAAATATCTGGCAGTGTAACCAACATGGATGTAGGTAATTCCAATACATCGTAGAGAAACACTGAAGATGACTTATGTGTGGAACCATAAGTTTACTCAATTGCAGGTAAATCACGAACCTAACATTTTATCAGCAACATGCGTTACCTGGTTCAACGTTTTCAACGATATAATAGAAGGAAGGACATGTGCGACTCTTACGTAGGCAATTTTATGCATCGGTAGTACCGAAGTGTCCTGCAAAGTATTTTCTCAATGTTTAGGCCTGCATTACACTATCAAATATTTTATAAAAGATATTTTATAAAAGATTTAGTTTGACCAATCAAAGTTAAGTCAGCTGATTTTGATTGGTCAAATAAATCTTTTATAAGAGATCTTTTATAAACTACTTGATTATGTAATGCGGGCCTTAGAAGGTGCAGCTTAAGTTTATGTATTTCACAGTAATTGCTTGTAACTATGCTTTTGTGATCTTTAATGTTTTATTTCTATTAAACCTGTCAGAATTATTGTTTATTTACAAAACTGCAATACAGATAAATATCTATGCTTAAATTATCGTTTCGATGAAAATACCAACATGTGGTTTTTGGTTTACATAGCCGCGAAAGTAAATATCGAAAAATATCGATTTTTAACTTCGATTCTAACGATGGAAACGGATTCTAAAGTTCTGCCCTGGCTCTCAATCCACTGAATATGGTTTTAAAGCTGCAGGGCTTAAGTATCAAGTTTACTGGTGCTCAATTATTGAGCTAAGCTTGTTGTGATCAAGTTTTCTCCTACAGTTCTGGAGCGATTTTAGTAATTTAAATGTCGTTGAAGAGAGCTCGGCATTACGTTTCCAGGAACCTTGTTAACGAATTCAGAATTAAGGGAAGAGTCCCAAATGCCCTTTAAGTTTTGTATTTCTCCATAATATTTTATGCGAATATAAATTTCAAGGAATATATGTATGTGAAAAACAAGCTGTTCCTTCAAGCAGATTTTATCAACTGAGTTCTGAAAAAAAATTTCAACTTAAGTTGTAGAGTAAACTACGCCTTCTGTAGTAGTTTGGTTCATAGCCTTCAGAACCAAACTATAATTGGCGCCAATTCTTGGGGCCCAGTCCGCGCATGGGGCGGTGGCTGATAGTGTACTAGTCTGGCTGCGTATGTTCGGCAGCTTGCATGTAGTTACTGCTTCTGTGTCAATCGTTGTTCAGAGTATCAAGACGCTTTAATAAATACTAATGAAATAGTTTATATTATTGAATAGAAGTGAAACAGATCATTAATCGTCAATAAGAGTCAATGTTCCGTCGGTCAATGTTTTTAGGACGACATGTAGTGACACGCTATCGTTGACGGCTGAGAACAGAATGACAGTGCTGCGCTCTAGCGACGCGTTGTCACGCATGCGCACTAGCCGTTTTTGCTACTGCGCATCCACCGCAATGGGCCCCAAGAACTAGCGTCAGTTATACTACAAACGATGATATTTATGTAATAAAGCAAATTATGCCAAGGGATAAAAACTAATTAGATCTAATGTTTTGAGAAATGGTAACGACATTTTTATTAGTACTATCGCGATTTAAAGACTGTAAACGTTATGTACACATAACGATTTATTTTATTTAATTATACACAATTAATTTTATTTCAAGATTAAGATATTTATGATCTCAGAAAAGGAATAAATTAACTAGCTTGCAAGTAAAATAATTTCTCTAGATAATTTTTGAAAAATTTGTAAATACAATTTCTTTTTTTTTCCAAAGTAAAAAAAAACTTACATTTCTATCCTGTCCGCTACATTTTTTAACTTGAGGTCTCTATCAAGACGACCCATGACTGTGATGGTGACCATTAGAGAAAATAACCTCGTTTACCAGTTTAGTCGTAATTTCACGTACGCATATATCATGTCAAACATGTAATTACTAAGAAGAACTCATCTGATATTTATGGAATAATGATGTTTCTTTAATAATTCACCTAGGACTTGATTAATTAATTAACTAATGAACCACACGGTAATGAATAAATATGTATACAATTTGAATTGCGTTATATTTTAGTTGTATACTTTTTAACATCCGTAAGCTGTATAATATTATCTGCGCTAAACTTTTTGTTGTTAACTACTGGCAATGTTATTATTTTTATTTTGGCTCATTTTTATCTGCATTGCAAAAATATAATATGTGTCTAGCTATAAAACCATTATGATAGGAAAAACTCGGTAAGACCAGTCAGATTATTGTCTTATTTCTCCGTATTATTGAAGGGAATGGTAAAAAGCAGTCAAATAAGTCTATGTTCGCAACTATACGCAACTTAAGTGTTTACAATGGATTCCTTAGCTGTAACGACATTAAAATTTGTATTGATTAATGGTGCAGAGATATTTATTGTCTAATTGTATCAGTAATTCTACATAAATATCCCTATTAATGTTTTACGTTTTATGGTTTCGCCATAGATTATACAATATACTGTTTAATCTGTGGTTTCGCTAAATATAACCCTATCTATTGGCTATTTAGTTTTTGAGTCTGGATTATCAGTTATCAGTTGTTAAAATATCTCACAAAACAGATAATTTAAATAGTAAATAAACGGCATACAGTATGACATAAATAATAGTAGTCTATTGTATACAGTTTGTATAATTGTCTAGTAAACAGTTTGTATAATTAATGGCATGCAGAGTTGAAAAAAATTAAAGTGCTCAGATAAAGTTACGAAAAGTAGAACCCACAGATTTTCTAAAAATATTACAATTACTGTTGCTTGGAAGCTGTAACATGTTTTACTAAATGACGTTTGTCGAGGTGACAACTGTGCTGTGAAATGCCTCAGTCCCACGCCTCGCTGCTCCTACGTGGCTGAGACACTTCTGAATAGAATTAAACATTTTGAATATAAAAGGACCCGAGCAACACTTTGCAAGTTGAGATTTTGGGAAACGTCTCTCCCGGTAACACATCAAAGTAAGAAAGTTTAAATATAACTTTTTATAGTGCTCCTTGTTTCGTGGTTTTTCTGATGTCATGAAAAATACTACACTCTTTTAATTGAACATAAGAAAATTTATTTTTAATGTTTGTATTTTAAAACTACATAACATTTTTTCACCTGATAAACCATTAAGGTGCTGGCCTCCACCTAGTAAAGCTTTTTTAAGGCGAATTTGGATGAAAAAGGGGTAGAATATGCATTATTAAAAGTTGTTATTTAACTATACTAAATCAACTAATACACTAATACAAATTCAATGAATTGTTTATTTTAAATTGAGTTGTTCAATTAAAAATCTCCTATAGTTTGGATCTCTGTGTCAACTTTAAAATTATCCTCAAAATTATGATTTAGTTTAATTACTATTAAGATATGTAAAAGGAAAACTATTCAACCTGCAAATAGTTTTTCTGCTCTGACACAACGAAAGCTAACATTTGTCACCTTTGAAGGCTATCCCAAGCGAACCAAGGATATTGCGAACTTAATTAGTTACTTAGTACTTGAGCTGCTTAAGTGCTTATCAAACTCTGCAGAACAATCTTGTTTATAGTTAGTGTTGTATTGATGTTCTACCCAAACCGCGCCTACTAGTAGCACTACGAGTGGATACATAAGACATCCCTATTCCATTAATACAAAATCTACTGTTTTATCATTTTGATTACTATATAACTGTTGACAAGTAACAACGTGGAAGATTTTTTGTTTTAACTGTTTATAGTTAATGGTCGTAATATTATTTTTAAAGATAGATAAAATCTCTCAAATAATCGACTGGATAGCCAATTGAGTAAAGTTTCACGTCATAACCTAAGGGTTGCCAATTCGAATAGGCCAGGATTAAAACTCGATCCAGTTGTCGTTTGCCATTGGGTTATGAGTAAACAATGGTATTGCTGCTATCTATGAAAAGGGCGCCGTTAGATTTTAACAAGAACTGAGCTCGGACCGTTCCCGATCAAAGCGTTAGAAAGTGCAACTGGAGTAGAAACAGAGAAACATAAAAAACCATGTGTGTACTGAAATGTCCAGACAACTCAAAAATCTACATCAAAATACAGTTGATTTTAATCCGTATATTAAAAAGCCATTATGAATACAACAGATAAGTTTACAACCGTGATTAATCCACATTTTTACTTATAATATAACCAATAATAGATCAACCTACGTATAGGCTCAGGATTAAATAGAGGTGAAACAGAAAAAAATTCTATTAGGTACTGTGCTAAGAAATTTGAGGTAATAATCCATAATGTATTTTCCAGGTTATTCCGGTGAATGTACACGAAGCATGTCCTCTGACTTTGACCAAACAACCTGTTGAAAAATATATATACAGTTTACAATTTATATTAGAGGGAGCAGATGAAACCTGATAACATGATACCTGATACCTTTTGTTTGTTGGTTCAGACTGATGAAAGACTAATTATGAAACCATAATTAATAAAAAAAATAAAAAAATATAATTATATAAATAAAATTTAAAAAATGAATATTGAAATGAAATGAAACAGTGCTTTATTTACATTCAAAATTCATAATTATTACAATTAGAATAGCCTACCACTTTTACTTTAAATGCAATATGTTTCAATATCATTGATTTGACAGTTTTTATTTCATTTTCATTTTTTTTCTTATCTGTCAAAAGTCAAAACACAGCACTTAAACACTGGCCTCCAAGGCCGTCGGTTTGGTTGGCACACACTGTTTTAATTCTAATTAATTCTAGCCATCACAGTTAAAAAAAAACCTGTAAATGTTTAGAAATTATTACAAGAAAAAGAAAAAAATATATTGCCATAAAAAAACTACACCATAAACAAACAAAAAAACAATAGCATGAAGGTGAATATCCACAATATTGCGAAATATGCAGTCATTATCTTTCCTTTTCAAATTAGTAATTAAATTCCATTATCCGATGGTAACGGCGTTTCCAAGCCTCCCCCATAAATTTTCCTAATATTTGCCAATTCTTCCCATTTAGGTAATCAAAAAATTCAATTTCGTTAATTGGGCTTTTATTGAGAAAATGAGTTCTGATGTCTGAAAATATAGGAAAAATTGCTATAAATTGAAAAATATCTTCCCTAACATTTAAATTACATAAGGAACAGTTGTAATTTATCCCCTCCATCCATGGTTTGTAGTTCAAATCGACAAGTTCTGCCCTCGCTTTAATCGTGAAAGATCGTTCTGCCCAGTCTTAAAAAATGAATAAAGAACATATTAAGATCAAATAGCTAGTTAGGATAGATTATATAAGATTCAAAAATAATTGTTGATAGTTTGTTATATATCCAAGGTTTGGATAATCCGCACTGTGTCGGGCAGGCTGCTTTAAGCTTCGTTCCAGGATCGTCAAAGCTCATTGCATACAATGCATAATCCCTGGGTCTAACGACTCGGCTAAGTGAGGCCTAATTAGTAAAATAACTAATTAACAAACTTGAAAAATCATTTTAATAAAAGCTAATTTACATTTTGATCATCACCCTCAAATTAATGATCAAGCTTCCACTTTATAATTTGCCCCAAAATGAATATCTAATTTGATAAGGCAAGTTTTATGTGACTATCTAGTTCAATATTAAAAACCTTTAAAATATGAGTTTTATCACTTGAAAGTTATTAAAATAGCTACTATTATCAAATTAGTTAATTGTGAGTAGTGTTGATAAAACCCTAGTAAAGTTTTTTCATGCAGGATACTTTATGATGCTTTACCTACAAAGCATAAATTCATAATTGTTCCATGGTAGGTGTTTCTGTCATAAGACTAATTTCTTAGAACATCAATAAACATATTTACTATCGTATTAACACTTAAACATTTAATAAAACAGTAAAATGTAATTATTCCGCTCTAAAACCAGTTACTACAACCTTTACTAGTAAGATGAACAATACGTATAATTTCAGGATATAAAATAACATTGGTATGCCTAGGTTCTGTTTGCTGAGATGAGAACATTTACTCACGTTTAGAATTAAATTCAAACATTCAGCTTAACACTGGATTACAATTCTATCCCTTTTCAAACAAAGTAAGAACTATAACTTCCAGCATGCTCAACTTCTAGTTCCCTAACTTAGGTGAGTATATAATCAAGTTGAAGGCGACATAAAATGTTCATATTATAATATCGTAATTTACCATCAGTAGAGATACTTTTAAGGGGCCAAACGTATGATAAAATAGATGTTTGTAAATAATATTTTAGTGTACTTTAAATTATTACTTGTATTTTGGAGAAGAAGATTAATAAGAGAAGTAGGCCTTCAATTCCGCATCCATTAAAATGTTTTGCTTAAAAGTTAACTTTTGAAGAGAAAGTTTTTTAGACGAAGTTTATTCTTCAAACTTTCAAAGTTCAAGGTTCAAAATATTGAATCAAAAATACATAAATAAACCGTATACATTTCATGTGCCAAATGTGGCACAAGCGAAATGAATTTTATCATGTACTTATTTAATCTATACCTATAAGAGGCAAAGCCCTCACTCACTCACTTATCACTAATTCTCCAACTTCCCAATAACCCAGGAGCCTATCATTGCTCAGCCCAAACTACAAGACTTAGAACCTTGGACCTTTGCATGGACGATCTTAAGGGCGTAAGCATCCCCTAAGAACGGGTTTTTTAATTCAAAGTTTTAAGGGTTTTGGCGGGGTTGAAGTTTATAAATTTTCCTACGCAAGTGGAATGGATGATATTTTGTTTAATTTTCAATGTTCATTTAACAAGCAGGTGGTTTAGCTTCACATATGGATACGATTTTACAGCTGATTTATAATTTGGTTACTTTCATGATGGTTTTATAGTTGTTTTGTTGATTTTTTAGGTGATATGTACTATGTTAAATATATAAAAGTTAAATTTAGTTTAGTTAGATAACTTAAAGTCGTCATTCGTTTTTGTACCTTATCTGTTTAATCATAAACTCAGTATGTGGCCCTATCTTCATTTAGGCAGCGGGAGTTACAGTTTTTATCGTGAGCAAAGCCACGGGTAACTGATAGTCATACAATAAACCATTCTTTTGTTTGGCGTGCTCAACCACTTAAAACAAAAACCCTTTTCTTATAGACCAATATATAATATAAATATCTCTTATACAATAATAACTGAACATAAACGTATCAGAAATTACAGAGAAAAATAAACTTTATGAAGGCAACACAAAACAAGAACATTACAGTGACATGCAGTCATAAAGTTTAAACAATTTAACACAACGAGTAACATATTAATGTTGATCACTTTTTACATATTCCAAAGCTTTTATTTTAAATTTTGGCTTTCTTTCCTTTGATAACTCTTAAAGACCTTGTCGTCGAAGTGACGAATAAGTTGATTATAAATTATTGAGACCGTGTTTTAGTTTTAAGTTTTTTAATTCATTTACACCAGTTTTCACTACATTTCATAACAAAACATAATATAATAATTTCTTAGCAACCAATAAATCCAACCATCAGCTGTTGTGTTATATACAGTTTATTAGAACATCTTGCCTTTGGCAACACTCCCGCAGGAAACAAGCCGTACCAATGGGTTAAGTTCTTCTTAGTTTGTTTCATTGACTTCCATCGGATATAGTAAATTGATCGGCCTTGAAATGTAGTTACCATTTCCTAGTTTTACTTTTGCGGTTCTTACGTTTCCATCATTACTTTTTACTAAGTCATATATTTTTCCCAGTCTCCACATTCCCCTGGGAAAGTCACCACTGACATGCACTACGTCTCCAACGGAAGGAAACTTTTTTGCTAAGATTTTACTTTGTTTTATGTTGGTTTGAGTTCTTTCTCTCAAACTTAGGAGGTAGTTATCCATCCACATTTTCCAAAAGTTACTCAAAGTATTGTTTCCTTTTCTCCACATATCTAGAAGATGTATCTTGGTTCCACGTATCGTTTCAGGAATGGAGACTAAGTTTTGGTCTTCTGCGTAGGAATTACTATTCATGAAACCATTCATCCCATGGAAGTTGAGAAAGTGACCGGGAGTGATGATGTTGTCATTCAAGCTGTCATCGTTAGAAGAAACGTACACCAAGGGCCGATAGTTAATTACTGCTTCAATCTCAACCATGACTGTATCAAGTTGAGATTTAGTCAAAGTTAGTGTACCAAGACCTTTCCTGAGGCATCTCTTAACGAGAGATATTAATCTCTCATAAAACCCACCCATCCAGGGAGCAAGTTCTGGGATGAAAGTAAACTTTATGTTGTTTTCTTTTGTATAGCATAACACTTCGCTTGTTTCATGAGGATTAAGTTTAACATTTCCCAAAAATGAAGCTGTTGTTTTGAATTGAGTGGCATTGTCAAGGTAAATTTTCATCGGTTTACCTCTTCTTCCAATAAATCTTCTAAGGCATAGTAAAAATTCTTCTGAAGTCAAGTCGTTGACAACCTCCAAGTGAACAGCTCTTGTGACCAGACACGTAAATATGCAACCATACACTTTTGAAATTAGTTTTTTGGAGCCCTGAAACGATTTTACGTAGAGAGGTCCAAAGTAGTCTAATCCAGTATTTTGAAAGGGTACGCTTTCCGTAATTCGTTCCGCAGGTAGAGGAGGCATTTGAGGTAGTCTATAAGGACCACCCTCATACTTCCTACAGGCCAAACACTTTTGTATAACTTTATACACTTCTGATCTTCCATGGATTATCCAGTAAATTTTTTGCAGTTCTGATAGGGTGTGTTGGACTCCTACATGATAAAGTTTGCAGTGACACTCTTGTATAACCAGGTAAGTAAAGGTATTATTTTTTGGTAGAAGTGTCGGGAATTTACAATTTTCATCGATGACTGCATTTGACATCAGCTGTTTAGAATTTGAACACCAACACCTGAGATTCATATTAATATTAGAGAATAAAGTTGAGGCTGTTTTAAAAAGTAACGTTGCTTCTTCTTCTGTGTCACAACCCGTAACCATATTGTCGACATAAAAAGACGATTTCATCTTAGCAGTAAGATTATCACATTCAGAATGTGATAAGTGGTGTATAATTGTAGCACTAAGTAGAAATGGACTAGATATTACCTCGAATGGGACCCTACAAAACCTATAAATCTCAATGTTATCTTTAGTAGCAGCTGAAAATGGATCTTTCAGCCACAAAATTCTAGTTACATCCCTATCTGAGTTTCGTAAACTTATTTGTAGGAACGCCTTCTCTATATCCGCTGTGAGTCCGACAGCATTAATTCGAAACCTAAGTAACAAGCTGCACAAGTTTTCCAAAATGACTGGTCCACGGTAAAAACAGTCATTTAGACTATTATTACTCATCCTAGTTTTGGCTGAAGCATCGTACACTATTCTTAGTTTGGTGGAGTTGTGTGTTACATTTATTACTGGATGATGAGGTATGTAGTGAATAACGTTCTCTGAATTTTTGCTGGTACAGTCACGTACACGTTCAATGATGCCAGCGTCAAGTTGGTTTTGAATTACCATGTCATACTCGTTGAGAAGATTCGGTTTACTCGAAAGCCTATCTGTCAACGATTTCAAGCGTCCAAGAGATAGATTGTAGTTATTCGGCAGATTTGGTGGATACTCTTTCCAAGGCCATGAAACAGAATATCTCCCGTTTTCAAACTTGACTGATTCGTTAAACTTACCAAGTGCAATATCGTCATCTTTAACGTATGGATCATCACGAATACCAATAGTTTCCAAACGCCATAGGTTTTTAATGTCATCATGTTCACAAATATTTGTGTCAGGCATTAAAAAGTTTGATGACCTTGGAAATAAGTTTGTTGGTTTCAGTAAAGTTAAAAATGATGATTCATACAGTGGTAACTGAAGGCTATTTGTACTATTTCTACCACTGATAATCCATCCCAGTTTTGTATCAACTAGGTACAAACCTGGTGAAAGTTTCATCGTGTCACCTGTCACGATATCGAAATAATAATCGTTCCCGATTAACATGTCGATTTCAGTAGAAATCAATTGTCCGTCAGCTAATTTTAAGTTTGGAAAACATGATTTTATTTCATCAATATTTATTGTGTGTGAAGAAGGTACCTTTCCAGTTATATGAGGGACCACGTTTGCTTCGATCTTTAATCGATCATTGTCAGCCAATAGTAAATCAACACTTACCATTTTGGTTTCAATCGTTTTAGACTCATGGTTCCCAAAGGTAAAGAGAGAAAGTATTTGTGTACCTTTTCCCTTTAAACCTAATTTTGAGGCAATCCCTTTGGATATATATGATCTTTGACTCCCAGTATCCAGAAGAACCCCACAACTTATTTCTTGGTTAGATTCTGTGTTTCGTAACCTAATTATTGCAGTTTGTAAAACAACATTCTCAGATAGTGAAACCAATGCAGTTTCTTCATTCAATTGTTTAGAGTGAGAGTTAACCTGTTCAGATGAATTAGAGGAGATAGTTTTGTACTTGGGAAACGATTTATTAAGAGTGATTGATTGGTTGTCCCCCCTTTTGGAATAAGTTGATGTATTAGATAGTTGATCTGAAGGAAACTGTTTGTTACATAAACTCCTATGGTGGTTACCCCGTTGTTTGCAGTAAACACACAATTTATCTGATTTACAATCTTTAACCGTGTGACCTTTTTTTAAACATACAAAACACATACCTTTGATTGCGTTCTTCCGTTCATCGGTTGTCCTGTATTTTGGGCATTGGTCATTCCAATGGCCGCCCTTACAGAAGATGCAAGTAGGTGTCTTACTCTCATACGATGGTAGAACTTGCGTTGTAGAAGGGTTGACTCTTTTGGAAGGTTGTAGTAGATCATCCTGGATTTGGCTTGAAAATGTTTGGGTAAAGGATTTTGACGTACTTATGCCTAGTAAGAGTTCAGACTTTTCCCTAGCCTGGATTATATTCTTAACTATTTGACATAAAGTAACAACATCGAGAGTGTTATTAACATTTTGTTCTTCTACCTTGATAACTACTTCTAGAGGAAGCTTTCTCATTACAAGCGAGAAGAAAAAATTTGACGTTATATCTTCTCCCAAACTTTGTAAACATCTGATATGTTTTTCAATGGTATAAAACAAAATTCTTAGTTTGTTAGTCTCATTACTCTTTACGGGTGTTAAATCCATTAAAGCTTTATAGTGTGAATTAATAATGATTTGGTTATTCGCAAACTTATCCTTTAATATAGATATAGCAATCTCATAGTTCTCTGAGGTCAGAGAAAGACCTGCTACACAAAGTTTAGCTTCATTCAATAACTGTGCATTGAGATAATTAAATTTGTCAACTTTGGAAAGAGATTGGTTATTATGGACTGCTGCCTCAAACGAGTCCCAAAACTCTTGCCATCTAAGGACATCTCCCCCAAATGAAGGAAGAGTTAGTTTAGGTAATTTGATTGAAGTATAATTACCTGAGTTTGGTTGAACAGCGAAAGTTGAGTTACCTGACGTTGATTGTAAAAGAAGAGGACTAGTTCTGTCAGTTCCCAGTTGATTTTTATGAGAGTCAGTTTTAGGGTTGGCATTAGTTTCTTTTTCCAAAAATGTAATGCTGACTTTGAGTTTTTCACGTGTTTCTTCGTAATCCAACATCAGCGTCATGAAGCCCTCAGTTAATCGATCATTTTCCTCTCTTTCTTCCTCTGATAGGTCTTCTAAAGCTTCAATGGCATTTCCTATATCTTCTACTCGTTTTCCATAGGTAATGAGTACTTGGAGAGTTGTCGTGAGTTTTTTAAGTGAAGTTGTAGTGTCATCTATCAACTGTATGGCTTCGGCAATTGTATTTTTTAGCCTCTTGCTAGTTTCCATATAATTGTTTCTAATTCGTCTTGTAGTCATCTTGTAGTGATTTACCTTTTATTTTAGGTGTTTAAGTTTAATCGCGCTCTGCTACCATGTCGTCGAAGTGACGAATAAGTTGATTATAAATTATTGAGACCGTGTTTTAGTTTTAAGTTTTTTAATTCATTTACACCAGTTTTCACTACATTTCATAACAAAACATAATATAATAATTTCTTAGCAACCAATAAATCCAACCATCAGCTGTTGTGTTATATACAGTTTATTAGAACATCTTGCCTTTGGCAACAGACCTACTTGAAATAAACTTATTAAAAGATTTTAAGCCAGAAGAACACAACTTTTCCGACCAATTTCTTTAAAATACTGTGGAGTTTCAACAATAATTTTACTTGATAAACGAGTATTAACTGAGTATTTATTATTGCTGAGTATTAATTTTGAGTTTACTTTTCAAACGAAGAATAAAATATCAAGGCAACACAAGCCATTACCCGAAAAAATGTCTTATATTATGCAGTTTTAAGAGCATGTTTTAATAAATAATATTTTTAATATAAATTATATTGTTTGTCTTATGTTTTAAAGTTAAGCGTTCTTATATCTTAAGTAATTTTTTGTTATTTTCAGATAAGTAAATGGAGTCCACCATGCAAACTACCTGTACGGTTTTAGAGGCTTTGGAACAATGTCCAGCAACACAACGGTCTAGGCGAGGTATACAGAGTGTTCCATAAGTAAGTACAACAAATTTGGGAATGTTTTCCAAGGGGTCCAAATTAAAAGGGAACCGAGAATAACTTTTCCCAAAAGTGCTTCGTTAAAAAAAATTCGTTAATTTGGACTCCTAGAAAATATTCCCAATGTCTTGTGCTTAGTTATGGGACACCCTGTATGTGACGCAAACCAAGGCTTAGCCCTCCATTATGAAAGTGTATATAAAATGTTGAGTATTGTACTGAATAAGGTTGAGTGCCAATAAAAGAAACACTAGCTAATATTTGCTCTTGAATAGGCTTCAAATGTCCTTCAGCGAGTAACATTGTTTCTCATGTAATTTATTTATTCAGCTGTTACATAAAGTTTACTTATAATCAAATCTGTGTTTATATTTTAAAACTGAATCTGCTCTTAAGTACTCAGTGTTTACACACACAGATACTCTCTGTTAGACATTATTGTTGTTTCTAATATTACTTTTTTTATGCATTTTACTCTGGCGATACATTACATAAGATTTAAAACCAGATCTAAAAGCAAGGTTTATACTTAATTTTTTTAAATAAAATTAAATTAGTGTAACAATTTAACACACCGTTAGGAAAACAATTTAAGTCTCTGTAATAGGACTGCATCATTCATTACACATTTGAATATAATAATTTATTTGATGAATTTAACTAGGCTTTAATGATTAAGACCCTTACAATAAATTACTTCTTAACATCAAATGACATTGTTAATGTTAGTAAATATCAAACGTGTTTTTTTTTATTCGCTTCAGCAATTTATTTATTACGAATATGTGATTAGGGTATGTAATTGGAATAAAACTAAATATAATGGATGTATATTACATTTTATATGTTAGGAATTCAAGGTTTTTTGTTGTTATTCAAGGTGAGATTTACAAAATCCAGATGCATTTCTAAATTGAGTTTAATGATTTTGAGAAATTACAATCAGTAAATATATATGGTTGACAGGAAGCCTATTCCCAACACGAGATTAAGGTTGCTATGAAATGCCTTTTAAAGGTTAAGGTGAAACTCAACAATATGGTTTTGTCCAAGTACTTACGTAACTAAATAATTTCTTTTGGTTTCAAAAACCTCATTATAGAAAATAATACAACTCTTTCTTTCGTGGTATTGTTGAAATTAGAATAAAAAAGTTAACATTTTTGTGGACAGTAAATATTGAAAACTATTCAAACAAGTAATTAATATCGTTTAGTTCTAAATACTTACAAAATGTGACACGTGATATATGTGTTTCATTTTTGTAACATGTGATACATGCTGCAGAAGTTGTAAAGTCCTGTTATATGCATTGGATTTTTTAAGATTCGTGTTGTTTACATTACAATCACAGGGTTATTTATTTGACGTTATACTTAATTATAGATTGTATATTTAGGTCAGTTTAGTAAAAGGCACACTTAACACGTAGTATAATTTCCAACTTTATCATTTATAGGAAGACTGTCTTTTTTTCAAAGTGACTAGATTTTTTCTAAAGCATAGGTGAATATTGATTTAAAGTTATTCAGTTACTTCAGTTACTTGGTACTAGACTCATACGCCTACAATATGCAAACAAGGGGCAGATATTCAGATAAGATCCGTGAATTTGTATGCTAATTGTGCAGAATTGCAAATGAAAGCTTTACAAGTTTATGATAAGAGTGCTATCGTTCGAAAAATCCTTCTTCAATACATATGCTTTTTATAGTCTCTTAGTATATTTTGAGATGAAATATTACCAATATCTCGTCAAAAGATGTTGAAAATACTTATTAGTTAAGAATGAATTGTATTATAACTTGGATTATGTAATGCTTATATTATTATATCTTATTATAATACCATCACATTAAAACCAAACGAAATAATAGAATTTTATTTGCCAAATAATTAGTTCCAATCATGATATTCCTACCCTTAAGGAAAACTTACTAATTAAGTCAATATTATACGTCAGTCATTAATGTAGTGTACTGTTAATCACAGACACACAACTAAATTGAAATCTCATTTGATCAATTTGCAATGGCATGCGCATGTACGGTAATATGAATTTTGATTACGAAGTGATAAACAATACTGTTTAAGTGAAACATATTTCTATTTATTATGCTAACTGTCAACAAATAATATTAAAAAAAAAACTCTATTAACCAACTTTACATTAAGTGGCTTAAAGTGAAACGATTATGAATATTATTAATACTCGTTTAACACTTTAGGCTATAGCTTCTATGAAACAAGATAGTCTGATAGCACTTGCAAAATGTACAGAGATTTCAAATTAAAGTTGGAAACTTAACTTAGGGGCAAACATCCCTTATCGCCCGTTCTCAACGCAAACCCGATAATTTGATTGGTTGTCAGGATCAGTTAGGCGCTCGAACTTCCTCGCACGGCGGAGTGCCATTACTACGTACCCTCAAAAGCGGTTTTATTGTCATCGTCACAATCATTATTGGTGTTTCTAATATTACTTTCTACGCATTTTATTTTGGCGATAAATTACATACGATTTAAAACTAGAACTTAAAGCAAGGTGAAGACTTTTTTTATAAAATTAAAGTTGAGTAACAATTCGACACACTAGTAGAAAAACAATGACAGTAGAGATAAACAATTATTTAACTAAGTACTTAAGTAAAGTTCGAATGAATAGTTAATTACGTTTTTTAAACAAATAAATAAAATCGTCTTTATTCTCGAGCGTTTTTCATGCTGACATATTTTACAAAAAAACTCAAAGCATAACTACAAACTAAAAACAATAAAATAAACATGACATTTTTATTTGGAACTAAACAATAACATTGTTGGATATTCTTCCACTTAATAAGTTATTTTCTAACTTTTTCTTAAAAGTCCTCAGACTTCCCAGCTCATGACTCATCCCAAACAAATTCAGGATTTTTTGAGCAAAATATGAGTACCCACCCCTAGCGGACTCACAGCGCACACGAGGCATCTCCAGCATGTCGTCCTGCCTAGTGCAGCGGGAACGCACCTCAGAGCGGGTTTTCAGCCTCTCT
This sequence comes from Flexamia atlantica, assembly GCA_035578135.1. Classification (NCBI taxonomy): domain Eukaryota; kingdom Metazoa; phylum Arthropoda; class Insecta; order Hemiptera; family Cicadellidae; genus Flexamia; species Flexamia atlantica. The sequence goes on along the minus strand of JAQJVK010000063.1, from coordinate 927,706 downwards.
CTCAGAAATTCTGGCTTTCCCTCCACTAGAACTTTACGGGCAAGGCAAGCAGTGCGGATAAAGCACAAGGCAGCCATAGGCAATAAGCCTAGGGATTTCCGCTCACGACATGCATCCCAACATTACTTCCCTCCAGATGGTCATACCTCCTCAACCCTCAAATGTTCCTGACACACATATTTTGGAGTCTCTGCAATCTGTTCATCTCACCCAGTGATATGAGATTTCACTATAGCGGAAAACAATATTCAAATAAAGAGAGTAAGAAAGCCTGTATAAGGCGTAACCTTGCTGGAGGGGAAGACAAGTGTCGCTGCCTGTATATAGCTCTGGACAGCCTTACTGGCAGGTGGCGAAAATTGTAATCTCCCAAAATGTCTGTAAAATAAACACATGTTTTGGTAGAACTGTCAAAACTTTGTTTACGTTTCACCTCATTTACAATACAAAAGAATGCCCTGTAATATTTCACCGAGAGATTTCTTATACAATTAAAATTTCTGGAAACTATTTGCGCAACGCATCAGCTGGTCTTTTAGCTTGACAACCTTTCATCTTAAATGATTTGTTTACATTTTCAAATTCAAATTCAAATTCAAATTCAAATTATTTATTTCATTATTTTACATAATCATGGCCTCGCCAAGTTTAGCAAAACTTGTCGGCGAGGTCCATTTGTAGATCTGAAAAAAAGTACATGCATTATAAATTACATTTTTTAAATATTTATTTTGTTATATGTACAAGAACTAAATTACTACTTATTCTCTAACAATATTCTATGGCGGTTAGGGCAGGCACCTACAGTATGACATGATTTACGCAGCTGAATAGACTAAAAGAAACAATAAATAGACTATCAAACACCACAACAATAGATAGAACTCCTAAACACAACAACATACGCATAACAATTAACGAAAGAAAAAAAAACACCAAATTACATATATCAACTTGCTTTAATCTTATCCTCTTTGTCTATCCACTGGTGGAGATACTCCTTGGAGCTCTCGAGAAGCCCAAAAAGCAGAACACCAAGTTTGTTGTGCTTTGCGAGTTGTAAACATAACCTCAAAAATTAGGCTATGAAATTACACTATGTCTCTGAGCTTGTTCTACCTTTCGTCTACCATATTCCTTGTTGTATGTTTTTGTGTTGTGTTACCTGTGTTATTGTAGAAGCTAGTGTGTTATTGTTGTATGTGTCAAGAGCAAAGTGTGTAGTGCTTGAGTGTCATTGTGAAATCAATGTTAGGGGTAAGGGCTGCATAGGCCAGATTCAGATTTTGTGCGATTTGTTTGGATTTAGCAAAGGTTGTCAGGTAACTGAACTCTATCATTTGTCAGCCAGTTTAAAACATGGCTCTTAAACATCCTTATGTTAGGTAATGCCTCTATTTCTGTTGGTACCCTATTATACAAATAGGGAACTATATATTCAGGAAGGCGTTGCCCATATGCAGTGTTAGGTATCGGCGTTTCATATTTTCTAGTATGTCGTGTGTTTCGTGGTCTTCTAGCTGGTTTTTCGTACCTATCTTCGCTATAGTTTCGTACAAGTATATATTAAATGCATATAAACCCTTTGAAGTTAGCTGCTTACCAATACTAAACTTTGTTTCAATCGGGTTCCCTTCATTATCTATTAAACCCAGGGATTTAAGGCATTTCTTTTGTAGGCTATTTACTAAGTTCAAATGACTATTCGCTGCCGTACCCCATACATTAACTCCATATCTCAAAACTGATTCAAATAGGGCTTTATACACTGCTATTCTAATATCTATTGTAGTTTTATTTTGCAACTGATACATTACTGCTGTACATGCCCTTAGCTTCTTATTTAATGTGGCAACATGTTCCTTCCAAGTGAGTTTTACATCAACAGTAAGGCCTAGGTATTTTGTTTTGTCTTCCAATTTTATATTTATGCAGTTACATTCCTTTCTTCCGTGTAAACAGTCACAGTTATGATATTTTATGTTTATATTCCCTTCAATTTTTATATTTTTTGGATGCATATGTAAGATGCAAGTTTTTTTCTCATTAATAATTAAACCATTATCATGGGCCCATTTGGTTAAAGTGTTGAAATCATTCTGTAGATTTTTCTCTGCAACTTTAAGATCTTTATGTCCTGATAAAAGTAAAATATCATCTGCGTACGCCCATATGTCACAATAGTTTATTTTATTCAATATCTCATTTAAATAAATGATGAAAAGTACCGGCCCAATCTGACTTCCTTGCGGAACGCCATATTTGACATCTTTTTCTTCGCTTACTGCATTTAATACTTTCACAACAAATTTCCTATTTTTCAAATAACTTTCAAACCAATCCAGGTAGGGACCTCTCACTCCTATTTCGTACAATGCTCTAACTACTTTGTCATGTTCAATAGTATCAAATGCTTTGGAAAAATCGATAAATAAGCCTAGCCCATGGCAAGTACAATTCATTAGGTTGTTAACTGCAAGGGAAAATTCGTCTAAGGCCTGTTCTGTGCTCCGCTTCTTTCTGAAGCCATTTAAGAATGTGTTTCCACCCTTTTGTCGTCGAACTTCATGAATTGTGTTGAGCTTGCAAGCATTTAACATTAGTTGCACTTGCGGTTTCAGCAAAATATTTTCTTGTGTAAAGTACCTCGACATAAACAAATGACCATGTGATTTATTACCAAAATATTGCAGATAATAAACACTAATTACGACAACAGCGCACTCACTCACCCGCCAGTAAGGCTGTCCAGAGCTATAAAGTCTCAGTCGGGCTAAAGCTCTCTAACAAGCCAAATACCGTCTTATCATTTATTTTGTTGTGAAGTGATAAGTAATTGCTGAAAGGAAAGTAAATACGAGGTAGACATATATTATTTATCTAACCAAGCTCTTCAGTCGACTCTCCTAATCGCAAAGACAGTGTTTCGCGGTAGACTGGGTTTGTTATTCCAGGCAATTGAGCGGAATCGAAGCCAATAACTGGCGAGCCCCAGGAAAACTTCAGTGGTCAACGTTACACCCGAGCATAGACATTACTTTTGGTGAGTGATGCATTTTAAGAAGATAAATATGAAACTGCGATTTAGTTCTCCTTTTTGAAACGAAATAGTTACAATTGAAAGTAGATAAATGACCAAAGTTTGATTACACTTCATAAAACACACAAGGTATTATAGATCTGTGTAAAATTTCCTCTCTACATTAATCAAAATTTGTAAAGGGATTGGTATGCATATGTTAAAATATTAATATCTTAAAATATTTTGAAGATACTTAGACCTATAGATATTATTGATAGATCTTAGACCTATAGGTTTTATAGATATTTATCGACCTATAGACTGTCTATATAGGTATTTAATCTACTAGAGTTTACTGGTTGGTTAGATTTACAAAATAATTATTATGAAAGTATACTTGATGCAACTAATATAACTGTAGGCATACACAATTTTTAATCATTTATTATGTTTGTCAACTTATAAATTATGTCATTATGTCATCATTATGTAAAGACATATAAACAATTTACATTGTTTATTGTACAAACTTACTATTGTAGCTTAAAGAGAGTTCCAGGCAAAATCTAAGTCTAACATTTTATTTATTTATCAATACATTAGTAGCAATGAATTTTCAATGAAATACAAAGTGGTTTTTTAAATACACGGAATATTTTATATTTTGAAGAGGAAGTGTGTGTATATGTTGGAGAGAAACAAGCCCCAAAGCAGACCCCAAGCTATCATCTATAAAACTTTCCATAGGGGCTATATTCCCAAAAATGCATACACTACCTTTATTTAATCAAATGCAACTACGTAGCTTATGAGGGGACCACGACATTATGGAAATATACTCCTCGTTAAGAAGAGTCATGAAAAAAATACAACCGTGTTACAAGAGACAGACCAGTTTAGGAAACTCGAAACAGAATCATCCATTGACGATAGGTAAACATTTACGGTAAAGGGGGAAAAATGCAAGCACAAATTATGATCCAGGAAAATATATAACAGGACGTTCCGAGTCAATCCTCGGTATATAACACATATAAAATGCAGCACAGCATAACACAAATTCAAGTAAAATATTCATACAGGTTATAGTACTCCTTAAGAACTAGAAAGTCTTTTAACATACTTTTTTTTACTTAATTGTGTTTGTTAGACTCTTAAGGGACATTGGCAGATGGTTGAAAGTTTTTATTGTGGTGAAGTAGGTTTGATTTTCAAATTGATTATCAATATGAAATCTACATATGTAGACCGACCTTGATGTTTTTTTGTTTTTTTTTTTATATGTATTTTTGTGTCTTCTTTAAGGTTTCAAGGGCAAAAATAATTTTTCTTTTATTTTAATTCGTTTATTCCAATTTTTGAAAAAAGGTTTTTTATGGGTTTCTGTTTGTACGTTTTCACAGTCTACGTTGAACTAAAACAAATATGTATTCAGAACGGGTTCTATGACATGGGCTCCTTTCAAAATTTCAACAAACTTCCTTATGCCTAGTTGTTAAAATGTTATGCAGTTATTCTTCTCATTCCTTACTTTTCTAAACCTTGATCTGTCCATCTCCTCTCGCAGGACTACGGATGCAACACTCAAGTATTCAAGTAAGTATAAATGCAATGCGTTAACTTGAAGTATTCTTGTGTATAGGTCTTAAGTATTTTTAAGTCTTTTAAAATTCATATTTTTTAAGATAATATAAAATATTGCATAGTGGCATTATATACGGTTTATAATTTGTGACGATTATACATTTGACACTTTTATTATTTTTTGTTGGACATATACGATATTTACTACATCACCAAGTGAAATTGAAAATTTCAAAGATTATAATATAGTTTTTTATTTTGTATCATAATCTGGTAATTGTAAATAATTAATATATTTCATTGTACGACAATTCGTAAGCCCAAGTAAGTAACGTTTTGACTTAATTTTATAATTATGAATCTTAACAAGCGTAAATTATTATATCACCATACCATTTAAAATATATATATCTACGACAGTTATAATAACTAATTTTTACAACACAATTTACTAACTTGTTTTAATAATTAGATGGCTATATGCTCACCATTTGCAAACAAAATTAGACTGTTAAACAAATAAAGTGCAACAGTTATCTTGGCTTGTAATAGTAATATTAACGTTTTTTTACATAGTAATATTTACATCTTGTATAGTGATATGCATATACATCTTGTGCATCATTTAATACAATTACTTAATTTATATTCTTATCAATTTGAAGCCCCAATTTAAAATGAATCACAAGTCTACGGATTTTATTCTGTCATTAATATTACGCTTGTAAACTACAGGAACGCACTTATTCAACATAAAGCGGCTAAAAAGTCAACGTATCATAAAAATGAGAGAGATACCTCTTAGCTTGCTGAGTATTAAGGGCAATGTGTAGGGTTTACAAAGGTGGACGGTTGTAAACGTGAATTAATCAGAGTGTTTGTCCGTGTTGCTGCATCTTACTAGTAAAACATATTAAAGTTAATATCAAGTATAAATTTGATCATACCATAGCATTATTTGATAAATTACAAGAATCCTAATTATGGCGTTGGAATAATTTTTCAAATATGTTTTTGAAATTAAACTTTCTGTCTAAGTAAGAGACTGATGATCCTTAATTATTATATAGAGACACCCTGTATATATTGTGACCAGATTGTCGCCTAGTAAAAACGGGACACTTAAACAAAACTCACCCCCCCCCCCCCCAAAAAAAAAACCAATACAACACACCACACACCAAGGTGTTTTATCATACGGGGGTCTCTAATTTGAAACAATTTTTAATGAAAGAAATTAAGTATCAAACTGTTTTTGAAGCTTATAGACCATTAATTTTATTCTCCATATATTGAACTTCTCACAGCGCACGATTGATACAGTTTTTCTTTAACAATACAAAAAATGGCATGCAGCCATGAAAGGTAATTTTTTGAATCGCCACATACTGAGAATTAAAAATAATCAAGTCACATTGTTTTAGGATCTTAACATTTTATTATAAAAGAAAAAAAGTTTTCTAACAATTACTTTTATTTCTAAACTTATGGTTAACTTACGGTTTAAAAACTTATATGTATGTGGTAATATATATAAAATAGTAGGATCAAAAAAGTACCATGATTATTTTAAACTTTAAGTTCTTATAGATAGGTAATTGTTACGCTGGGAAAACAGTTCTACAAAAAAAAACTTTATTGAACGTTTCAAGTTTTGTTATTCTTGTCACTTGATCCAGCTAACTTTAACAATATCCTTTTTCTCTATTTTACAGTTGTAGATTTGGCCAAAATCCATTTTGAAGTTACATGACACTTGAAGAAGAGCTCCAGAGTGTCTCTACTTCCATTCGGTTTCTTTCTCCAGTCCACTGAATGTTCATAAGTCAAAATATTCTATCTGTATTTTCATTGTGAGCGGGAATCGAGAACAAGTACAGTATGTTTTTTATATATAGCCTACTTTTTGGAGTAGCCCACTTTTATAGCCTACTTTTGTCCTACTTTTTGAAAAACGGAACATTTTGACGTACCGACAAAGTTTTTCGGGACAACGAAACGCAACGTGAAAAAACGGGGCTTTTCCGTTTTTACGGGACGTCTGGTTACCCTACCTGTATAGTATATCCTAATACATCTTAGATATTTTGTCTGTGAATTATCGACTCTTGGGATGTGAAGTGGATTGATAAGGGAATCGTTTCTCCACACACAGGCAGCTGCCTATGTAGAAACTTTTTTCATGTACTTTTTGTAAAAATGTATTATGCCTAGTTTCTAAAAGAATATACGGTTATTCATTTAATTTGACACACACACACACACACACACACACACACACACACACACACACACACACACACACACGCACACACACACACGCACACACACACACACACACACACACACACACACACACACACACACATATATATATTTATGTATTCGCTTTGGTGGTAATATGTATTATTACAATATAAATCACCAAAAATTATAGAGGAAAATGTGATCAAATCGGTTTTATGGAAATTACCCTTTTACACAGTTGTTGTTTCTTTAGGTTATAAACCAGGTAATTGAGTTTACAATACATTATGAAACAGCTTACTTGTTAGGTTCTTTCCTGTAATCGTAAACCTTGAGTGGCGATCAACTAGGTCAGGTGAACTTTGCACTCTTTTAAGTTTATAGCGTTTTATGAGCACCCATAACCCTCGTTACTTTCCTGTTATGCGTAGGGTAGGCCGTTGTGATTTTTAGACTCAATAAACATATAATAGATACACTTTGACCTCTTAATGTTTTTTTAGAGAAACTTAAGTAATATTTCGGTTGTATTTTTTATACGTTTCAAATTTCTTTTTTGAAACTGATTAAAAAACAAAAAGGATTCTCAAGCTGCAACAGACCTGCACACTCAGATAATTTCCCAATGATTTTTTTTACATGTGAGCATATTAAACATATGTAAGTGAAAATATTGATTTTAATATGATGTGTAAATAATACACTAAAACGTATATTGAGCCATTAATCAGCTAAACATGAGAAAAATTAATAGAGCGATCATATTAGTTTACATTATAGTGATATACTCTTTTGGCATTGTACCTTTGCTTCTTGTTTTTAATTATAAAATGATTTCGACTTTTAATACAGTATAATATATTTTCTGCAAAACCATAATAAATTATCTATTATTATTCAAATAAAGAAAAATGTAACATTAACCAGAAAAATTAAATATAGTCATATGTATATGTGTTATATTAATAAAGTACCAAACATTTTGGAAAATGAATTAGTTTTGACTGATCATTGTACAAAACTGGATGATTTTTCTCCAAAAGCAGGCTAAATATACTTTCTTTGGGTGTAAAAGAAGGCAATGTAAACTCCTATGAATAACATGGAATAAATCATTAAAAATTGAGCGCCTTCAAATTTCTACGCAGACGTGCGAATATTATGACGTTCAGCAGTTTGCAGGCGCTCAGCTGATTTTGTGGCATGAATGTAATCATATAGGAAAAACATTGACAACAATCAGCTGTAAGAAAGCCTAACAGTACGTCCTGAGTGCACGCCGGTTCCGATTCCGACTCAGATTCAGATTTTCGGCGACAGGAATGACACTTGTACTTTAACGGAAGTGGCCATAGTGGCAGCCGGAAGCAGAGCTTGCGCGCAGGTGCCTGCTCACCGGAATGTATTATTCATTCCGGTTGCGGATTCCAGTTTCCGATTGCTCCAGCCGCCATTTTAAATAAATAGCAACATTTAATTTTGAAACCTAAATTCAGCAGTTTAATGGATTTATCAGCTTTAATCTCTCATATTTTAAGAAACCCACCGATCTGGGATTAAATACGCATAGCATATTCAAACAGAGATATAGTAGATAAATGTTGGAAAGAAATTTCGTTGGAACTCGGCGTTGAAGGTTAGTGAAACAACCTATTTGTACAAGATCAATACTTCTAAATTTATGTTCAATGACTGTAGGCCTAGTAGATAGGTCAAAATAAGGATTTTTTACAAATAAGGCAGCTTACTCAAACTTAAAAGAATAATGATCTGATTCAAGTCTCTGGAACTAAATGTCAAATTTGAAATGATAGGTTATTACTCAGCTAAAATGGTTTGTAGAGTTAAAATATTCCTTTTGCGCCTCCAATATTTTGTAAGTCCATTGTTGTTTCCTTATCTGCTCGTCGCACTATCTCAATATATTTTTTGTTGATTTTCACGAACTAGAAAGACTTGAGATAAGGTACACAAATTAAATCCTGACTATGTCAAAGTTGCGGCGAGCATACATTTTGTTGTTAAGCTTGCTTTGCTGCCGTTAAGGCTACCATTATAAAATAATTAATTGCTACGTGGTTTTTTTACTACTCCCCGATATCTTTTCCGCAGAGGCCTCCTAAATTACCAATTTGCCGTGTAAAGTAATTAATAACACTTATTAAATTAGGCATTTATTACATTAGCTGTACTGGTGAAATAATACACCCATACACAACATTGGCAACTCTATTGCATGCTCGCCGAGTCGACGAGCCTTTCATGCCTCCACTATGGCCACCTACAAAAAATCTGAATCAGACTAAATAGGTGCCGATAATCTGAATCTGAGTCGGAATCGGAACCGGCGTGCACTCAGGACGTACCGTAAGAGTGTAAAACCGTTGCAACAATCATCTGACCGCTGGCGCTGGTACATGAATGGTTGCAGCTACTCGTTTGCAGGCACTAATTGCAAATCGAAAAAAATGTATATTGTTTGTTAATTAATAAGCTAATGAAACAAATGTTTAAGGATTGGGTATTTTTTATTGAGGTGAGGGGAAAATGGTGTGTATATTGCCAGAGTAAAGTGCATTGCCTCACGAGTGAAAATGTTGGCGCTCGAGCCTGTAAGGGTGACAATTTTCACTCGTGAGAAAATGTTATACTTTACTCACTCAACACACAAATAACTACTAAGCGGTGTTTGAATTTAGCTTAGGTTGAATGACTGTCTAACGATTAATTTTCATCGCATTTGAAACACCACCTTTAAGTTATAGCTTTATTTCGTTTTATGAAAGATAGTAACGTCTTTTTACACCAAGGCTTAAAACTATAGAATGGACTGAGAAAAATATAGATTTTTATAATACGTTTGAGGTTTATTTGTGAAGCGAAACAAGAGCATTGTCTTCCTTTTACACTGTTAACGAGACAGAACAGTGGTAAACTGATGGAATAAGTGCTGGAAGGTTAGCTAAAATATTGGAAAAGTGTTACTCCTTCTTTTACAGTGCCTAAGTTTTAATAGATATTTCAAAGTTTTCATCTCTCACTTTTCATACCTTTTTATTTGTTTAAATAACTTATTTACTTCGTGTTGCAACATTAAACTGATCATCGTTATTGATTTAATAAAAAAATTGCTATGATAATAACCGGGTTTAATCAAAAGGAAAACTGAGAGACCTTGGACGTTTTTAACAGCAATGTCCTAGCCAATCAAAACACATGTATTATTATCACGTTATCAGAAGTGATATTAATCTAGAGCATGTGGGATTTGATGGAAATTTGAGATTAGAGAAAGTTTGCACGTCACCTAACTGCTTCTGACATCCAATCAAATTATTGGTTTTGATATAAGACGATGCGAAAATGGGAAGTTTTCCATCAAGGTGAGATCCCAAACTTATTTTTAAGTCGAAGTGAGAGCTTACTTCAAAGGTGTGAGCAAGGCATAACTACAACGTTTTGTTTGCCTGGTACGTGGTGGGATGGCTGGTCGGTCCAAGGGATGGGTGCAGGCGGGACGCATTGGTCAAAATGAAAATAACAATTAACTGACGTTAAAAGTTTTATTTTACTGGTGAGGAATCGAAGTGCTATTTGGACCAGCAAATAAATACTGTATGTCCTTGGTATGCAATTAAAATTCACTACAGAAGAACGTACCCTTTCACGGTATATGAACGTGAAATTAGCGTATTTTTCAAACTTTTCGTTTGTAATTTGAGTTATTTTCAGATAATTTTTACGAGAAAAACGTAATGATTATTACGTTTTTCTACGTAATATGTCACAACCTTTCACGTAAAAAACATGAAAAATAAAATAAATAGGCATATATTACTATCATATGTTTTACTAAAATGATTACTTTAAATAATCAAAATATATAAATTCATAATTATTATGACTGAACAATGACTAGCCATGCAACGAAAATCTCGTTTTAGATTTCACAAGATTTTTACTCATAAATTAGCTTATTTTCACGTTAAATAATATTTTAACTTTCCAAATTTTACCTTTTTATCCAAAAATAACGTTATTTCAAAATCATGTGCTGTCAAGGAAACATCCTATTTAATGTGTCCACTTAAAAAGGTGTGGCAGGAAAATTTTTTTTTTACGTTTAAGGAAATAGAAATTTCTTCAATTAGGGGAATTAGTGATGATTTTTTCCAAAACTCTTGTGTTCCTTATTCTACGGTTGGACAACACATCTGCCTAAGACCAGTAACGCTTTAAGTGCACTTCCTTCTGTAATATTTTATCATTATCCGAGGAAATTTTTCTGAATCATAGCTTCTTTCCTCGCTGCTGCACTATGACCATGTGAAGAGCAACTTGTATCCCTAAGAAAACAGCAAAGCTTGACTCACCGCTTGTCTCTTGACTTGCCGATCCACTTCGTTTTCACTTTTAAATCATCGCAATGCATCATAATAGCTGGTATCATTATCAACGGTGCTTATTACTAACTAAAAATAGTTGGAAAGTATGTTTTTCTGCCAGTTAAAAGGAGGTATATCTGGGGACAGTGAGCTACCCTAACGGTAATATCCACAAAGGCTAATCAGAGGTGACCACTAACAATGGAAGAGGTGTCTCCTCTTACTGGGCTAGTGCATTACCACTACGTTACCGCCTCAACGGCTAAATAAATTTGATTTGATTTAGAATAGATGGAGATTAAATTCCCGCTTTCGCTAAAACTGCTGCAATCTCGTTTGAGAAAAGAAAACATGCAAATATCCAATCAAAATGATACTGACCAAATAATCATTAATTAAATTTTATTTAACAACGGAGGGTTAAAAGAGTCATCACTCAACTCAACTCAACTCAAAATTTGTTTATTCCAAAGAAAAAGAGTTACAGTATACATTGTATAACATCGCTTACTAAAATACTTTTATATTCAACATATTCGAATTCATTGTTTGGAATGTGCCTACATAGGTAAAAAACCTGTGCGTAGGCACGAGTCGTTAATTTAGTATTATACAAATAAATGTTAATACAAAAATAGAGCAAAAACTTGGCAAGTTTAAATAAATAAAATTAAAATAATGAAAATGAATCATAGTGGCAGGGTATACACATGTTCACTTTGATACCCCAACGGAGACCGTCACCGCGACAGTAGTTGAGTCTGTGAGGTCAGTAGTAGTCAATCAGTGTTTATCTGTAGCCAGATGTGACGACCGCCTCAGTAGCATCCCTACCGATTTCCACCAGCCAAGTAGAAACCTTCTTTTTGTATGTAGCCAGTTTATAGTTCCTGAAGTTTTGAAGGTGAGAAGGAAGGTTCCTAAATAGAATTTGTGAAATATAATGAGAATTTGTTGCAGAGAATGTCCTGGTTAACTTTTCAACCCTGATTCGTGTAGTCTGGGAACTCCGTGTAAAATAGTTATGTTCAAAATTTTGAAAAATTTCTTCTGAATGGCAGAAAATATAATTTAATAATGTTTTTACATATAACTGCCTTAGATTTAAGACACTAAATTCATCAAAAAGAGCTTCAGTTGGATACCTACGCCCTTTACCTAATGCAGCCTTAATGATAGATTTTTGAATGATATTTAAAGGTTCAAGAATAGATCGATATCCCCCACCCCAAGCAATAATTCCACCCATCAACAATGATTGGCAGAAAGCAAAATAACAAAGTTTTAGCTCTGGAACGCTTAGAATTTCATTAAGCTGTCTAAAGACAAAAATGAATTTCCTAATTTTATTTTTTAAATAATCCACATGATCTGACCAGTTCATTCTATTACTGAAAACAACACCCAAATATTTGTAGCATTCAACTTTATCAATTTCTCCACAGTTGCAATTATCAGAATACAAATTTCCACAAGTATGTAATTTAAGAGAGTTGAAATCTGTATTTAAGTTTGATTTCAAGGCTATTGGCATGAATTTTGTTTTGGAAATATTTACAGTTAATAAATTTTGATCAAACCATTTTTTAATTAGTGAAAGATCTCTTAAAGCAATTCTCTTTACCTCATTCCAATTGGACCCCTCAAATAAAACAGCAGTATCATCAGCAAATAAATACAATTTACCTCTTATGTCGATATTGGATAAGTTATTTATATATATCAAAAATAAGATAGGTCCAAGCGTACTTCCCTGCACCACCCCATACTCTATTGATTGTTTTAAGCTACCCACCCCACAAACTGAAACCACTTGCTCCCTATTTGATAAATAACTAGAGAACCATGAAAGAGTTTTACCCCTACAGCCAATCAGCTCCATTTTTCGCAGTAATTCCGTTCTGTCTAATGAATCAAAAGCTTTGGCAAGGTCAAGAAAGGTTAAGAGGCAGCGTTCATTATTTATTATACTTGAGTTTATGTCTTAATTTAAATTAAACAGGGCATCGGAGATATTTTTATCAGATCTGAAGCCATACTGACAATTGGTTAGAATAGAATTTTGTTCTAAATAATTAACCAGTTGTTCTTTTACAATCTTTTCAACAATTTTAGAAAATACACTAAGAAGGGATATAGGTCGAAAATTTGTTTTGTCGCTAATGTTGGATGATTTGTATATAGGGATGACTTTAGCTAATTTGAAATCGTTGGGGAAAATGCCTGATGTAATACTAAGATTAACAATATGCAATAAAGGTCTCAAAAATAAGTCTGCATTTCCTTTCAGAAGGGATGCAGGGAAGCCGTCACACCCGGGTGCAGATCCCCCACGTAAACTGTTGATATGTCGTAGTAAGTCCGTGTCAGTTACTGTTGACAGTTGGAGTGTGTTGAATGTGTTGTGTGACGATGACGCATAGTCATCGTCACTGACCACTGGCGCACCACTAGCATTCATTGCACTCGCAAGGTTTTGTCCGACAGATGAAAAATATATATTGAAATCATTAGCTACTTCCTCTAAAATATTTTTATTTATTTCTGAATAGCTCTTATTAGTATATTTCTCAATTGGAAACCTATCTTTGGTTTTGTTACGCCCAGTTAATTCATTTAAAACGCCCCAGAACTCACGTGGATTAGTACTATTATTTATTTTTTGTCGATAGTAATTTTTCTTTTCAACTTTAATAATAGAGTTTAATCGATTCCTATATGACTTAAAATATTTAATTAAGTCTGTATTGAAAGGTTGCTTGGTTATTAATTTACTCAATTTATCCCTCTTTCTAATTGACCTAATAAGGCCGGTTGAAATCCAAGGTTTTATTTTATTAAATCTTTGCTTGCGAATTTGTGGTTTGGATGATTTCATAACTAGATTTTTAACTGTTTCAAGAAAATTAAAGGAGCTTTCGTTAACATCAATAGTACAAGTTACCGTCTGCCAGTCTTGTTTTTCTAAATGTGTCCTAAATACTGATTTGTCTAAGTAATGCTGTTGTGAGTCAGTTTCGTGAAAGGAGTGGATTCGTGTGTTAGATTCAATCTGTAATGCAGTACTGCAATCACTAGTACAATATAGCAAAGAGAAACAAACACTAAAACACTTACGCCTGCGCCTGATAGAATCAAATTGCCAGCTAATAAAGCGTAATTGGTCTCGACAGGATCATATTCACTGTTCATAATTATTACGCACATAGTAGTATTTGCATATGTAGTTTTCATGATTTATATATAATTATGCTCATAAATCAATTGCATACCTATACACTCTACAGTACAAGTAATTTATGCATTATAACATATATTTTATTTTTTAATCATACGCCCTTAAAAAAATAATTAAACTTTCGTTTTCAGTTAATGATGTGTTATTCTAATTTTTAAAGGTTAGCAATTTTTCTATATAACGGCATTGTAGGTTATTAAAAAAAATCTGTATAGATTTTCGTACAGCCAATTAAAAACAAATACCTGACAAAACCAGGGGTAAACGGAAGTAACTGACGGAACTGCAAAAGACCTTTGCATTGCTATCACTGTTTGGAAATCCCCGCTACTTCAATCGAATGTTCCTTTGTAAACATTTTTACAGAAGGATAAGTCTTTTGCAGGAGTGCTTGTATGAGTTTAAAAAATAAATACAAAAAAAATCAAATTAATTAAATTAATTAATTGCCGTCATATGCGGTCTACGGGACGACGCGGGATGTAAGCATGTATGTATATGAAAGGTAATGTTTTAGATTTCAAACTAATTTAGCAGGATAATTAGTTGAGATGAATGAGATCGGAGCTCATGACATTAGGTTATTTTGATATACGTAATAAGACGTGTAAATTAAACTTAAACCATCGATATTTTAATGATACATAAATATAATAGTCCAGGCAACGAATGCTCAAAAAAGGTATAGAGGGAAATGCATGGAACATAATTTTTGACTTTCCAGCTTTGTTTGGACTATTTATGAGCTGAATATATCAAAAGCCTCCTTCCGTAACCCTTTAGTGGGGGGGAGGGAGGGGGGTCTGAAGTTACCATTTTTAAGGGTTTTCCTAGATATTTTGAAAAATATCTACTTTTTGTGATCCCTAATATTGGGGATATTTTAAGAAAATTAAATGTCCTGTGAGGTAAGTAGGCTATATAAAGTCTATTTCGGTCGAACCATTTGCAAAGTAAGCACTTATTTTATTAATATTCAATGAAATATTCCTTCCATAAGAAATACGTGTAAATTTGTGAATAGCATACATACCCAATGGGGTAAAGCTTTCTCACCTTCAGGATAATAAACAACAGTCATAAAATAATGACGAAATTCCCAGTAATTTGACACAACTTAAACATAAAATTTGGTCTAATTTAAAGGTCGTGATGAGCTCGTAAAAGTTTTATTTTTCTAGGAATTATTACAAATATGTGGTTACTACATATTTTTTGTGAGCTCGCCCACACCTTTATTTTAGACCAATTTTTATGATTAAGGTGTCAAATTACTGGAAGTTTTATTAATATTTCCAGAAAGTTCTTAATTTTCCTTTATGTCAAAAAGCATTGCCTCATTGGGCATATATGTTACACACGAACTTACATGTATTTCTTGTGGAAACAATCTTTGTTTAAACATTAATAAAATTAGTGCTTACCTAGTAAATGGTTAAACCAAAACAGACGTATTATATACACTTTCCTTACAGGAAATTTACCAGAATGATGTTGGTAGGTTTTCTTTAATTTTCCAAAATAGTAGTGATAGTTGATAGTTTCCAAGATATTTAGTAAAAACCAATAAATGGTACCTTCAGACCCCTTCCCTCCCCTTGCTCATGGACTACGGACGGGGACTTTTGATTTGTTTACCTCCTAACTAGTCCAAACAAAGCTGCTAGAGAGGGAAAGTTTAGAAGTCAAAAATTGTGTCTCTAAACTTTCCCTCTATACCTTTTCGTTGCTTGGACTATAATACTGGTAGGTTTAATTATGTTACAAAAAATACAAATTTAATAACAAGACAGATGTTGGTTCTTATAACCTGCTCTTTAATTAATTTTAACTTTTAAATCAAGTATTCTTCTGTCTTGGGTAGCCTGGTGATTAAGGAGAATTGTCTGCAAAATATATTTATGGCTATACATAAAAAGAAGCTAAGAAATCAAAAACTGAAGATGGAATTTAGATTTTTAGTAGATAAATAATTGGATTGCGACACATCTTTTTATTCACACTTTGGTTTTTTTCATATTCATCATATAAATAGTTTTAAATCGGTATATTTTAGTTTTTCTTGACAATTAAAAATGAATTAAAAATTAAATTAAAAAAAGAAATTATGTATTCATGTTAACATTAAAAACAATTATAGGGCTAAAACTACATTTGAGATTTATTTTCAAAACGTAGGCTAGAAAGTTGTCTTAGAAAATTCACGAAACAGAGGAATTGTAACACGATCACGCCAAGACTAAGTGTTCAACTTGATTGATGCTGTTGCAGCGTATGAACGTACGACAACACAACCCCCAGGCTAGTTAGTCAAAAGTCAAAACATTTATTGCTAGAAACATATTATACATGTATTGCCACGTCAAGTACATTAATGCATAAAAAGTTAAAATATTACTAACAGAAGAAAAACAAGTAACATGAGTCTCTTAATTAGGCCTAGGCCTGTTACTTCTTATTGATGACATGTTTTCAAAAAAATCATTAATATCATAAACACATAAATCACGAAACATTTTTTAACAGTTAATTTAAATTTTCTCAATTCTAAAGATTTAGTATGGGAAGGTAACATAATATATATCCTAATTCCAAATTAACAAAAATTCTTGATTGTTGCTTGATAATTACATTGATTTACTCGCAATAATTTATTTTGTCTTGTAAAATGACTATGAACAGAGTTATTTTGAAGAATTTCATTTAAGTTAGTTTTCACATATAATAAACAATCTAAAATATACAAGGAAGTAACTGTTGAAATTCCAAGTTTTCTAAATAACGGCTTACAGTGTGTTCTACTATTAACATTAAACATAGTCCTCAAGGCTCTTTTTTGAAGTACCAATAGTTTTTTAACATTACCAGAATGTCCCCATACAACAATACCATAAGATAATTGACTATGAACATGGGCAAAATAAATGGCTTTTAAAACATCCATATTATCATGACATCTGAGTCTACTAATCATAAAAATACCATTGGCAACTTTTTTACAAACAACATCAATATGACTATTCCACTTAACATTTGACTGAATAGTAACACCTAAAAACTTTACATTATCAACATGAGAACAGTTATTACCAAGAGTAAATTCCATATTTTGAGTTTTGCTAGTATTTAAACATAGAGAATTAGCTGCTGTCCAATCTTCAATTATTAAATTTGTATCTTGAAGGATAAAATTAACTAAGCTAGCAAATTTACAATGTACTTGTACTGCAAGGTCATCAGCATACATGTAAGACTTCACATTATCATTTTTAAAGGCAGAAGTTAGGTCATTTATGTAAATAATGAACATTGTTGGCCCTAAAATTGAGCCTTGCAGCATTCCTGAGCTTAAAGATAAATAAGAAGAAAAACAACCAGTGAAATACACTGTTTGGCACAACCAGTGAAATACACTGTTTGGCACCTTCCTGTTAGATAAGACTGGATTAAGTTCAAAGCGGAAAGATCAAAACCATAAAATTTCTATTTCTCTAACAAAATATTGTGAGAAATCGTATCAAATGCCTTTGACATATCATACCAACAACCTAAAACCTTATTTTTGTCATCAAGATCCTTAACTCAATTTTTCATAAAACTAACTATTGCATCAGATGTACCTCTCTTAGGCCCAAACCAAATTGGTCTCTAGAAAACATGAGGTTATCTTCAAAATACCTAATTATATTGTTATTCAACAAAACAATACCTTGCAATGACAGGTATAATAGACACTGGGCGGTAGTTACCATATTCTTGTTTTACACCTTTTTTAAATAAAGGTACAACCTTAGACAGTTTGAGACATACAGGAAATTCACATTGATTGATACATTCATTAAACAAATACGTTAATACTTCAGCAATTTATTGAGCAGCCAACTTCAAAATAGCAGAATTAATATCATACACATCTAAACTGGCACTATTGCTAAGAGACAAAATTGCACTATATACTTTTTCAACACTCAAATTACTAACAGAAAAAACCGGTAAAACATTAATAGATTCATCACAGTTCAGCTTGTTCAAATAATATAACATGTCATGTCTCGAGTCTGGTATGCTTTGCTTGACTATTTAACATTATTTAAGAAAAACTCATTGCATTTTTCACCAGTCAAATATAAAACCTGTGAATTAATTGTTTCTTTATCATTCACATTCAAATTCTCTTTAATAACAGCCCAAATAGCTCTAGACTTACTGCTAGCCCGTCAAACACGGTTACAGTTATAGTCTCGTTTTGCTTCAGAAACTTCATTTCTATATCTTGATCTTAGCATCTAATATAATTCACTGTAGTAAACTAATCCAGTTTCCTTAGCCATATTATACATCATTTGGCATTGTTCTTTTAGAACCCGCAGATTCTCAGTATACCAACAAGGTTTCTTTTTCTTTACATTACAAGATTTCACATACTTGATTGTGAAAGCTATATCTACAACATTTAGAAACATATTAAAAAACATTCAAATTTATCGTCAACAGTACCTAACATATATACAACAAACCAATTTATTTTTCTAAGCAATAAAATAAAATTTACAGTGTTAATATCATTAATTGGACGAGTAATTCTGGAAAAAAACCTAGTTTTTGCTTTTCACCATCATTAATTCTAGCCAAACTGAAAAAAACCTATCAAAGGATCATGATCCGAGACAACGGTTGGTTCTACAAATACTGACTTTATCCTATCTGAATGAACTGACGTTATGATATTATCAATACATGTCCCTTTATCAGGGGAAAATCTACTAGGCCTAGTCACCTCAAAAACTGTATATTTTAGATTAAAACTCTTTAACAAATTTGTAAAAATTGGCTCATATTCATCAGTAACCATAATATTCACATAGAAATCACCACATAACAAAACAGATGCATTTGACTTATTTCTATGAGACATGATATTTAAAACATTATTCAGTCATTCGATAAACATATTAAAATTGTTCTTGTCCGGTTTTCGATAGACTTCCAAGAAAATAAGGTTCCAAACATCAATAAAAACTGCTGCAACCTCACAAATACCAGATAAAGAATGATCCTCTAGATATGTCAGCACTTTAAACTCAAAGTCTGATCTTACAAAAATAGCAGTACCATCTCTTGTCCCACAAGGCCTGCAGTAGGCACTGGCCAATTGATAGCCAGGCAACACAATATCAGCTAGTTCACTTTTAGTTAACCAATGTTCGCAGATCTCAAAAGCGTCAACATTAAATTTATCATTCAACAATATTATTTCATCAGTTTTATTGACAAAACCTTGAACATTCCAGTGCATCACTGTAAAATTAGTTTCTAGGACTGAATTAATGGGGGGGCCTGTGCCAGTAAGGCCACGGTCTGTTACTCCAAAATCAGGCATCGCCAAAATAGGCTTAGTTGTATTCATGTATGTGTCAAGCACTTCACATTTTGCAGATATTATATCCATCAGTTTAGAGCTTACCTTATTATATTGTTCACTCAGTGTTTCCATTCTTATACTCAATTTAAGATAACTCTGACTTTGCGATTCAGGTTGATCTAAAACTATATTAAGTACCGTGGGCCAGAAGTAGAAGTGAAACGGGCTGATGGGTTAAGCGGCCATTTTGAAAAAAATGGGTGGCTATTTTGAATTATATGCAAGCTTCTTTTAAATCCTCCAATGCATGGAAACCAATTAACTCAAAATATCTTGTTCTTCAATTAAACGTTCCCAGTCAATCATGCTTTCATTCAAATCCATAAATAACCGATAGTTACTTAAGCATTTCTAAGAATAAGCGTAACTTAAAATTTAAAATTTACGAAAGATTTATTGTACCTTCACAGCTATTACACCGTTGTACATTAAATTTTTGTTTTTGTTTTTTAACAATCATATTCAGGTACTTTGGTATTATACGGAGGCCACTATTTTTAGAGGGTTTTTTCACTGAATACCAAAAATAACTACATAATTGGAGAGAACATATTTTAATTGACTTACTGACAAAATTTGACATAATTATGATGAGCGGTCTTTGTGTTCTGCCTCCCAGAAGGCAGCGATGTCGGCGAGGTAAAGTCTCACCGCCGCTAGCTGCACCACCTGATCGCCACCCTTAAACAGCGCGCTGCGGTGGTTATGTTAGGTTAGGTTATCATAAATATGTTAGTATGACTTTCCTCATTTCGTTACAAACCAAACGATACCGGATGAGACATACTTTCGCCCGCCAAATCCTGTAGGCAAGTGATAAACACATTCCGGTCAACAACCTGACCTAGGCCTACTTGGAGAGGATTTGGCGAGCGAAAGTATGACTTATCTGGTATTGTTCGATTCGTAACGAAACTAGGAAAGTCCTACTAACAGATTTATGATAACCTAATCTAACACAACCGCCGCAGTGCGCTGCATAAGCGTGGCCTCCGTATAATACCATAGCACCCATACTTCATTTTAATACGATTCTTCTGGCAGAAGGCCTGAACCTTGAAGATGTTTGGGACGAAAGCGAACGCAGACTCCTGTCTGCTTCTTCATGGTTTCTTGTCAATAAATTCCAGCTGAATGAAGCAAAGACCCAGCGGTTGATCTGCAAATTATGTAGGGTCCAGCTTGAAGTCCAAGCCCTAGTAGAGATTCTGGGTTTTGCAATCGACCAAAAACTCACCTGGGGGGAGTACATTGTATAGGCCACCAACACACTTTCTCGGGGCTGTGTCCTTTTGCTAAAGTTGATGTGCTCGGTCACAGAATCGTACCTGGTCATTATATACCACGCCCTCTTTCACTGCCATGTTGCATACGGACTGCTGTTGTAAGGCCACTCTAGTAAGGAATGTGTTGTACTAAAACTGCAAAAGCGGGCTGTAAGGATCATCTCAGCAAGTCACCTTTGCACCTCCAGCAAACTCCTGTTTACCAAACTAAGAGTTTTTACATCTTTTTGCCATTTCATCTTCCTCTGCCTCATGCATGTTAAGGAAAGCCAAAACCTCTTTACTGTATGGGGAAACTTTCACTCCTACAATACGAGGCAGCGCAATACTTACAATACTTGTCATCCCTAGGGTACGCCTGACCAGAATTGAGGCAGGACAAATTACATCGGCCATAAGAATTTTTAACCGAATGCGATCTAGGGTCCAGCAGACGGAGGTTGGCCCATTCAGAAAGAAACCCTCTGCCTTCATCAAGGCCTCCTTGGCCAAGTTCTTTGCAGATGGCATCAAAGGAATAAATTAAAAAAGGTTACATACCTTAAACTGTCTTCAATTCACTGACGAAATCTTACATATCTACTCGAGTTTCGACATTTTCTTTATGCCATTTTCAAAATTTTCTATACATAACAAATATTAGTCGTCAATAGTTTAAAATAGTTAATAATACATATATTTAGAATATTACACATAACCCAAGGACCTACGCGACTTATTACCAGCCGGAAAATACGAGTTCCAGACTATTTATTACATTTAAAAATAAATATGATGGTTAAAAACCAAAAGGTTAAAAAATGTACAAACGTATAAGACCGTGAAAATACAATCAATTTATCACAATTTTGAAATTATCAGTTGAAGCATATTTTATAACTTGAATAAAAATCAGCTATTGGTAAATCTAAATAAAAGCCTATTTTATCGGAAATGTTTTAGTAAAAATTGACCTTTTAAGATAATTGGTTTCCATGTAGTGGGTGATTTAGTAAAAGCTTGCATGAAAACCAAAATGGCGGCCCATTTCTCAAGATGGTGGCTCAAACCAGGTCGCGTATCAGCAGACTATGGGCCTGTTTGCACGACGCCCAGTACAGTCGACAGTAACACCTTTAAACAAAAGAGAACAAAAGAATTTTTTTTCTACTGTCCTACTGTCTGGTCGTCGTGCAAACAAGGCCTATGGCCTGGTTTGCACGACGACCAGTACAGTGGACAGTAACACCTTTAAACAATAGAGAACAAAATAATTTTTTGTACTGTCCTACTGTCTGGTCGTCGTGCAAACCAGGCCTATGTTCCATTGTGTTTATCGTATACTTTTTTCATCTGAATACAATCAATGCGCTAGTGGTCAGAAGTTTGATAGGTTGTAACATTACAGATCTATGTTGGCCTTCTGTATTATAATTAATAAATAATTGTGATTTAGTGTCATATAAATAGATGTTCAATTTTATTATTTACCATTGCAATATATAAAACATAACTTTTAATATTTTTTTAAACAAAATACACAAAATGCGCTGAATGGTAGTATAAAAATGTAATTGAACAATTTTTACTGTTATAAAGCTTATACAAACGATAGTTTTACACGTGTAAATATACTATGAATCCTATTGTAATTGATTATATATACAAATTTGGACGAAATTATAATTCGTGTATCCTTAGAGTAACATATAACCAAAGTTAAATCTACTCAAACAAAAAAACTATTCCGAAAAATTACATAAAATTTGACCACATTATAATTTCACCCTTGGAACTCATATCATGAAGGTAGTGAAGTGTACATTCAATACTGACTGGCAAACGATGTTGAAACTCGTCTGTAAATATCTTCAACTGTGTTTGCCGATCCCATCTCAGTTCAATCTGCGGAGATAACCGCACCGACGACGATCAGTCCCGGGGCGAAGAGAGGCAAACTTTGTCCAACGATAAACTGGAACGTTAATGTTAAACTTTTATGTTAATTTGATGTTATACTTTATGTTAACGTTATGTAGTATTTTCATGTTTTGCATTTGACAAAGTGTTGACCTAAATATAACAGACATTTTTACAAGTTACAACACAACAAGAGTTTTGGTACATAACAACAAAATGAAGTGTATGTTTACAAATTTGACAACATCAACTGCAGAGTCAAAGTTGTCATTTTATAGTGATGGCTATAAACAAATTTTACAGAGGATTTAGTTGAACCATATTTCTGTGAGTACTTGGAAAACAACTGGTAGACTTATCGCAAATGGTAAATAAATGTATTTTTATTATGATTATGCTTCATACTTGTTTTATTGATTCTCTAAAGTTTAAATTACGGTAGCCACTTAGTAATATACATTTGATGTTTGTATAATACTTGTAATTTAATATAATTCCTAAAACACTGTACAAATGTGGATTCAGATATTTTAAAATTTCAGTTACTTTGGTTAAGAAAGATACATTTGGCTGATTTAAACCTTTTATGGGTAAATATAGAGTATATTACGAGCATAATATAAAAAAACAAAAGTCTAAAATAGGAAAGTTCAACCAATGTGGAAAGTAAAGACCATTATAGAGAAAATAACTTCAAGAACCTAGTTTCGAAATCTATAGATTGTTTGAATCAAAACTATACATTAAATAATTTGACGCATTAAATTATCTACATATTCAATAACGCCGCAATGGGTAATAGACTGAGTAATGGACTGATCTCAGTTTTCACAAACTACATAAGGCTTTGGGCCATTAAACTTGGCAAAAATATTCTTTACAAACTCTAGAATAACTGCTAAAAAAGGATTCCATAATATTTTCTATCAAAGGCTAAAAAAAGGTACATTACAACATTCGAAATGCGTTAATTCTCAGTTTATAAAACAATGGTTTGAAGGTTTGCTGAAAAACTTTTATGAAACAAATTTGCAAATCCAATTGTGAGTGTGTAGTGCGATGAAAGTTCTGAGTTTAACACTCTGAAGAGGAAATTTCCACACACAGGCCTGAGGCCCATGTGGAAAGTAAAGACCATTATAGAGAAAATAACTTCAAGAACCTAGTTTCGAAATCTATAGATTGTTTGAATCAAAACTATACATTAAATAATTTGACGCGTTAAATTATCTACATATTCAATAACGCCGCAATGGGTAATAGACTGAGTCACAATGGGTAATAGACAAATTTTCACTATTACCTCCTTTTTGCTACTATTTATTCCATAATTACTCGTTTTGACCCAATATTACAATTTGAACAGATTGTTCTTCTGAAAAATTTTTATTATTATTACAGTATATCGAAATGTAATTATACATGGCATGGCATGGTCTTTTTACCTTGCAAATGCAAGGTAAAAAGAGGCCGCCACCCTTAAAAAAAAGAAATAAATAAAGAGATTTTTAATTCTTTTTAACACTTTGGTAAACATATTTCATTTGACACAATATAGTGAATTAATTTGTAGGTTTTTGTATTTTTATGTCTGAATTTCAAAATAAGAATGTTTTGGCAAGTAATAGCCTATTCATACCACTTTGCCATGTTGAAGAAAATGTAAACATTTAGAGAGGGAACGTTACTTCTTATAATTTGAACCCGATTAGGAATCTCCAGGTGCCACCTTAAGTCTGTAATTGATTGAACGGTTAAAATTACAGGAGAGATATAATATATATTTAAAAGAAATCAGTCCATTTGTAAGTTTTTTAACATTGCACATATTATATTATAGTAAAGTTCAAAACAGCTAACTTCTCAGGAGGCGAAGCCGTGGGGACCTGATGGTATATTTTATATTTTATTGAGCAGCCACAGGCAATGGAAACAACAAAATAGAAACACGGAACGAGACAAGTACTGGTAAAAATAACTTCTACTGAGTATTTCCAGGAATAAATATTGATGTAGTATGTGATTTATTTAAATAATTTTTGCCTTAAATGTTTTAGTGTTCAAACCATTGAATTTTCACTCTCTGGGTTCTCTTATGATATTTCTTAGGACTCAGGCTACATAGTTCAGCTTAATATTTACAATAATGCAAATAATAATTACATTTCGATATACTGTAATAATAATAAAAAATTTTCAGAAGAACAATCTGTTCAAATTGTAATATTGGGTCAAAACGAGTAATTATGGAATAAATAGTAGCAAAAAGGAGGTAATAGTGAAAATTTGTCTTGCTAAATTATAAAAAATCTAAATAAAACTAAAGGAACTTTATAGAAATAAAGAAATGGGAAGTGACAGGTTGATTAGTTCCTCTGCTATCGCTGAGACTCAGCTTCCCACCAAATAAACACTCTCAAATTAATTAACCTTTCTACTAAAAATATATGGTATTGTAAATCGGACATATACTTTCTCCTTTTTATGTATTGTTTAACTAAACAAATTTATGAATTATTATTTTTAACCTAATTCCTTACTACCATGTAGGTGGTGCTCATGTAATGCTGCAATGTTTCAGAATAGGCCTAGTCTAGATAACGTAGATGTTAACAGAAGATTATGATATTTTGAGCTAGAGATTGTTTATTATGTATTATTTGGGAGTAAGAAATGTTTCTTCCCAATTATTTTGTGATGTGTAATATAAATGAATCGATAGATACTCTAGGTGAAAAATTTTAATTCATGCTTTGTGTTAATGACAGAAAAAATGCACACAGTTGCTATGGACAACAAATCAAATAAAGAAAAAATAATTATTTACAAAATTCTCATCAGATCAACTATCAGCTGACTAACTTAAAAGAAATAAAATAAGAAAATATGAAACATTTAGTTAGTCATTACATGTAGGCCTAAGTTAAGATTATATGTTATTTAATATAAATAATCTATTTTATATTCATTTTAATTTGATTAAAGTGTGAAATAGTTAAAGAATTGTAATGTCATTGACTTGCCGTGTAGATTAGGTTATCCAATATCGTCGTTGTAAATAACCACACAGTGTGTATTATCATAATTTATTTTTTAATTTAATGTATTATCATATTTATTAATTATTTGTCTATATAGTAAAATAATTAATATTAATTAGTTTTAAGTTAGAATAATCCATATTTAATGATTTAATAGCAATGATTGTAAAGGTAGGTAAAAGGATTGTTTATATTTCCATTTACGATGTGAAATAGTGGCAATCCTGTAGAACTAGACTATTGCATCGGCTGACGGGTGGTCATGTGATCATCCCCAGCTGATCGGTGCTATAAAAGGCGGGAAACTAACTACCGCCGGCCAAAACAGATTCGTCTCAATAGCTGACTGATGCTGTGAGCACTCCGTGCTCGCTGTTGCATCTCCAGCAGTAACGGGTAGACAGTAGGTTCCCGATTTTGTTGTTTTGGAACGGTAGAGGCAGAGTCCCCCGTATCCCCAATTAATTATGATTTGTCAGTAATAAGGCATTTAGCCACTAAGTAATAATGTTATTTATTGTAAATCCAGTGTACGTTAATCTACGAAAGAATAAAGGTCAGTACTATCAAAATATCCCATTTATCCTCATTTAATATTTTTAAGTTTCAAAAAGGTTGATCGAGTTGGTGAGTATAAGGCTATCTTAATTACACTAACATTCGAAGATTGTTTAGCCCCGACTGTCCGTTGGCGCGGCAATCTTAACACTAGACTTCGACTTACGCTGTTGCATCTTAATTGATGCTGCGTCCGAAAACATATAATTAAAGGCACTTTACGTGTACACTCACAAATTAAGAAAAGGCTTACCCTGTTATTTGCATCTTAGTTGATGCTGCGTCCTTTATAACACTAAGCTTTCGGATCGCTGTTGCATCTTAATTGATGCTGTGTCCGAATTAAACACACACTTACATTCACAGATAAAGGCTTACACTGCTGCATCTTGATTGATGCTGCGTCCTTTATCCGCAGAACACTCACAAACAAAGGCTTACGCTATTACATCTTAATTTATGCTGCGTCCTTTATAACACTACGCTTTCGGATCGCTGTTGCACCTTAAATGATGCTGTGACCGAATCAAGCACACAAATTACACACTTACACCCAGAACTCACAAGGGATCATTGATAGCCTCCAAATGGATTGTGCTACGGCAAAGAACTCACCCTGAGGTATAAAAGATACAATTAATTTAAATAAATAAAAAACCCGATAAATCCTTTCTTTCCCTCCCCTTACACATTATAATAAGTTGCCCAATGTTTTGTAAGCTACGAAATTTAATACTAAATCGTAAAATCTTTTATCGGGAAACTCTACAATTTTATTGAGGAATTCTGGGGGTGAAGATATTTTTTACGATAAGAAGTCGCAGTAATCGCATAATCAGCTAGTTCCAAACGTTCCAAAACACATGTGAACTTATTACGTTGATAGTTTAATTTTATTATTTTAACCAGGAGAATATCATAGGCGACAAGCATGCAGGTTTTCTGAACATTCTGAGGTATATTTCCCTTTTGGATTTATTTTTGGTTTCTTTTTGGTCACTCGGTGTTTTGTATCCGTTCCCAGGACAACTCAACTAGAATAAGCCATATACCAAGTATTATGAAAATATGTTAAAAGTATGTAGGTTTTTGCTCAAACAAACAAAAAAATGTTCTGAGGACCCCTTAAGAAAATATTTTTATGTAATAAAAAAATCTAAAAATCTACAAACAATTAGTGAACTCTAGAAATGGGGAATTGAGACTAAAATACAAAAAACAAAAAAGCTAGATGAAGCTACATGCCAAGAAGTATTAAAATATCTTGACAAATGAGTAAGATATATACTTTCATTGATTTGTTAAAGGATAGTTAATGGTAGTGTATGGTGTGTATACTGCGTTTACCACCAAAGGACAAACCTAATTTCACTGCAACAAGTCAACATACACTTATAATAAAAATTCCACATCATGTATTTTTTCAACGAAATTTAATGGTTTCAAGTAAACTTTGATTAAATTGTTACAAATTTAATCACAATTTTAGAAATTAACTGTTTTAATACTTAAAAACAAAATAATTCTGAATATTGTTTTACAGATATGCGGGTATTTCTATTATTATTTTTTTAGTCTTAAAACCCTGATTCTTTAAGAACTAGCTAAGCCATTTTTGATAAATTTTGATTTGCGTAGTTTTGTTTTGGTTTGTACACGGTAAATATCATAAAATGTTACAACATTTCACTTAAACTGGAGATATCCATTACGGTTTGTAGCTTAAATTCCTACTTTTATGAAAATCGGACAACCGGTATTGTCTCTGGCTCTGTTTCTAACCAAACACAGTGTTTGGTTGCTGGACAGACATCACTCCGGAAACGATTTTTTTGGAGTCAGAGGGCACTAAAATAATGATTTACCCTAATGACTCAAATTTGATAATTAAATACCCCCGTTGCAGCAGACCTGCATACTCAAGCGAATTTCAAATGCAAAACAACGTATTTCAAGCAAACATAGCAAGATTTGACATGTTTTGTTAAGCTCCATAAGAATAACATGGGAAATGAGTATGCAGGTTTGCTGCTACAGGTATATTAAAACTGGATGGTTTTAATTCAATATTTAGTAGATCTGAACTAGAAGAAGCCATTTACCAAGTTTTATCAAGATATGTTGAGAAATAAGCGAGATATAGAATTTTACTTATTTACCATAAGGTTAACATTGGGACAGCGTACTGTGTTTACCACTTTCAATATCTCGGTAACCAATGGGCATAGAGCAGTGATTCAAAATACTAAATTATTTGTTTTTTTGAGCTGAATTCAATGGTGCCCACAAAAATTTGATAAATTTTATTTTTCTATGTAAAAACCCAAAAAAACCCATTTTTGGGGGGGTTTATCCCCCTTTACCCCCCCTTCCGGTGGTCCGATCGGGCTGGTTCAAGAACTCGTCCAATCGATTACCACTTTACATGTCCGTACCAAATTTCATAAAGATCGGACCATTTTTGCGGCCGCTATCGTGCTAACAGACACACACACACATATATATATATATATATATATATAAATTCGAACGAATAGTGTTTTTTGCTTCTGGGGGCCCCAAAACAAAAAGTTATAGTGGTCCCGAGCTTAGGTCTTACCATGAGACCTACGGTAATAGCTTCTTCCCTATAGGGGAAATTCGCTAAAATCACAATACGTTTTCCATACAGATTTTACAGGAAAGAAACTAAAAACATTACGGAACTTTGAGCTCATACTATAAATAACCTATTAAATAATATAAAAAAACTATACTATGAGCAGTAGTAAAAAAATTAGCTCAACAGATATTCCTATGTATGATATTTACACATTTCCAGTTATGTATCCCTTTGTTTTGAGTTAAGTATACTTAAGTATTTATTTTTAAAAAGGTAGCACGGTACCTTGTTTTCCACACTGTTACCAGCGAAACAATATTGCAGCAAACACGCCGCATGACCTTTTACAATATGTACACAATGTGTTAGTGATGTTGTGAGCATAACGGTGAACGTTGCACGAAGCCTCAAAATCAAAATCAACACCCAATGCAGTCCATAAACAACAGAAAATGGCCTGTGATGTCATTGTAACAGCTACTTTCATCAAACAAAAGAATGGAATTTGTTCACTTGTGATAGCGAATATTAAAAATTGTTTTAGGCAGGTTTTGGTAATATTACATATAATATTCAATTATCTGAAAATCCAAATTTTTCTTTTAACCTTTTCTGTTTATAAAAGGATATTTGAAGGATATTGAAAGCATAAAACACATAAACCAACTAATTGCCTTGCCCATTCTTCGCATAGGTCTGAAGAATTAATAATTGTCACCATGAAAAATAGTAGGACACATATAAGATCCATTTCAATTATATAGTGACACGAGCTTTAAAATTCCATAAGGTTTAGTAGGAAGCTGTTTCAAGAACAAGAATCGTTCCTATGTGTTACTCGAGGGTGTTATCTATATATCTACAAAATATCAGGTACAGTTATGTATGCGTGAAGAAGTCCCAAACAATCGAACGAACAAACTACAAAACATTTACATCTATAACACTAGTAGGATATTAGGATTGTAACAATTAGATTTCCAACGTAATTTATAATTTTTACTCGTTATTTGCCTAATAGTACTACCTATTAAATTAAAATAAAACTTCTTTCTCTACCATTATGCTCATTGGTAGTTTGAAGTAGGCAATATCAGTAACAAGGCAATAAGGCAGTAAGTAGGCAATTTCGTTTATAACTTTAGTATACGAGACATTTGTAACAATTTTTCAAATAGAACCAAAAAAAAGACCATTAAAAAACATATAAAATGATATGCTGTTATACAGCACACTTTACAAAAAAGTGGTAAGAACAACTTACTCCAGAGTGAACATTGCTGGTTAGTTACAATAACAAAAACCAGGCAGCACCACTGACTGATCTCGAGATCGGTAATGAAGATTACGTTGTTAAATCTAAAGACACTTTTTACAAGATTGGATGATGAGTATATCTTAGCATTATGAACGATCCCTACAAGTAGTAGTGAATGATTAATTCTAGCCCACTTCCTACGAGGGTACGAGGCTACGAGGGTACGAGACGTATGAGTGCAAAGTCCAAGGTCATCGCTACGTCATTATTTCTCGTGCGCGCCACGAGCGCAAAGTCCAAGGTCATCGTTACGTCATTATTTCTCGCGCGCGCCACGAGCGCAAAGTCCAAGGTCATCGCTACGTCATTATTTCTCGCGCGCGCCACCACCGTTGCGCCGTTCGCTCGGCTCGAGCGCGCCGGTTCCTACTAGATTCTGCCGCCCTGATACTTCGGAAGAATAAAAAACTGAATAATTCGATATTCGATTGTCGATTTCGATTTATCGAATCGTTTCGTTAATCGATTTTAAAGTTTCTACCGTATTCCGCCCTCCTGATACATAAAAATCAATTTTGAATTATTTTCTCTTA
This sequence comes from Flexamia atlantica, assembly GCA_035578135.1. NCBI lineage: Eukaryota > Metazoa > Arthropoda > Insecta > Hemiptera > Cicadellidae > Flexamia > Flexamia atlantica. The sequence continues at coordinate 896,571 of JAQJVK010000063.1, read as the reverse complement.
AAAATTTGTAATTTTAAACAGTTTTCAATGGAAAATTTTGATCACGTTGAAAGCTGACTTTGCCCCTAAGAGCACGTGACTTTACACGTGAGCCACGTGATTTTCCGGGTATATATACCGGTCCGATTTTGAGTTTGACCAGTTGTGTTTTGAAGATCGTCTCGACAGTTCCTGAGGTAAGTGCCGACTTTGGTTTATTAAGACTTTAACATTTTTACGACTTGTAAATTTTTCAATAAATACTGTTTGGACTTAGAAAATTTTCAGCCAGTTTCGGACTTGTAAATTTTTCAATAAATGCTGTTTGGACTTAGAAAATTTTCGCTCAGTTTAGAACTTGTAAATTTTTCAATAAATACTGTTTCGACTTAGAAAATTTTTAGCAAGTTTCACTTTACGACTTGTAAATTTTTCAATAAATGCAGTTTGGACTTAGAAAATTTTCACTCAGTTTAGCACTTGTAAATTTTTAAATAAATGCTGTTTGGACTTAGAAAATTTTCGCTCAGTTTAGAACTTGTAAATTTTTCAATAAATACTGTTTGGACTTAGAAAATTTTTAGCAAGTTTAGGACTTGTAAATTTTTCAGTAAATACTGTTTGGACTTAGAATATTTTTGCTCAGTTTAAGACTTGTAAATTTTCAATAAATATATCTTGAGACTTTGAAAATTGTTGGGAGTCAAGGTTTTTAGACTTGTAAAATTTTTCGAAAAAATACTTTTCGGACTTTGAAAATTTTCAGTAGTCAACATTTTTGGACTTGTAAAATTTTTCAAAAAATACTTTTTGGGGACTGAAAATTTTCAGTAGTCAACATTTTTGGACTTGTAAAATTTTTCGATAAATATTTTTTCGGGACTTTGAAAATTTTCGTTAGTCAACTTTTTCGGACTTGTAAAATTTTTCGATAAATATTTTTTCGGGACTGAAAATTTTCGTTAGTCAACTTTTTCGGACTTGTAAAATTTTTCGAAAAATATTTTTTCTGGACTTTGAAAATTTTCGTTAGTCAACTTTTTCGGACTTGTAAAATTTTTCGAAAAATATTTTTTCTGGACTTAGAAAATTTTCGATAGTCAACTTTTTTGGACTTGTAAAATTTTTCGAAAAATATTTTTTCTGGACTTTGAAAATTTTCGTTAGTCAACATTTTTAGACTTGTAAAATTTTTCGATGAATATTTTTTCGGGACTTTGAAAATTTTCGTTAGTCAACTTTTTTGGACTTGTAAAATTTTTCGATAAATATTTTTTGAGACTGAAAATTTTCAGTAGTCGACTTTTTTAGACTTGTAAAATTTTTCGATAAATATTTTTTAAATAAATATTATTTGTAAGAATGCATTCGAATTTAATTTTTTATTGATAACTAATCTTTTTATTTTCTGTTATAGGTGAAAAAAAATGACTTCCAAAATTGAATGTGGTTTCTGCGGTAAACTGATATCGAAGACGAAGTTATCCCACCATGTAAAAAGATGTTCATCGAATCCAGAACGAGATAATAAGAAGAAGACGTGTGATAAATGTGGAAAAGAAATCACAAGTTTACATTTTAGTCGACACATGAAAAAATGTAATGCGAATGATTTAGCTAAACCGAGTACGAGTGGGGTCAATAGATTAAAGCGGCCCGTACCCGACTTGATTCCTATCGAAAATTTCAATCCTCGAGATTATCAAAGCAGACCTTCAGTTATTCAGTACGCCCCGGCTCGGACTTCGACTGCTAAAACGGATATCGAGAGACACGATGATGTTGAAGATGGACCGACTTCACCCAAACAACCCAGACTCGATATACGACCTACTACTACTAATAAAAATAATTCCGTTTTTAACGTTTTACACGGCGCCGCATTGTTAGCAATGAGCACGATTATTAATCTAGTGAAGCCTGTAAAAAGCGATAAACTTCCACCCGTTACTGAAAATGAGATTATTTTAAAAGAAACGGCTTTTGAAAGTAGGTTAATTACATATCACTTTAAAAATATTCACGGAATAAAAGATCCGAAAGTTTTTATTAATAGATTTATCCATACGATCATAAAGTTCATAGAAGATTATCTCGCAAAACATAATATTAAGTTTAATTTGACTTTTATCGCTAAGTATAAGCGTAATGTGAGTGACAAATGTGAAATAGAGAAGATGTTTTTTAGAACTGAAAATTTTAGAGCATACAGTACTACCGATTTGAAACAAACATTGAGGATGATGAGAGATACAATATGTACGAATATGGAGGAGTTTGAAGCGAGAGGATCCGGATGGAGCCTTTACGAAATCGAAGGACTAGATTTAGCGATTAACAGATACTCGCCTTTTAGAGGATCGAGTTACATCGATCTTCCAGATAAAATAAAAAATAAAAAAGCTATAATAAATGTAAAAAACAAAGATGAAAAATGTTTTTTGTGGGCGATTTTATCCGCTTTACACCCCGTTAATCGACATGCTGATAGAGTTAAAAAATATAAACGATATGAAAACGAGTTTGTCGATGCGATGAAAGACATAGAGTTTCCAGTAGCCTTGGACGATGTAAAAAAACTCGTAAAGCGAAGCGGAATATCGATAAACGTTTACGGTTACAATAGTAACTATAATATATATCCGCTGATTGTGACAGATGAAGAAAAGGATACGCATATCGATCTTTTATATATTAAAAAAGGAAAAAAATCGCATTATTGTTATATTAAAGATCTGGAAAAACTGGTACGTATTCAGATGACGAAAAGAGGTAATAAAATCTACATATGCAAACGATGCCTGCAATATTTCGGTAGAGAAGATTTATTGATTAGACACAAAGAGTATTGTAAAGAACACGACTCCGTAAAAGTAAATATACCGGGAAAAGGGGAAGTTATAAAATTTAAAGATTACAAATGTCGGATGAAAATTCCTTTCGTTATGTACGCGGATTTTGAGTGTTTATTAGAAAATGTAGAGAGGCGTAGACCGCCGAAGATGAAATTAATCAAAAAAGTCGCTGAAAACGAAGCTACGTGTCAACCGCCTAACACTATAAGAACACCCGAGGGGTATGCGAAATATGTTTCTTACACCGACACATATCAACATCATGTAGCGAGATCCTTCTGTCTCTACACGGTTTATACCTTCGGCGAGTATAAAGAACCGATTTTATACTACGGGACCGACGCTGGGAAACAGTTTGCTAAAACGCTTAAATCTGAATTGCAAGCGATTAAAGATTATTATGAAAACAACGAAAAACCCATGCTTCCTCTAACCGCTGAACAAGAAAAAGATTTTTCAGATGCTAAAATATGTCACATATGCGGGAATGAATTCGAAACCGATGAAAAAAATGATGATGAACGGGATATCGCTAACTTATTCACACGGCCTTATCGGTTTATTCGTCTTGATCATGGAAAAAAGGATATCCGCGTTCGCGATCATTGTCATCTGACCGGAAAGTATAGAGGCGCGGCGCACCAGTCTTGTAATTTGAACTTTAAAATTCCGAAGTTTATTCCCATATTTATCCATAACTTGAGCGGTTACGATACGCATTTAATAATAAAAATGTTGAGATTAGATGAAAATACGCGTATCGATATCATTCCGAATAACGAAGAGAGATATATCTCGTATACTGTCGATTTCGGGATCGGAATAAAAGCGAGATTTTTAGACGCGTATAAGTTTACACTTTATTCGTTAGACGATTTAACTAAGGGATTGAGTGAATATGACTTTATAAATGTAAAAAAGTATGGAATGCCCGAGGAACAAAAAGAGTATTATACGAGATGGTTAAAGGAGAGAGATGAGATAAGAAATAAATATAATGATATCAGATCGAGAAAGTCGCAAAATGATTCCGATTCAGATTCCGATTGGGATAATGGAGGAATTTTAGAAGACTCTTTCAAAGATAAAGATATGAATAATTGGTCCGACCATCAAAAAAAATATTATGAAGCTATACAAGACAAAAACTTTAGATATAAACTATTCGAACCTGAGTTGCATAAATATAAATCGAGTATAGAATTTCAAAAGAAATTTGATTTATTTTTACATGAATATAAAAATCTCGATCCGATGAAGTTATTATTTAGAAAAGGGGTTTATCCGTACGATTATATGGACGATGATGAAAAATATCTCGAGACTAGTTTACCACCGATAGAAAAATTTTATAATGAGTTGAACGAAAAAGGTATTAGTCCGTGGGATTATGAACACGCGGAACTGGTTTGGAAAACATTTAAAATAAAGAATATGAAAGAATATACACTGTTTTATAACAGACTCGATGTTTTATTACTAGCCGATGTGATGGAATATTTTAGAAGTATTTCTTTGAGATCATACGGATTGGATTTAGCGTGGTACTTTACAACTCCGGGTCTGGCGTGGAGCATATTATTAAAAGAAAGCGGAGCGGTTTTAGACTATTTGTACGACTACGAAATGATACTCATGATCACGAGGGGGATTAGAGGCGGTTTAGCTCAAGTGACGAACAGACACGCGAAAGCGAATAACCCGCATGTCGATGGGTATGATGAGAGTAAGCCTATAACGTATCTCATGTACTTGGACGCCGTGAACCAATACGGTTGGGCGATGTCTAAACACAAAATGCCTACGGGTAATTTTAAATGGGTCGAAGAGGAAATCGATGTAATGCGGATACCCGATAATGGCGACGTAGGATATATATTCGAAGTGGATTTAGAATATCCTCGAGAATTACACGATTTACATTCCGAGCTACCGCTAGCGGTCGAAAGACGGGCACCTCCCGGTTCAAAGGAGATCAAACTCTTGACCACGTTGTACGATAAAGAAAAATATGTCGTTCATTACAAAGCGTTAAAATTATATCTTTCGTTAGGGTTGAAACTGAAAAAAATACATAGAATTCTAAGTTTCAATCAGAGTTATTGGATGTCGAATTTTATCGTTAAAAATGTATGCTATTGGAAAAACGCTACTAATAAACCCACAAAGCAATTTTACAAACTTCTAAACAATTCAGTGTTCGGTAAAACCATCGAAAATGTCAGAAATAGAGTGGACATACGACTCGCTACGCAGACTAAACAGATCGAGAAATGGGTGGCGAAACCGATTTTTAAGCATAGAACTATATTTTGTGAAGATCTTTCCGCCGTTCACATGAGAAAAACTAGTTTATTATTTAACAAACCCATATATATAGGAATGTCTATATCGGACATCGCTAAAACGCAGATGTACGACTTTCATTATAATTATATTAAAAAAGAATACGGAGAAAAAGCGAAATTGCAGTATACGGACACGGACAGTTTGGAATACCTAATAGAAACTCCGGATTTCTACTCGGATATGAGGAAACATGATAAAAGATATGACTTATTTCGAGAAAAAATACTCGGCACATTTAAGGATGAAATGCGCGGTGCTCCATTATCGGAATATGTAGGACTCAGAGCGAAGATGTACTCCAATCGGTTAAGTTCGTATGAAAAAGTTGATGGGAAAGAATTTTAAAAAGCGAAAGGAATTAAGAAATCGGTTGTGGAAACTAAAATTACTTTTAAAGACTACAAGGAATGCTTGCTCGAACTGAGAGACGTGTATAGATGTATGAATATGATAAGAAGTAAGAAGCATGAATTGTATAGTGTAGAACAGCACAAGAAAGCATTATCGGCGAGTGACGAAAAAAGGTTTATTTTAGAAGACGGCATCACCACTCTCCCTTGGGGGCACTACAAGATACCGCGAGAGTCCGCTTTAGAACTTGATGCTAATTCGTCTACGGAATAATTAAACTAAATGTCACACTCGACTTGTACGCGGATTAAAAAAAAAGATAATAAATACATAACCGACTTATTATTTAAAAATCCTTTTTTTTCTTTTCTTTTTTTTATAAAGGGAACGTTTCGTTCCTCCCTTTAAACTACACACTTTGGAAAAAAATTGATTCTCGCGTGTAAAAAGTTAACATATAATTATATTCATAAAAAAACGAAAACAATTTTCAACCGTCTATGCTGTAGACGGTTTATCATCGTCTCCACATTAAAAAATATCTCAAAACATTGTAATTCTATTCCTCTCCAAATCGTAAGTGAAACCTTTCTCCGAAACGACTACTGCATAAGCGGTCATCCCCTGATCCGAGACCGGACTGGCGACGGGGTTCGTAAATTCCAATTCTATTTTAATTTCTTTTTGCCTATTATCGCTGGAGAACGGATGGTGATGCGTGTCGACGACCATCAACGGATACTTGTCTATAAAATCGATATCGCTTAAATAAACGTCTTCGTCTCCGAATAACACCCGCCTGATCGAGCAATAACTCTTGTATAAAATACCGTACGCCTTATCGTTTATAGACAAATTCTGCGGCTCATTCGGATACCCTAGTCCATTGATTTTGACGCGGTAGTTTTTTATGTTTATAGCGTTGAATCGGCTCGGATCCTTCTCTTGATTGTTTTTGAGGTTGGTCTGTAGACCTATGATTACGAACAGCGGATCGGATATATTCCCGAATAAGCCGGATAAGTCGAAACTGAACGAAGACCCCGACACCCCGAACTTCTCGATACACTGCCACTGGTAATAGTTGTATGTCAAATCGCCCTTCGTACTCAATCGTCTCAGCCCCTCTATGAGCGGCACTTTTTTCACAGCGTCATACTCGACCAGGGGCACTTTTAAAATCGAACCTCGTGATTTGTATCTTTCCCTCGTCCGCGGTTTTCTCGTTAGCGCCGCTACCCTCCTTCCAACGGTATATCGCGTCGTTATCTTCGTTGCGTGTAAAAATTATTTGGAATCCTCCTCTGTACATCGGATATTTCAGCGCGTCGAAAAACCCTAAACCGAGATGCGACAAGGGGCCGTAAGCTTCGAACTTGCCGACTCCTTTATCGAATTTAGATTTGAATCCCCTCGTGTGAAAAGTGCTCTCGCTCGATTTGCCGTATGTCGTCAGAGCTTTGATCGTACTCGTGATACCGACTTCGTCGACGAAGTCTATCAACTGACCGTGTTTTTTCAATTCGATTCTCTTAAATAAAAACGCCGGGAAATTATCGACCAACTTGATCGGGTCTGTCGCCTCGTACTTCGCGCCATTCGCTTTTTTCAACACTTCGCCTCGTATGTGAAAATATATTTCCTTATCGTAAAAAACGTCTCCGCCGTCTAATCTGAACGTGATCATCTGATTGGGTGAATTGAAATTCAGATCGGACACCGGTTCGACGGTATGGAATTCGTACCGTTCTATCTTGTCGGACGCTTCCTCGTAATACTTCTCCATATCTATATATAGATTTTAAGTTTTCGGTTTCGAATAAAAAAAATAAAAAACGCGATTCGTACTTAATGAAAAATATACTTTTAAAATTTTCGGATGAATAAAATATTCATCTCCTACCGAACAAGCGCATACGTTTCTTCCTATCCGACGCCAAACCCAATTTATCTACGCGAAACTTAACATCCGCGGTGTTAGTCAATTTACCACCTTCCTTTTCCTTCAACGCGGACAAACACCGACTTATCCGTTTAACACCTTCCGGCCGAGTGATCAGTTTTTCGATCTCGTTATTTATAAACTTGACGATCCCGATTTTTTCGTTATTAAAATTATTATTTCCCGCTTCCTCCTCGGCTTGTATAAACTTTATTCTCTCCGACAACTCGTCGTAATCGTCTATATATTTATATTCCACGGGGTTGTTCGTATCAACGAGTAGACCGCTGCCGGACGAAGACGGCTTTTGTTTGAGTTCTTTCCATATGTCACTTATTAAATTCTTCCATTTCCAACCACCGCTCGCCTTGGGTCTGGGCGAGGTGGGATCGTTGTTATGATGTAGAGCGTGTGTTTTGATTAAAATATCTTTATATTTTTCAAAGTCCTGAGAAGTGAACGCGCCTATACTTATGAGTCTCTCCTTCGCTGTCGTACCGACCGCGGCTGTGGATTGTACACCGTGGATCTCCGCTCTGGTCAAGAGCGACCACAGTCCCTCGGTGCCGATATATCTGTCCATAGTTCTGTCCAGTATGATATCGTCGTTTTCGATGGATATGGTTTGCGATCCGATCGCGAGTTTGCTATTCGCGAAATCGTAATAAACGCCGAAACTCATATCGTTACAGTTCGAGAGGTATTGCTTTGCGATATCACCAATTTCCTCGTTTTCGGTGAATTCGCGGATAGAACGATTCTGTAATTCCTGCGAAGTTTGCGCCGGTGATAAAACTGTAGACGCGTCGAATACGTCTGCGTCCTCGATTGGAGTTATCGTTTCGTCCGCTTTATCTACCGGTCTACCGAGTGTTTTGTCCACTTTACCTACAGGTCTACCGGGTGTGCTCGACGTTCTAGGTCTGAACTGTCCGACAGTGGGGATGGGTCTTCTCAAAATGACGCGGGGTTTTTTCTCCGTCTTTAAAGTTTCCGTCTGTTCTTTTATAGCTTTAACTACGGGTTCGTGTCGCTTCTCCTGTTCGCGCACCTTTTCCACTTCCGCTCTTCTAGACGTGTCGAATTCGCTCTTCAATCGATCTTCCAATTTATCCAACCTCTTAGCCTCCGCGACGGTAATCGGTTTGTTTTCGCGGCGAGGAGGAGGCGCTAACAATTGTTCTTTCGGTTTAGCTAACAACACGGGGTGTGAACTGAAAAGCTTTCTCCTCTCCTCAGCTTCGCGTATCTGATTTTTCTTACTGTCTTCTAGCCATTTTTCTTGTAACTTTTCATATTTTTTAGCCATTCGTACGTCGTCCGGCCACATCTTATCGGCCATCTTCTGTTTTTTCACCAGCGTGCCGATGATCTCCTTATCATCGCTTTTCCTCTTCATCGTATTATCTATATATATAGGTTTAGGGTTCGGAGTTTCGCTTTTCAAAAATAAAGAAAAAAAATAAATTTAAATAAAAATCCGAAAACGATGCGTACACGTTGTTTTTATAAAATATTATGTATACGAATCGTTTATTAAAAACGATGCGTACACGTGGTTTTTATAAAATAACGTATACGAATCGTTTATTAAAAACGATGCGTACACGTGGTTTTTATAAAATAACGTATACGAATCGTTTATTAAAAACGATGCATACACATCGATTATCGTTCGATAACATCGTTTAACTCGTCTTTTAACTTGAACATGTATTTTCCGTTGTGCGCTTTCTTAGCGGTGTTTATTGTCAAAAATCCGAACGGTTCGCTCCAACACTTTTGACACATCTTTTCGAATTCATCGATCGTCATGTCCGATCCTACGAAATCGTCATAAATACGTTTCGTGTAGTGTTTGTTTTGTTTGAAGACGCATAGCAGGTTGACGTTGTTCCGTATCACTTGCATGTCGACTTTACCGTAGCTCTGACTGAGGTAGACGCAGGACAGTTTTTTATGTCTACCTCTGATGAAGTAGTCTTTTATCGCTTCTTGTTTTTCCATCAGACAGTCGTCGAACACCACGAGGGAGTTTTTCTCGCACTCGTCCAGCGGGGGTAAATCTTCGCAATTGTTAAAAAAGTATGCTATCTTCTTATTCAACTTGTTTTCAGCATCGATGTACTTTTCGCGTAATTCTACATAAGCCGGCTGCTCTATAGACTTACTGAACACGTATAAATTTCTAAACACGAGACCGCGCGGATTATAAATAAAATTCAACAACAAGTTCGTTTTTCCGCAGCCCGAGGAGCCTACTATCAGACAACGTAACGGTCGGGGTAGAAGGTTATCTTCGATCTTCTCTTCGTAATACGGGACGATATCCATCACTCTCTATGAGGAAAAAAATAACGCACCGGTTAAGAAAAGAAATAAAATAAATTACGAGAAATAAGAATTTATTAGGATGGGAAAATGTTTACTATTTATTTTCTCAAATCTTTGAAGAATTCTTCTACTAATTCTATGAAATTATACGGCGTGATTACAACATTATTGCGCGATTTATAGGCTATATAGCGGCATCTCATGATATCTTTTACACAGTTCAAAACGTTTATACTGTTCGGCACTTCCTCTTCGTAAAACGAGAGTGAATAACCTTCGTCGATTTTCTTTTTAAAAACCTTAGAAAAATACCGATCTTCGGTTCTCACGCAGTAGTATGTATAAATACGTCCTACATAAGAATATCGTTTAAAGACGGCGAAGACGTGTCTTAGGTTCGGGTTTCGCGGCATACAAGCTACTTTAGGTTTCATGTTTTGTATCGTATTGTTTAAACGACGATTTTCATTTTCCATACGATCGATCGATTCCATGAGCGTTACGATTTTATTTTTGAGTTTGTACTCGCCGTATTTACGGATGGAAGGCAAAACGTCTTCGAAGACCCAACGTTTGAAGTCGTTCGCCGACGGTAACCTCGATGAAAATATCAATTCGTATAATCCGGGCTCGGATATGTATACTTCTAAGCCTTTATGGTGCGAAATAGGTTGGGACCTAAATCGGGGCCCAACTAAATCGGCCAGATTTCTCTTATAACGATCGTTAACGTGCGTCTGTAAGACCTTCTTCAGATTGGAATATCCCAATATTTCGGCCACATCTTTACCCTTAAACCACGAGTTATCGTCATCGTCGAAAATCACTGTGACCTTTTGATTTTTAAAAATGAATTTACTCGCGATATCGTCCTCCATCTCGTACTCCATGTCGTACTCGTCAGTGTCGGTCGCATCGGAGGAACAAGACGATGAAGAACTTTCGTCGTCGGAGGAACGAGACGATGAAGAACTTTCGTCGGAAATCTCATCACGCGTAATATCGTTATTCATTTCGTACCTACTATAGAAAAACGACCGATCGAACGTCAATGTTTTATTACGATCGAAAAAATAAAAAAATAAAATCATATAGTTCGCGTGATCGGAAACGTATTTATTTCACCACAACATCACTTCCGACATCGTTCTTTTAACCAGGTCGATCAGGTCGAAATCGTCATCGCGAATCGTTATACATTTGCTCTTTCCGTTATATTCGTATTCCACACCCTCTTTATTTATTTTTCTCAAAACCTTTTTTATCATATTCTCGTCGTCGATAATTATGTATTCCGTTTCGAAACATAAATCGTATCCGCAGGAATCCTCGACGGCTTTTTTAAAAGAGCGTTTTTGCGTGTCTATGAATTTATATTCCTTGTTATTATCCGCACTCTTCGATACAGCGAAAATTTGTTGTATTTGCGTTCTATCTATCATCTCGCGGAATAATCCGTTTTCCGTTTTCAAACGATCGTCCGAGGTATCCTCGCTTTCTAACCATTCATAATCCGATTCCGACTCGCTCGATTCGTCATTCTCGATATTTCGGTCGGCGTGTTCCGAATGTATATTTTCGAGTTCTTTGAAAAACCACTCCCGAAACTCATCACTTTCCTTCGCGCATTTATTCAACAGAACCCCGATAGTCGGTTCGTCTATGAAAACCGTATCGGGATGCGTTCGTTTTAGATGTAAATTCGGATTATCGACTTTTAAATCGCGATATGTAGTTTTATATTTTTCGTTCACATGATCGTAAATCGCCTTTTTGGGGTTCTTGTATCCCAGTATATGGGTGATATCGTTCGCTTTAAACCGACATATTTTATCGACACCGCGCACTATCGTGATATTACGGTTTTTAAAAGTAAGCTCGGTATGATAAACGTCAATCGCGTCAGTCATGTCGTTCTATATAAGCGCTTTAGGTATTTCGACTTGTTTAAAAAATACGATGTCGAAATACGAGACTCTAATTAATAATATCGGACGATGAGAAAATCCGCGTTTTATAAATTTTTTCACTACCGGTTTGTGCAGTTCTTTAGCCTCCACCACTTCGGGCGGCTCTTTGATAAACGAGTTTTTAACGCCGCCGCAGACCGCGCAATCGGAACTCGCCAACCATCTTTTATTTTTCGTTTTCACAGTCTTCACGTTCTCCGAAGCCGTTTGCGCTTTACACGTGCGACAGTAGGAATTCATCTCTTACATTAGCGAATTCAAAATTTCCTTCGAAGGAAAACGTTACGAACTTTCGACGAGTTCGAACTTTTTTTATAAATTCGATAATGCCTCTCGTATATATATAGATATGGCGAGTCATAAGAGGAAGATAAATTTGACCAAGGGTCAACTGAATAAGCTGCGGTTAGCTCATAAGAAGCTTAAACGCGCCGTGTTAACGTTGACTAAGGATCAATTGAAAAACGGTAATATCGAAGTCACGCTCGACGGCGATCAAAACAAACAGATCGAAAAGGCGTTAAAAAACAACAGGGGGCTGCGATTGATTTTCGATTATTCGCAGTTGAAAGAGATGATCGACGGAGGCTTGTTAAAGGAGGTACTCGAGATAGCCGAACAAAATATCCCTTATGTCAAGAAATTCGTGTCGCCGCTGATAAAAACCAAAGTCGCGCCCGTCTTGAAAAATCAGTTCGTGCCTTGGCTTAAAAAGTTGATAGACGATGAGTTGGACGAATTGATGGAGAAAGACGCGAGCGGCGCCGGTCTGGCTAAACGTGTATACGGTAAATTGAATAAGTGTCTCGACGGTGCGAGAGAGGTTAAAAAAACCTAGTTCCGCTGACAATGTCCGATTTGGAGACGTGGGCGGATAAGTTGAAAATTGACGATTTTCGCGGTGTTTTCATGAGAGAGCGTTTACCCGAGAACCCGCGCAAAAACGAATGCGCTATTATAAATTTAGACGATTCCGAGTCGGGCGGCACTCATTGGACTTGTTATACGAAGAAAGATAATTATGTCAGAAAGATAATTGCTTTATACAATTAAGTTGGACGCATTCATGTACATTTTCTGTGTATGATTGAATAAAGATATTTTGATTGATTGATTGATTGGTCATATATTTCGATTCGTTCGGCGAGGCGCCGCCACCTTTGGAGTTGAAGGAATACCTAAACATGCCCGAAGGTATTTGTTATAACCACGCGAGATATCAAGATTACGAAGATCCCCCGATATGCGGTCATTTGTGTTTGGAGGTATTGCGGCGTTTTTCCAGAGGACAGGATTTCAATACGATAGAACGCGCTTTACAAAACGATAAATACGCATTTTTGAGATGGTTCGAATAATTTATTTTTTTTCTCCCCCCGCTCTTAATAAATAATCGTAACCGTAATGTTTTAAAAGTATATATAGAGAAAATGGTGTACTTCAAATTGATCGGTCGAAAACCGCATCTGCAGTTGAAGCTCGAAAACCCCATACACTTGGAAGAGGGCGCGCGTTATTATCTCGCGCTCACGGGGTTTTCATTTCATAACTATTTTTATAACTTGAAAGAACCGGCTTTGATTACTTTTTTTAAGAGTGAGAAGGATCGTCCTACACTAACTTTTGATGCGGAGTTTTGGGATTTGAAAACTATGCAGAGAGAAATCAGGGAATTCATGAGGATCGATAAGATCACACCGACGATAGATGTGGAAAAGTTTAAGATTTTTCGAGACCCACAGTCTAAGATATGTATCAAATCTCCAGTTAAGTTCCATATGAACAACGAGCTACGACGGTTTCTAGGGTTTACAGAATTGAAAAAAGATGAAACCGCGTTCGAATTGATGTTCGAGTCGGAAACTATTTTATCAATTTACGAAGAAGAGAGTAAATTACAAATCAGACCGTTCGAGATGATCGAAGTGCATTGCGATTTAGTCGAACATTCGTATATCAATCACGCGGAGCATTGGCACAGACACGATAACTCCTCGTTGTTGTATCACTCGAGTCCGCGAGAACACAGAGATAAAATTTACGAGAAACCGTCCGTTTTAAATTACATGCCGCTCAAACCCGACACGCAGACGATAAGAGAAATCAACATTTATCTGACGGATGAAAACAAAGTTCCCCTGCGAAACGCTCTGGCCGATTATATTATTTATTTAAAACTAGTCGATGAGTCGGAATTAAATATGAATTAGTTTTCGTCAAAAGCGATGATTTATTACATCTTTTGAAACGCTCTCAATTTTTTATTCGACCGTGAAAATATATTTTTATATATAGACGGAAGAAAGATGGAAATGGAAAAGGATTATTATAAAGATATCCTCGACGAAGTGAACGGTAACGCTTTCGCGAAGATAAGCGATTTAGAAATCGGTAAAAAATATTTGGTCAATAGCATAGAGAGAATGCACTACGCTTACGGAGTAAGAGTTTTGGTTACATGCGATGATGTGCGGTTTCAACTACCCGAGAGTTGGAACGAGAGAATGAGTACGAAAAATATAAACGCGCTATTGAAATCGGAGCAACCGTTGTATGTGGTGTACCACGGAAAGATCCCGATGTCGAATGATATGTTTAAACACGATATCAAGTTCGTGAGAGAGTGAATATTCGTTTAATCGATTATACCCGTTATTATTATTATTTCGATCATACTCGTTATTTTTATTTTTTTTCGTTCCTGAAAAATAATTTTCTAACTCCGAAAAAAGTTGTCAAAGTCCGAAAAAATATTTGTTGACTATTGAAAATTTTCTAAGTCCCCAACTGTATTTATTGAAAAAAATTTACAAGTCCTAAAATGGCTTTCAAAATTGATTTTTATGTATCAGGAGGGCGGAATACCGTAGAAACATTAAAATCGATTAACGAAACGATTCGATAAATCGAAATCGACAATCGAATATCGAATTATTCAGTTTTTTATTCTTCCGAAGTATCAGAGCGGCAGAATCTAGTAGGAACCGGCGCGCTCGAGCCGAGCGAACGGCGCAACGGTGGTGGCGCGCGCGAGAAATAATGACGTAGCGATGACCTTGGACTTTGCGCTCGTGGCGCGCGCGAGAATTAATGACGTAGCGATGACCTTGGACTTTGCACTCGTGGCGCGCGCGAGAAATAATGACGTAGCGATGACCTTGGACTTTGCACTCATACGTCTCGTACCCTCGTAGCTTCGTACCCTCGTAGGAAGTGGGCTAGAATTAATCATTCACTACTACTCCTACATACTCTCTTTTTATTCAAAACACAGATTTTTATTGTTTTTTTGACAAAACACCAAACGTAACCTTTTAAAAATTTCTATCTCAGCTGTGCCTGCCAGCTCGTAGTCATTGACATTTTGTGTTGACTAAAATAGGTACATACCTTATATCAAGCAGTTCAAAAAAATAGTGCTTTGTCACAACATGTTTCGCTTATACAGCATTTTCAAGTGATTCATGTAGTGACAAAGCACTATTTTTTGAACTGGTTGACGTAAGGTATGTACCTATTTTAGTCTTACCACAGTTCAGGGGCTACAACATTGGATTTTAATTTTGTGTTAGATCAACTTGTTTATTCAATGTGTTTTACAGCATTATGAGTACATCTAAAATCAGTTTAAGGGAAACCTCTCATTTTTTGCATGTTTTTATCATTTAATAGAAGGTACAGTAGAGTCCCACAAACCCGGACTAATGTGGACCGAATGGTGTCCGGGTTTGTGAAAATTCCGAGTTATCGGGAAATGAGTAAAAATAAGGAAAAATAAGAATAGTTTATGTTATATCTATAAGAAATAATTTATTTATTGAATGGTAAACAATATAAAAACTATAGTAGATACAAAAAAACTTAAAGAAAAACTAAAACTGATTTAAATGTGTCACACCGTGCTCTGGCCTTGAATCTCAGTGCACTTTATTGCTCTGGCAGGCTTTCTGAGTTATCCAGAATTCCGGGTTATCGAAGTCCGGGTTCGCGGGACTCTACTGTATTTGCTTTGGTAAATTAATATAAAGGCTTGCATTTTCATCGTATGCAGTTGTAAAAATAACAGGGCGTGACAGTCATAATTTTAAGAATTTAATATTAAAATAAAGGCCGTATTGCGTATTATACTGTATATTAGTTTCAGTACCCGTAATTTGGTATATCACTAGGAATTAAGAATGTAGATGGTACACAAACTTTATAACCGGGCAATATTTTGACTAAATATGGTATATTCGATAAATAAATTATTTAAATATCGGATCAAATAATTCGGTTGTTGTTCTAGTTATGGTAATCAACAACAAATTTATTTGAGGAAAATATAGACACTCAAAATATGTACTTAATGTATCTATAAACTCAAATATACGGGATAGTAATTATTTGATAATAAGTAAGTGTTAAGTATTTTGATGCAATTTAAATTGCATTACGTACTATTGCAAGGGAATCCTTAGTTCCTAGTTCCAAACGAAGTCAGTAGGCTGCAGCACAGAATAGGTTACGCGAGTGGCAAAGTAGATTCCTTTGTTAAAATTACAGATTACAATATTTTCGTATCATTATACTAAAGAGGGGAAAAGTAGTAATTCAATATAATAGTTATATGGTAAATAATCAAATAGGAGTACTAAATTGTTAGTACAAGTTCTGTAGATTGACAGTCAATATATAGAACTTGTACTGTCAATTTACTCTTAAAAGTCCATTTACCTTATAACGTCAAGGTGAAAGTTATCAGGTAAAAATAATAATAAGTCGAAAGGTATATAATTTATATAATTTAAGTCGAAAGGTAGCAAAAATGTAGCTTAATCTGTGAACGTTATTCTGAATAAGGTAATTTCTGGCATACATTTACAAAATGGACATTGTAAAAAGCCATCAATATTTAAAAAATTAAGTGCTTTAACCCAGGAAAGGCCAAATCAAAATAGCTTTTGTTAATTTTTTTGAGTGAATTTTATTAAAAATATGAAAGATGGATAAAAGAAAGTTAAGCGTACATTATAAGTACTTTTAGACAACCCAGAAGGAGGATTTGTAAATTTTCATGGTCAATGGTGCGGGCCAGAGTAACTGAGGACTATTCCGTTAAGATCTTTTTTATTCAATACAATAGGAATTTCTCTGTTATACCCATTTTGCACTCGTCCTCCTTCACCGATTTTACAATTAATTGAGGTTTCACTTTCACAGAAGGATCTAGCGCACCGGCGAATGGTACTTAAAAAGGTCATTTTACTTGCTTCGTTCTCCTAGCTTTTGATTTATTTTGAAGAGCGCTTTTAAAGTTTCAGTGCGACCAATTTGCATTATAATATTTTTAACTGTGGGCTGTAATGTAACAGATGATTACCTTTAGATAAGTTCATAATCAGAATCAGAAGTGAACAAATAAATCGTCAGCAACTGTAAGTAATAGACAAAAACGCATGTGACTCAAAGTATTAATTGATTAAGTATTGGTTGAGGTATTAATTATTGATAATTGTAACCTAATTGAGGTGAGTAAACCACTTCATATGCAAGGGTCATTTTAATCAGGAATTTGAACTCGAAAGCGGGACTTATTTTATGATGCACCACTGGTAATAACTCAATTGAAAGAACAAACTATTAAAGGAAAAATAATTGATTCTGGTAAAATATCCATTATACCCCAAATAGATTCAACACCGTCGGACACAACCATGCCCATATCAATGATTCGAAGGCAGTTAACAAAAAAGCTGGCGTTAACTTAACGGTAAATAAAGCGCAAGGCCAAACCCTTGAAAAAGCTGTGATGTAATTGCCAGAACCTGTATTGCGGGAAAAACACGAGGCTTTTAAAAAAGTTAGACGGTTTTCTGACATAACTGGAAGTAACAGAAACTATTAACCAAAAGATAACTGTCTAATGTAATTATTTTCAACACGTTAAGGTGTTTAGTTGTCGTTTTACGGTAAAATCTAATTTTCTCTAGATCAAACATTAATATTTCACTTATAAATGTAAATTTTTTATTAACTGTAAGTTAAAAGTCATGTAATGTTTTCGAATTGTATGTGATTTTTTTATATTGACATAATCGAACAAAAAAAAACTTACTGGTAACCTGGTAGACTATTATATTTAATGGGTCTTGAAAAAATAACAGCAATTTCCTCAGCTGAATCCTCAAAATAAGAAAGAACAAAAAAACTTTTAACGGTTAAATTTATTTTGCCTATATACTGTTATACGAATAATATATTTATATGAATAAAACTACTTTAATTTGCCTTTGACTTTTTTTAGCTGAATGTGAAAATATTTTTTTTAAAGTGATATTTCTAGAAAGAAAGTAGAGGCAGAAGTATAATTTAATCATATTTTTCCTTACGACCACAGAAATAAATTATATCGTTAATAAAGTGTTACAATGTAAAATATTTCTATTTCTATAATGCAAAAAAGCCTTATTATTTATTTTTTATTTGGTTTTCAATACATTTAGTTGTACTCAGTAGTTAGCGTTAGTACGTAGTTCCGAAATACGTCAACATACGGCAGCACTGAACATGAAATGCAGTCGGCAACGAAGATTCTATTTTACGACCATTACCGTCAATGTGTATGTACTAGAGGATTTCAGGGGAGAAAATTATAATGCAAATCTTGAATATTCACCGTAAAACATTATATTATAAACAATAACAGTCACTGTCACACAATATAAAATCCAATTAGCTACCGGTCAGCTATGTAAGAACTTCTTCACACACGTTTTTTTCATAATTGTCTGTTTTAATTTTTAGCCCACAGTACTTTTAGACTTTTCATTAAATAAAGGAGATAATTATGTGTCTTTCACCAAACTTGACTATGTAAAGTTAAGGCTTGAAAAATTCAGGAAAGTTTTTTTTAGCATTAGCTTTTACATCTAACCTCATTTTCCTATACATTTTCTAGTGATTAATCCCGGGACATTGCTTTGGACCCACAAAGCTTCTGTACAGTATGGATTTGATTTTAATGAACGATTCATGTAATTTCATTTTTGCTGATTTATTTAAAAGTTTATTTCACTGACAAATTTAATAAATGAAATCACAATAGAGTCAGATATCAGATATGGAAATTTCCCTCTTCGTCCCACACATTTTATAGTTTTTAGTTGTTTTTATTTTATTCCAAAATACACTTTTGATATTTACATCTAAATATCATCTACATATAACATCTACATCTAAACATCATCTAGATCAAAATTGTTGTGGTTTGGCTGCGCTGTTAGGTAGATCCTGTTACACTCAATTCGTAATAGTGCAGCATACTGCGTTGTGAATCCGGTCACACTCCACAAAAAACTAGCAGAGCTGGGGTTGGATCAACCAGAGTATATTTTCCTAGGGTACAACAATTTTGGATTTAGTTATTACTTTCTATGTAATGGGATTTCCTCTGCCTCTACTAACATAGCAACAACGGAAAACATTGAGATATGGTACAATGTCTTAAATTATCTTAAAAACGGTTCTGATTGCTTAAAAAAATAAATAAATGCGCTGGAAAACTGCTAATTGTATTAGTTTGTGGGCTCTACGAACATACAAATATTCAGACTTAAAACGGCTGGCAGCCAGCAACATCACTAGAGACCAGAGTAAACGCGGTAAAGACTGGCGGCCATCAAAATCTACCCAAACAAATCTCTAAGTGTGTACTGAGCTTTTAGCTGACCACTCGCTATCACTTTTGTTTAGTTTTCCGATACATTTACTTTATCTTTTTAATTTTATTTACGATATAAGCCATCATTTTATTAAATGCTTAACACAAACTTTAAAAAAATTAAAAAGGACTATATACTTTAAATATTAATATTAACATAAAAATATTACTTGTTAAGTTATGTTCATTCGTGCACATTACCTCTTATAGATAAATCTTACTGTAAACTTGGTGAATAAAGAAATACTAACATGATGTTTTAGAGACAAATGGGTGAAATAAAATGTTTTTATCATAGTCATATATAAATTATTACCCTAACAACTGACATTTTCTTGTAAGAGGAGTGTGCCCTAAATCTACAGGGTCCTCAGGTATATTTGTCCTTGTATCGAGAAAAACATATTTGATTGTAGAAACATCGGTCATCGAACCCTAGTTTTCTGTCTGACCGTCTGTATGTGTTTTTCACAAATATTTTGATAAAATCTTTTAAAAAATCAAGGTGGGAACATTGAATCTGGTACGATTATGTAACTTAACACACAAATAGTTGTGGTAAATGTAAAATGGCTTAAGCCATTCCAAGATGGCGTCTGTTTAAAAACTTAAGACAAAATTTAAAATTATTACAACAAGTAAGAATTTTTAGCGACAACAAAATGGAGACATTTAGTCGAACCCAAAGGCATCTAGGTCAATGTAGTCAAATAGCTGCGAGGCATAATTAAATCATGGCATGTCTTTTTATAACTCTTCATGGTTAGTGCCTGGATTCCGTTGTAATACAACCAAAAATACAGGTAAAATATGATTAAAATTTAATTTATCGGCTATTGATCATGCCATCATTATTAGACATGTACCTTCAACACAGTTGAGGATCAAAATAGTTGTGTTTACTTTGATTGTACGGAATTAGCTAATGTCAGATACAAAAATATAAAAAATACAAAATAATGTAACCAAACAACTGTTTTAGTACAACCCTTCAACCAATTGTTCATGTAATGAATCTTATTTTGCTGGTTTACATTGCATTTTCCAAGTGAACAAAGAAATATTTAGTTTAAAACATGGATTTTTGATTAGTATTCTATGTATTTTCAAAGGGTTTCTAAAAGGGCTGCATATTGGCTAGAATACGTATTTTATTATATGCATGTAAAGGGAATATGACTTGAACGCGTAGCAGTATACTAGTAGTGTTCAACGTGATTTTTCTTATATTCTCTCAAAAATCCGTTTCTCCAAATCATTTTCTAAAATATAAACCATGATAAATTACCGAATGAAAAATTATGTTTAGATCATAAAAAAATTTTTTGGTTGGTTAATTTTTTTATGTTATTCAAAGAGATATATTTATTTATGGAAAAATTGGATCAAAGTGTAAACAAACCCCATATACCTATCACATAAAACTGTTTTTGTAGACAACTGTCCGTGTTTATTTACCGTAGAAGCAAAGTTATCGCCAAAACTTTATAAATAATTATTTTTATAGACAATAACCTCTTGAAATTAGTTTTTATTTTATTATAATGCTTTTGTTATGTAGGCTATAAGGCTCTTAGCATTCCTAAAACAGTATATAATTCCAATCTGACTCACCTACTATTTTTAAACCAAAAACCTAATATTTAAGTCAAGTAACAAATTTGGGAGAAAGTGAACATGTACGTGAAGGGGTATTGACTTTCGATATCGCAGCCTGAGTGACTTTTGATGTCGACTTTTTCAAAACCGATTATTGCTTTCAGCTCTAACACTTCTATATATATTTAAAATTCATATTGCAAGGACGTGCCATATAGTCTCTTTATTTATTGAAAGAGCAATTACATTTTATTTTTTAATACATCTTAAATAATTCTTTGTTTGAAATTCATTGTTGGTGATAGTGATTTTTTACTAATCAGTGATGGCAAATGTCCGCAAAAATCCTAATCAAAATATCTTAAATAATGTTGTGTGATAGCAGTTTGTGATACCATAATGACTGAGTTGTTTTATGACAACCATCTACAAGTTTAGTTTGTTACTAATTGTTTTTCATTATAAAAAAAGGGTTGCTTTAGGTTTTTTTTGTTCTTCAAGTATTAGTTCTGTTTAGGTATGAAAGAGATCTTCCTAATTCTATAATGTTAAGTAATTTCAAAATGTATAAGAGATCAATTTCAAATAATCCCAAGTAATTTGTAAGTTTTATTTACTTGCAGCTTATGTGCTCTGTTAACCTTTTTAGCGTAACTTATGAAAACAAGATGAAATATAATCTTAGGATATTGCATTAAAAAATCTCTTGAAATAGAACAGAATTATTGTTTTTATTTATAACAAAAAATAAGATAAATTATTATAAAACTTTATTTGTTAAATAGAAAAAAATATGGACTTTAAATTTCAAAAAAATTGTGGTATAATTAATAAATCTATTTTCATATTTGAAGCCCATTCCCATTTCATTTCATTATTATAACTAAAATGGTCCAATTCTATGTATTTTAATTTCCTAATTATTGTAAGGAATAATATTATAACATTTTGTTGGATTTAAATTTTTAAGCTTTTTTGTAAATCACACTCGCCTTGTAAAAAAAAGAACACTGGGTAAATATGTTGCATTTTAAGTCCGTCCTAAAATGATAACTCGACCGTTACTATATATGATTATCTAACCTACATGTACCCAGTACCAGATGTATCTTCCCAGATAAACCAAAGTTATAGTAACAGGAACCGTTTTACCCAAGAAAATCTACATAAAATTAAATTGAAAGGCCGATATATTGTTCTAATCTACACACCCAGTAAAAACAAACCCAACCGATCATTGAGAAAACGAATTAATTTTAACATGGCCTCGCAAAACTTTAGACCTACCTTGTACCTTGTACCTATTGTTGCCTCCTTCTGGCCGCTGCGGCGTTGGAGTTGTCAAAGTGCCCGTTGAAAACAGGACACTATTATATTGATGATTTTGATGGTGGAATTGTTAGTAGTAGTTAGTAGGCTTGACAAGTTAATGGGGGTTTTCTTACCCTAATGCTGAGCTGAAAAATAAAAAAATTCTTCCAATGAATAGTAACCTAAGTAACCTAGTGCTTTAGGTTTCGGTAGTTGTAAATATTGTGACGATAGTTGTTCTGAAAAGCTGGTCTTCCAGAGAAACGCTTGATTGAATAAAGGCATTTTTATTTATTTATTTATTTATTATTTAATAGAAGGCCTTTTGTATTAAAAATTTTTTTAGGTTGCTACTAAACTTTAACAAATTATTTTGTTGTTGAATTAAAACTGGCAAATTTTGAAAAATCTTTAGTCCTGAATATAGTGGTTTCTTCTCATAAAAAGTTAACCTATGTTGTTCTGCAAAATTATTCCTGAATCTAGTGTTGTAGTTATGGGTATTATTTGAGTATTCTAAAGCTTCTGATTTGATGTATGAGCAAATTTCAAAAATGTACAAGCATGGAACTGTTAAAATATTCAGATTGATAAAAAATTACCTGCAATGAGTCTGACAAGGCAGACCCAACATGCAACGGATTGTCTTTTTTTGACAGATAAAAATTCTTTTCAGCTTGGATTCAGATGCTCCCCAGAGTGGGATTGAGTACGAGATGTGACACTCGACCAGGCAAAAATAAATGGTTTTCAAAAGCTCAATATTGGTTAATTTTCTTAAATTCTGAATGACAAATTGTCCTTTTGCAATTTTACTTTCAATTTTAATCAACTGTTCATTCCAGTCGAGTGAATCGTCCAGCTTCACCCCCAGAAAGTCAACCACTGATGTTGAATCCAATTGTTCATCGCCATTCAAAAGATTTGGTTCAGTGAAAAATTTGGAATTTTTTCTTTGATTTGTTTGGAAACAAGACGACCTAATTTGGGATGCTAAACAACCTATGTATCTTTAATTCATGTTTGATTACTTCTGTGACTTTGTTACATTCTATAAAACTAAGAGGGTACTAAATTGGCGTTTGTGATAACTAATAAATAAAGCATATACATATCCTCTCAAAGTATAATTGGAATTTAAGAGCTATTAAAATTTGATTGTGCTAGTAGGCTTATTGCTTAAGCTCATAGCAATTAGTATCGTTGAAAAGAAATTTCAAAAAGCCATTCACTATTTCCTAGTAAATAGGAAATAGTAAATGTGTTTTTAGATGAACAGTATCGTGTGTACAATGAGAAAATCATAAGAGCTCAAGAAAAAGCTGTTAGGACTTGAAGTGTATATTTATTATTCAATGTGTATTATTCGGTGGAGACAGTAATATTCAGAGATTTTTGTTTTTAATTTCCTTTTTATTTATAACAGAGCGATTTGAAAGAAAAAAGTTGCAAAACAAATTTTCGGTCATTTACGTTTACAGTACCGAAACAGGCTAACAATCCATATTTTTCGCTTACCTACATAAAACGCTGTTTGATTTCGAAGATCACAAATGCAAGCGAGTATAGTATTTTATATCCAGTAGCAGCAACTAGTGTTAACATTTGCTAAACATGTTGAATACTGAAATCGTCATCATCAGCTGTAATACCACTGTATTTTACAAACATACACTGATACAAAAAATTTGTTTTACTAATATTGGTGCTAAAAGTGCGTTTCTTTAATTTTGTGTCAACGCTATAAATTGCTAAATCAATCATAGATTTTAAAAATCTATAGCAAAGCAGCAAGTGATTGCAAAGTTTGATATGTTACATATGGAAAAAGTTGGCACATATGTCCATAAAAGAGAAGTACAAGACATCTTAACTTAGTTGATACACTCTATGTTGAACGTCCACTTCGACTTGGGAACTTGTGCACTTCAAACTTTAACACAGCTCTGCTGATAACTATACAATAACCATACTAAGTGTACAGAGTGCTGAATGAATTTTTATTTTTTTCGAATTTTTATTTTCCCTAAATCTTGAGTTGTTCTCTTGATTTGACGGCACACAAAAGATTGAATATGCGTTTAAAATGTTTTCTAAATGATCGACTCAACAGCTTTTCAATTCCGTCAACTCGAAAACATGCACGTTTTGGGTAACGTTCTATGAAGGCTCTATCGTTGCACCACACCCAAAAGAAATGACTGATTTATTTTTTCATACGTGTGTTATTACACTTCTACTATAGAAAGCGTAAAAGCATGCGCTGAATACCCATTGATTTTCGATGAAGCATAAAATATATCTTTTTGCAGGTTAACTTTCATTGAAAATTTTGTTAATAAAATGTAATATGTATAATTTTCGACTCATTGTCAAATGAATTAGATATATTTTGCATGTCTCGGAAAAAATTTTGTAATCAAGTTTTACAAAATAAATTGGTATAATATTTTTACACGGCATTCTTCTTTATACGTTTTTGAATTTGTTATTTGTATATTTAATCTTTTTCTTTTTGCTGACTGCTACTTTTCAATTTTTTTCTTTAACTGCACGTGTCGGATTTAAAGTATTTCAGTTTATCTAAACATCAAATCATTATTGCATGTATTTATAAATTGATAAATATGCATGAAAAACTTTGTTTATTAGATTATTAGACATTGTGTCGATTAGGATAAATGCTTGAAAACATGAAAATGGACATTAAATATGAGACCTCCTCTGGATAGAATATCAATTATTGTAATGCTGCAATGTAATAGAATATACACCTGTATTGTAACATTGATGGATACATAAATAAAAAATGGCTTTTTTCTAGACTACTATGAAATCTTTTTTTTTTGTTATTTGTCTATCACGTACGAAACTGAATTTTTCGATTGTTCAATGACGGAAAAGTAACATTTATTATAGAAAATAATTTCAACTGTCTTTTTATTTTTTTTATTCGAAACAAACAAGTATTAGAATTGCAGATTTTAGTACTTGACTTAATAGTTGACTATTTCACTTCATACTTCGACTTAATACTTGACTAGATACTCGAGCACCTCACTCTTGACCATATAAAAACTCGCACTGCAATTATATGATATTGATTAATCGAAGCCCCACTTTTCATAATCGTTGTTAAATATTCTAGTTTAATTCGGGCTTTCAGAGAAAATAAACAAACAAATAAACTTTAAACATAAATGTAGCATTAAGTTGTTTAGAAAAAATACAGAAACAGACAAATTGAAATTCTTTTCAAGGTTCAAACCAGACTAGAGGAAACACAATCAGATAAGAGCATTTAGCTGTTTTCGGTTCTGCCCTGGTTTCTGTTCGGTAAGATTTTTGCAATCTTTTAGCGAAACATTGAAATAATCATTTTACGCCTAAGGTATTTATTCGTCAGGCATAAATAAAAGGAATGAAACAATAAAAGGAAAAGGAAGAAGTAGCTTTGGATAACTGCATGAAGAAATATAATAATTAAATTCCTGCATTACACAGTTATAATAATATAAATAGTAATTTGCTTTTGTAATTTACAATACTTTTTTTTATATTCTTGAAATTATTGCTACACTAAAACGATTTTGAGAAATTTTGTTGATCCCGTATAAGGGCTAATTAGAGGTGAATGTTATGAAGTTATTTTGCACTGAAAACGAATAATTATTTCGCAGCATTTGCTAGACATTTATTTATTTTGTCACCTCGCAATAATTTTAAAAAACTCAAATGATTCAAATGATTTATTCGGCCATTCAGTGGATACAATAGGCTATGTCAAAAAAAATAATAAATAAATACATACAGGCAAATGCAGCTTTCCTCTTGACGCACAAAAAAGTTCATTCCACAGTCCAAACCATGCACAGAAAAAAAAAATTCAAAATTACGCGCATACCTCAAGTCAAGTTCAACTACACAGGCAACAGTCATTCTGGGTTCATCCCAATAGCATTCAGTGTGGTAAAGTCAGCACTCCAAAATTCTTGCACACTGTAAAGCGGGTTGGCCAGCATCCATGCTTTTAGTACTATAATAAAGCGTTTAATTTCAAGTTGCCTGACAGATAAAGGTATGGCGTTGAAAAACCTGATACCTGAAACAGGAAAGCAGTTTAGTGTCTTATCCAGCCTGACTCTATTTCTAAAAATACTAACATTGTTCCTAGTTGAGTAGGAATGGACATGACTATTCAGAGGGAGGGTAGTCTCCTGGTTCCTAATCTCTAACAAGCATTGATAAATATATACATTATGTACAGGCATAATTTCATGCAAAGTAAAAAGTGGCTTGCAGTGCTCTAGCTGTGGAGCCCCGCACAAGATCCTGACAGCTTTCTTCTGCAAAAGCAGAACTTTGTGCACCCTGGGTGAGTGACCCCAAAGTCTAGTGCCATACAGAAGGTGTGAATGAAAAAAAGCGAAATATGCAAGACGTACAAACTCATACGGCATGTAGATTTTTAAACGTCTCAACAAAAAAATTACTCTACTGAGCTTGCAACACAAGCTTTCAATGTGATTATGCCAATTAAGCTGGGGATCAAGTGCAAAGCCCAGCAACTTTACAGGGTCTTGTTCACCTAGCTCCCTACTAAGGCTAAAGGTTATTGACTGTGTTTTAGTTTGGTTCAAGGTCAGCTTGTTTTTACAGAACCACTCAGAAGCCACGGTAAGCAAATGCTGTACAGATTCCCTAGAGACCTCAAAGTCAGAATGGCTTGAAAACAGGGTAGTATCATCTGCATATAAAAGGGCACTCCCCGCTACTTTGTAAAACAAGTCATTAATGGCTACGATAAAAAGAAAAGGACCGAGTATGGAGCCCTGTGGGACTCCATACTATACATTCAGCGGGTTGGAGACATTTCCATTCCAAGTTACAACCTGCAACCTTTCAGAGAGATAGGAATTGATTAAAGAGAGAGCATTGCCTTGAACCCCATACTTTTCAAGTTTTAACAACAGCAGATCATGAGACACACAATCAAAGGCACGCGACAGATCACATAACGCTACAGAGGTGGATTTCTTTGCCTCAAAACCATTTAGGATATTTTGAACAAGGCAGTCAACAGCCTGAACTGTGGACTTGCCTTTCCGAAACCCGTACTGAGCAGGCACAATAAGGCTATGCTTCTCAAAGTAACTGTACAATTGGTCCAACATTATAGCCTCAAACACCTTTGCAAAAATAGGTATGATCGATATAGGTCTATAACTTGCTGCATTTTCTCTCACACCTTTTTTGTAAACAGGAACAGTTCTGCTTACCTTTAGAGCCTCAGGGAAAACCCCCTCAACCAAGGTATTATTTATTATCTCAGCGATAACAGGAGCAACTACACTGATACTCAATTTTAAGAGATCTACAGACATATCATAAAAATCCAAGCTCTTGGATGACTTAAAGCTACTAACAATCTCAATTACCTTACCAGTGCTAATGGGACTCCAGGAGAAGGTGGTAGTAGCAGTTGGAACAGATTCTAGGCAGTCATAAGAGTTGGGATCAGCAAGGATGGGAGGATCTGGTTCGCAAGATATGATCGGTCTATCGACAGTTTCAATAAAAAATTAATTAAACTCATCGGCAGAGCAAAAATCAGTGGCTACAGCAGAGGTAGGGTTCTTACGCATGTTGATGTAGTCCCATGCAGCCTTGCAGGGGTTAGAAGAAGTAGTGATGCCAATGGCCACTGCTGCTTGCTTAGCTTCCTTTACCTTGAGACGGTATTCTTTCCTAAGTCTTCGCAGGACAAACAAGAAACATGGTCTATTCTTACACAAGTCAGTAACAAGTAAAATAAAATTCTTCATATTGAGAAGCTCATCAGTATTCCAATCCTTTACAGAAGTACCAGCTCTTCTCTGACCTGCTTGTACAGTCCTGCAGGTTTTAGTGACAGGAGGAAAACAGTTGTCAAAAATCTCCTTAAACCTGTCAAAAAAACAATCAAAAGACAGGTTTAAATTATTGTCCCTCATGTCAGAAAGCCATATTTCAACCTGGTATGCTAGATAATAAAGGAAATAGGTATAGCTATCTTCATTGAACTCTCTATAAGTCACAGTCCTCATAGAATTGAGAGCTCATGGTTTATTTACAGCAGTCCAGTTAATTAAAGTAAACAAGACATGTTTATGATCTGATATACGATCTTCACTGACATTAACATTGTTCCTCCAACCATCAATGTTAGTTAGGACAGTATCAAGGAGGGAGTCACCTCTTGTAGGCTCATCAATACTGAAAAACAAGTTAAAGCTACGGAGTAAATTTTTAAAATCAGCAGATTCCGTAGGAAAGATTAGCGGATTTACATTGTGGTCAGTACCAATGGCAATATAATGTCCCAGTGTTATAAGGTACTCCAAACACAGTTCCAGCAAGTGAAAAAATCTATCGATGTTACCGCTTGGCGAGCGATACATAGCGATGATAACAAGTGACAGCTCCTTAATAACTATACCAATGAATTCACCATGCATTTCATCACAATAATTACTTAAGTCCAAGGGGTAGAAATCCCATTTTCTATGGAGAAAGATTGCCACACCACCCCATGGGGTAGAGCGACAATACCTAGAAACAAGAACAAGGCCACCATTATCCGAATAGTAGTCAGCCTCAGGCTCCAATAACCAATGTTCAGATACACAAAGAGCATCAATTTGATTGTTACTACATAGTACTTCAAGCTCAGCGACTTTGTATCTAATACTCTGGGTATTTATAGCACACAAGTTAAATTTTCCATGAATATCCACAACTTGGCGGTCAGCGAGGTTAGATGCAGTTGAGGATAGGCCTAAATCTAACCTCTCCGTTGGCCTAAAAAATTATTCTCAGGGGCTCCTCTATTGGGAACATATTCTTTTACCAGAATACCCTCATCCCAGAGTTCTGGATTGAGGATTGTCTGAAAAACACTTTCATCCACCCCTATCTTGAAAGACTTATATGTGTCAAACTTTGCTCTTACCTCTTCACAAACAAAACCTGATATATTACAGCTAGTCAGAAAAGACTCAATGTCAGCTTTACAAACCTGAGTGTCAAGTCGTGAAATAAAAACCCACGATCGTTTATTAGCTGCTTTTAGTCTAGTGTCACCATTGTTCCTAGTGCCAAAAATAGGCTTGGGTCGCTCTTGTTTGTTGTCAGAATTATTCAAAGGAGTGCTTGATTTGCTTCCATTACGACGCCCCTTCCTGTATATCACTGTTTCATAGCCTTCGTTGTCAATACTTTTTCTGTCATCAGCGCCATGTAGGTCGTTCAGATTTTTATTCACAAAAGTTCTGTTAGAAACAACTCTAGAATAGGTTAGCTTGTTTACATTGGCCACAGACGCAGACGACGCGGCTGTGTCACCAGCAGCAGCTGCATCAGTGTTGCCACTGTCACAGCGCAAATTGGCGTTCGAGTTCACAACACTGGTTCTAACTTCATTGGCTCGAAATGTCACATTATTAACAGAAGGCCGCTCATGAATGTCCATTTGAGAGTAGGCCACAGGCTTTGCCGGCGTCCCCTTACTTTCACACAAAGTCCGCATCTCATTCATCTCAGACTTGACCTCCTCATATTGCTTAAACAGTAAATCCATGCGTTCACATAGACGAATGTTGTTTTTCCCTTGTTCGTCGAGTTCCGTGAGAACAATATTGAGAATTGAAGGCCAGTCACAGTTTTCGTCAATTTTATCAGTTTTTTTAAACATGATTTCAAACTTCGACTCGCAACTAGAACAGAACCATTTAACATGATCAGCTAGATCATTTATTGCCGCATATCTGTCACTATCCATAGAAATACATTCTATGTGAAACCACAGCTGACAAAAACCATCGCAGCACATAGCAAGATCATTAGGAACTGCTTTTTGACAAAGGTCACAGGGATGTGAGTCTACTACATTCAGTTGAGCATTAGAGCCTTTAGATGATTTGTCCATAGATTGCTGTTCATTATAAGTAGTCCTCCGGGTTTTCATTTTTCGTTTACACAATGGCAACACTGCACTTGTGGAAGAAAAAAAAATTTAAACAGGAATACAATTGATGGAAAGGAAATGTCACATGCACAGTCAAAAGTAGAGGTTATGACAAATAGAAATTTGTGAAACAATGCTTTAGAATTAACACTACCACAGGTTCTGATATATTATTAACTTAAGAAATTCAATCTGATTAAAAAAAAAACACTAGTTGTTAATATCTCCGAATAGTTTAACCACTTAAATTCATCAAAATAAATTGAACCAATTCACAGACGACATTCACCGCCAAACCACACAGTCAAAAAAAAAAAAATAAAATAAAAAATTAAAAAAATCGTATAAGATGGAAATGATACAATACATATCACTTCATGGTACATTATTTATTGATGCGATTTCAAAAACAAAATGCCATTTTGAAAAAGTTAATGTATCTTGACATTCTATGATTGAAAACCGAATTTCCAAAGATGTAGAAGCACTTTAAAAGTTATAATAAAAAATGTTGTTACTTTCAAATGATATGGAATCTTTCAGCTTCTTTAGTTGTGAAAAGTCGATATAAATATGACAAGGGATATTTACATATTTAGAAATCTTTTTTTGTTTTCAGTGGTTTTCTAAAAAGGTGATTCAACGGTAGAGTAAGCAAAATATTTAAAATTATTTATTGATTTGAGTTAATAATAAGAGGTTTTTGATCTTGAAAACTTTTTAAGTAGGAATGGATAACACTTGTTAGCTTCGAAAATATGTTATTATCCTCTTTTTGTTCAATATTTATTTAGGGTCTTACTAAACTCATAAAAAAAACTCCAATAATATATAATATGCATCCTGCTAATCCTCTTCTACTTAAAAATGTTCAGAGTAAGAATTTTATTTCTTATTGAAAAGCTAAGGCCGTATTATGTTTTTCATTTTAGGATGTTAAATATAACTATACTAGTTCCCTTTCTAACTGACCCCTTTAAATAGTACGTAAAAACGGATGGATCCTGTTACTAATTTACTCCTCATTAAATATCATTAAATGTGACAATAAAAATCCTTGATATCAAAAAGTCTGTCAAAGCAGGACTTTAACTACATGGAGGGAAGAAAATGCAAGGAGCCTTATCAAGTCTAGAGTACTTCGCCAGCTAGAGTTAAACGGAAATCCCTTTCGTGGGTCAAAGCTTTATATTTTCAGAACATTGTTCATGTAAGATCGAACTTTCGTCAACAAAATTGATTGTAAATAATATAAAACCACTTTCCTATTGAAATATATTTCCAAGAGTAAATTGCAAAAGACATATTTTAGGTTGCCCTTACATATGAGTTATTGCTGCTTAGCTAAGCCAATGATGATTCTAGTTCCATAGAACCTTTCTTATTTTAAGCAACTCCCTAAGAATATAATATTTTCTCTCTCAAATATTCATCAAGCTGTCCCAGTTCACCTGCGCCATCGATCACGATGAATAATTGAATTTCTCAGACAATCTCTTCATCACTTCTCAGTTCTTCGGTCCTTAATAAATCAAAGGAATCCTTTAGAGTGGAGGCTCAACTATTTCAATTATAAAGTCAGGATTTTAACCTGATTTAGTTAGAATTATTATATTACTCGTTATTAAAAACAAACTTTATAACTCGTTGTTCGTTTCATCAAATTGTAATCTAAGGTAACGTTTGTAGCATGATATTTGGCCGGTGCGGCTTAACGTTCGTATAGCTGGGTTTATAAATTGAAAATGAGCGAAGTGAGAGTGATTTACAAACTTTTAACTGAAAATAAAATTCGACTCGTTTGAACCTGTTTCTCTTATCTTGATGGAATCAATAAATTCGTTAGTGTGATTTTAAATCATCCACCTTTGATTCTTCAATATCGACTCCTAACCGCTTATAAAACTTGTTTGGATGTAAGCACCATGCTACGACTGAACACTAATATAAAATTTCCAACTCGTGTAAAACATTAAATGTTTTAACATTAAATTTTAAATTTTAAAATTTAGTATGTTTTGAGCTACAAAGGTATAATTGTTTACAGAATATTAATGTGAAGTACAAAGAAGTAAAATAAGGAAAAGTTACAGTGGAATATAATTTATAGCATATTCAGGGTGAGTTTTAATTGTTCCCCCTTACTTTTTTTACATTTCTAAAAATAACTATCCCAGACCCCACCCAAACATTATTGGGTAGTAAGTACCTCGTTTTGAGGGGGTACTCATTTTTGGCCGCCATCTTGGATCCGCCATATTGGGTACAAAATATTTTTTTTAATTTAAAAGTGGTGTTGTGACCCATCATTTCAAGCTAGATTTTTTTCACTGATTACAATGCCGCAATTCATCTCGATTCTTTCTCAAGATATGAATACTTTTAATTTATTCATTTTCAACCAATTAAACACTACAAACTGATAAAATAGGCCCATAGCCACAAAATAATGCTAGAGAGTGATGAATAACCACCATCAGTCCTTGTTGAGTTACTTCCACTTAACTTTTACCAATGTAAAATTTTGGCCGCCATCTTGGATCCGCCATTTTGAAATGAGGTAAGTTATTTCAAATATGAAGATGGTGTTGTGACCCATCATTTCAAACTAACTTTTTACGCTGAATCCAATGTCGCAACCCGTTTTTAATTGTCATGTTTAGTTTTCAAAATAATGACAAATTTCTAAAAAAAAAATCTCAAAAAATTTGAATTTTTTCAAAAACTAAACTTTATAGCTGAAAACGGGTTGTTGTCTTTATTAAATATTTGTAAACTTTTCTTGAGATGATTACTGTAGACAGTTTTTATTAATTCTTGTAAAATCTCATAGGCATGGTTAAAAATGGCCAGATCTTCTGTATGAAGAGTTATGTATACAATAAAAATGGACCTGATTTTCTCCATACTCCGGTGATTATGGAAAATTTCAGGTAGTATGATCCAGAAAAAACTAATTAGAACGGATTTACACTAAGGGCGTGGCCCATCTATTTAATTTAATTAATTTAACACCCCCTAAATTTATATTTTATTATCTCTCTTTGGAGGCTTCTCTCCCTTTGCTGTTCATTGTTGGAATTTAATCAATCCCACATGAGGTATTATTTGGATTTAAAACAGCTTGATTGTACTTTGGCACTTGTAAGCCAACACATTTTTCACAGATATGTATATATTAGATCAATTTGGTATTTTTTTATAAATTGCATATTGGGTATTTGAAACAGCTTTACATTTTAAGCTAACTTTACAGGTGGTTTATGATTTGTAGCACGGATTGGTTTTGTCATAACGTGCGCACGAATACGTGCGCACGTTTGTAAATTTTACTGTCGCTTGATTGTGAAATGTTTGTCGTGTTCGTGTGCCGTAATATGTGTGAACTTTTTAAAAACTTGACTCCGCTAGTTACAACATCACATCAGCGAAGAATGCAGGAAACCTAGTGTACAGTATATTTTTATGGATGCTGATGATGGCCTAGGCTGAAACGCGTACATCCAAAATAAAACTCAGGAATGTTGGACGTAAGTAAAATAATTTAAGATATTTACAGGTGGGCTTTAAGTTAATCTTAATTTTAAATTATTCTATCGTTATTAAAAGTAAGTTATAGTAAATAAATATATTAAGGTTATTAGGCTGATAAATGATAAATCAAAACACGTAAATTCATGTAATATTACAGTTGTTCACTTTTCAAAACAAATCATGTGTTTCAAATTATTTTTCTCGATTTAATAAAACAAAACAGAACCAAATTTAAGGCCATGAGATAGTAGTTTGTTTTCAAATATGCATGATTATTTAAAGAAAGCAGTATTTCGACTCAGAGAGACAGTAGTATGTTATAGATTAAACCAGAGACCGGAACAGTCGTTCCCAGTCCCGGCCACACACTGCTCGGTAATGTATCCAATCATGGCCGAGCAGGTCGCTCACACTCGCTGGGGAAGCCACAAATTGGATCGGTATTGAAAGTAAAGTTGGACAATTGCAACTTGGCTCTCTGCAGAAATCACCAACTTGTATAACGCCCCGAGGTTTACGGACACTCTATACAGCGGTGGGTCTACCGCCCGCTCTCCCACATTGCTCCATGTGCCACATCGTCGGTCCGTGTTCCGATCTAAATTTGGAATTAGGTGATTGTGATGTAAGTACCTATTTTACTTGTAGTAAAGTAGGTGGACTAAATGATATATTTTAACTCTTTTCTTACTAGAGAAAACATGTTACCGATTAAATTAAAATAATTAGTTACCACTCATAAGTTGTATTAAAACTGTATTATTCAAGTGTACACCTTAATCTGTAAAGATTGCTCGAGATTAACTCGTAAAATAAATGATGAAGAATTTTTAAAACATATTCATCTTATGATTGTAAAATTTTATTTTATCTTTTATTTTAAAATTCAAAAAATTATTTCAGTTGTTGTTAGTCATGGTAATAGTCAGAAAACTTAATAAATTTTGACAAATGGGCCACAATAAAAAGAGTTACATTTATGTATATGAAGAACGATGCAATATTACCCTAAACATACATAGAAAATTAATCACACTTTTATTGGTCAAAGGTTAAACTTGGGTGGAAAGTTCTTTAACAGAATAAAGAAATTATTCTGTTAAGACATTTTTAAAACCTATTAGAATTATTTTTGTGATCAGGTATAAAACTTCTAATTTTAAATTCTGAATTGTTTGCCTAATTGAATAGCTGATCATGTAATAACTGAAAAGATAATCTAAATTAGGTGTATTTAAAAATTAAATCAGCTGATTGAGTTCATTATTATAATGTGGTTTGAATTTTATCTGTATAACTATATTTCAGCTTAAACTTAAGAATAAGGAAAAAAGGTTTGAGCCAGAATGGTGCAAACGGCCTCAATTTAACCCATTCTAACTTTTTTATCGATATAAAATATATCAACTTGAAATTTAATTGATTTAGTTGAAACCGTTTCATATTTTATTCTTATAAAGTCTGCCTTTGAATACATTTAGAGCTTGCTTTGTTTATTCAATTAGTTTCTTTTTTATTTTGCTATTCGATTATTGGATTTATTTAAATTTTAGTATAACTTTTCAGTTATTTTTTTATTTTGACCCGTGAAATCGGAATAAAGAGTTGTGAGTAAGTAAACTCAAGTTTACCAATAATTTTTAGGTAAATTGCATTGAAATCTTGTGTAGGCTAAGGTAAAAGTTATTGATAAGTGGAACTGTATATTGTGCTATTGGGGCTTGAATGAAAAAAATAGGACTCCAGTAACAATAACCCGTTACAGAGAGCTATTCGCCAGACTCCATCGCGGTGCATCACGCGACTCAAACATTGCTACAACTCGTATCTAGCCTGAAGCTAATTAACTTCAACCTGACTTTATCTGCTCTTCTATCTTCCTTCATTGTCCAAAAAAATTGATCTTCAAAAAAATATTTCAAAGGAAAGTTTTGGATTAGGTTTGAATTTTGTTGATTCTTCTACACAAGCATATACATATATAGTGGTTTACAAGTAAATTTACAATTTTTTTAAATAAAACTCTCGAAAAATAGTTCTATTACATTCAAACTTGGTGAATATATTGAATATATGATGCAATTAGACCATTTAAAAATTAACAACGCCGGTCAAATGAAATTGCATTAAGGGGGGGATTTTGTGATTCGTCAATAATTATTCCATAAAAACAATGGAAAATAATTTATTCCTATTACCATTGACTTTAAAGTCAATGCTATTACTCAGTGACTGTGTGATGTACAGCAATGATTAAAAACAAAATTGTTCATTTTTTAGAGCCAAACAGAAGTATACATCTTGAAATATAACAATGTTATCATATCTACGTTTAAGACACAACATCTCTAAAAGAAGTGACTAATGAAAAAGTAATCCTTCTAACCCTTTAAAGTCAAACTATCTGGGAAATTTTTACCTGCTCTAATTGCATTATACGTTTGATATATTCAACCAGTTTGAATGTAATTGGACCATTTTTAAGAAATTTATCTTCTATAATAGGGAAAGTGTAAATTAACAATAAACAACTATATAAGTATATGCTTGTAGAAGAACTTAAACGGATGGTGTTTTTGAACACCAAAACGAATAAATTAAATATAGTAGCCTTGGGGCATAGGGACCCTATTTTTGAAATAAGTGATTTGGTAATTGAGTGAGTCCCTCATCCCTCAAGTTATTTTTTCTAATTATGAAATGAATTCACAGATAACAATAAAAATATTCCTAACTAACTTAATGAATTCAGCCCCACAATATCTGTGTGTATCATTTGAATAGGCATTTATTCTTAAAAATTCATAAATTTAATATAGATATTATATACATTGAGTATTTAACCAATCCAACCAATTTTACTCACCAAGCAATAGGTTGTGTGAGTTGACAGGTAACAAGTAAAACTTTATATAAAGGGAACAGAAGGCAAGCCACCAACTTTGAAAATTATTTAAATACGATCCACAAAAATATAGTATTTACATCTGAAACAGAAGTAAACAAAGCTATAAACTTTTTGGACGTAACAATATCAAATAAGGACAACAAACACCAGTTTAAAATTTTCAGGAAGCCTACTCAGTCAGATCAAGTTATACATGCATCATCATACCATCCCCAAACACAGAAACTTTCAGCTTTTAATTCAATGATACACAGGCTAGTTAGCATTCCAATGGAAACAGATGACAGGATTGAAGAACTTAATACAATTAAATACATTGCCCAACAGAATGGTTATGACCCTTCAGTTATAGATAAACTTTATTACAGAAAAATTAATAACAATACAAATAGATTCTTATCACACGTGAAATCAGATTCCAAAAAGGTTTGTTTCAGTCAGATACTCTAAAACAGTAGAATACGCTGCAAGAAAAACATTCAAGAAAAATAATGTAATAGTGTCCTTTAAATCTAAGAATAATCTCCAAAGAATATTAGGATCGTCTAAAAAGTCTAAAAATGGACCTGATTATAAAAGTTCTGGAATATATAAGCTCACTTGCGATAACTGTGATGCTTATTATATAGGACAGACTGGAAGAAATTTTAATATAAGATATAAAGAACACACCAGTGAAGTAGCAAACAACAAAAAGGGAGTAGGACAACAAATAAAATCAAAATTTGCAGAACATTTAATTAATAAAGGTCATAAACACACAGGTATAAACAATAATTTAAAGATAATGGCCACAGAAAAGAAGGGACAGAGGCTTGACAGACTAGAGGAGGTTTTTATTTACAAAGGTTTCCAGGAAAATGGAGGAAAAATACTAAATGAAAAAATTCATACTGATGCCAATCCTATATATGAAGATATAATAAAAAGAAACAGCAGATTAACAAGGATGGCACACTGTATTGATGTCAGAGGGCAAACTCCAACCCTGCAAAGCAACCTGCCATGATAATAACCCCAGTTCTGTGTCTGCGCCCAACGCGTGCGCACGCCCGGTAGATCAATGTTTAATGTACTTTGTATAGTCAGTGTAATGTGTCATGTGAAACTGTTTGTTCTTTTAAATAAAGTGACGCAGCTTAAGGAAATTGTAAATAAGCAAAGAAAATAACCTTGGGAAAAATAGTTTAGTACTGAAGATGGCCTAGTGCCGAAATACGTATCTACAAATACAAATTATTTGGATTGATAACGTAAGTAAGAAAATTTTCAAGTTA
Source organism: Flexamia atlantica (assembly GCA_035578135.1). Classification (NCBI taxonomy): domain Eukaryota; kingdom Metazoa; phylum Arthropoda; class Insecta; order Hemiptera; family Cicadellidae; genus Flexamia; species Flexamia atlantica. The sequence continues at coordinate 858,455 of JAQJVK010000063.1, read as the reverse complement.
TATCAAATCAATCCGTAGCTACAAATCATACATAATGAAAATCATATCATACGAATACACATCTGAATAAACATAGTTAAAGAATATGACTATGGGTAATACAATTTAACCAGCTAAAACTTTAGGCTGTTAACACCTCCCAGAAAATAAACTGCAATTTTATACGAAGAAAGATAAGTATAGCAGTAATCAATCAATTTTAAGAATCTAATTTAAATATTCATCAAGCTGCCGTCGTCACCCAATCTTACGGATCAGTTGGCGCTCTCTTCTAAATTCCGGATCAAAGTAAATTCTCGGACGCGATTTTAAAAGCATTTTGATTAGATGTACCTATTTAATTAAATGTGACAAGACGTGTTTGCTAAGGCTAACAGTTACTAATCTCCTTGAAGTCAACATACCAGAAATATCATACCAGTAAAAATTGAATTTGCGATTTTAAGCTCTATTTGTTTGAAATACTTTTTATTTAAACTAAAGTTAAACAAGTTTCAAATTGTTTCTTAGAAGAAATAAATCAAATTAATTTATTGATTCTATTTAAAAGTAGATAAAGCGTCATGGATAAATTCAAAAGTGATTACATCTTTGTGTTTTTAATTGACAAGGTTTTTTAACGAACCTTTATTGTATGGTATCCTTTATGAATTATCTGTGTTTTCGACCACTATTTTCTTGTACGGTAGCTTGTAACTTCAACGTTTTGTATGACAAAAATGTAATATTTATAATCAAAATATGTAAAATTGAAGCTTTTATTTGAAACACGTTAGCAATGAAACTTCATCGATTCATTATATGTGCTTTGAGTTAATTACTGCTCTTACCCACTTGTTTTAGTTATGAATAACAGGCGAACTTTAAGTTTAATGTGAATATACATAGAGAAGTAAGTCGACTGTGTGAACACAGATTAATCTACCGTCTCAGGCCAACTCGGTTCCACGCTACTATAGTTTGTGTTTCCATTTTCCAGCTCGTAAAGCAATTATTGAGCAAGATGTATTAAATAAGCTATCAGGGGGAGGTGTTAAGGGGTTTTAGAATAATTATGAAAAAATAAAGTAGAATGAAACATGGAGGACCACCTGATAATCAGGAATAATGAAATTAAATAGCTATTTTAAGTCACTTTACGCACATCTTAAATCATCAATTAATAATTTAAGTTAAATTATCTTATGTTAGAAGAATGTCAAAAATGATGAATCTGGTAGCACTCGCTAACAAATCCGAATTTCCTTTAGCGTGTATTAATAATAATTTGTCATAATAATTCATCCTTTTGTTTGTAGAAAATACGTTATTTCACATAATACATTCATTCATAATTTGCGAAGTTTTCGTTGTTAAAAAGTCCTTTTTAAAAATTGATGTGTTGAAGGTAAAGAAATTTAAAAACTCTCACTGATGGGTTTTCTCTAAAGGATAAAAGTTAAACAAAAACATTGGAAGTTAAACACATTAAACATGTGTTAAGAAAGAAAGGAATAATTTTTAGAATCAAGCATGTTTAACTTACAGGGAAAAGGAAAAATTTATGAAAAGGAAAGAGGTTGGGATTTATTGAAAGTGTGAAGATAAAATATATATTTTAGGAAAATAAAAAGAAAGGGAAATAAAACAGAAAATAATTAGGAACGAACTGAAATTTTGCCACGATTAAAGTAAACAGGGAGGTAATGTATTATTTAGTGTTGCGGCAAAACAACTTTCAATTGATTATTGCTATACAAAATGTACAATACAAAAGTTTTAAGTAGATAGCTAAAAAGGGAGTTGGAAGAAACACTCTCTGTTAGTAACTAAACAAACTATGTCAACTTTAAATACTGGCTGACCCATAACTAGCTACAGCTGGGCTATAAGAATGGGAGGTTTATTAGTTATTTGTAGTCAAAGCTTCAAGCATTTCCAACTAATGTATGCGTGAATCTTGTTGTCCAATTTAACCGTGTTACATTTGCTTTCTTTGAACCCACAAGATTTATTGGAGCTTTATAGAAGCTTTGAATGAGGGATCTCGTTTAGTTTGGCTGATAATAAGGTTGACAGTTATTTGATGTAATGTTGGCCAATTTGCTATGGTATCTAACTTTATATTTTAGCATAAAAAACAGGGTTGAATGCTTTTCGCACCTTCAACTAATCCAAAATCCTAACATCACTACTGTTTGACTACAAGTATTCTGTAGTATTTGCCAGATTACTGCTGATACTTTTTGAAAGTCAATCTAATAAATAAGATGCTAGGTTAGCTTGCAGCTTGAGCCACGTAGTTTATTATTATAGGTGGAGTTTCTATCTTCATAATCTATATTGTATTCACTGGCTTTTCCGCATATTAAAATTGACGGTACCGAGGCACTTTTATTATAAACTAAATCTTAAGGAATGTCATCTTTAAAAAAGCTTCCGTCAGGGTAAGCTGTATGGAATTAATCTCATTTCATAAAAGAGATCCGGTATCTCTTGAACCATATCCGTTATGGCTCATTCACATAGAAGGCTGGTTAAAAATAAGTGACCGGTGAATTCTTGTAATTCATGGTGTCGTAATACTATTCACCGGTTATACTTAATAATACAGCAAATTGTAAGAGAAAAGCCTAATTATATAAGCAATTGTGGATTAACAGTAACAAAAGAAAAACGTAATGACAGCTTACAAGGCCAATTATCTCTTCCTCAAGGCGAAACATTGTTCCCTTGAATTTTTCACTGTTGTTTTCAATACAAAGCTGTACCTCGTGCCACCTAAGTATGGGAGAAGGCCGAAAAAAATAAAATAAAATAAATAAAAAATAAGTAATGTACAAATGTGATTGTTATTTTAGCCTATAATTTTATAACCCTTTAAAAAACGGGTTAAAATTAATTTTTCTTCAATTAATTAAATTTTCAATAAAAGCAGCAAGCTAAATCAAATAATTATAAAATAAAACAATCGTGTTTATTTATTTATTTTATAATATAAGGAAATTTTCATTTAAGCTTTAATCAGTTATAGTTTATCAATCATAACTATCAATTATCGTTTAATAATTATAGTTTATAAACCATAGTCATTTATTTTCATCCAATCCCTTCGACATAAATGTCACATCATTGTAGGTCCTAAAAAATTTGTATAAGTGATATATCACAAATGAATGCTCCGCTATATAAATTTTTTATATGTAGTATATATGTTGACGACATTCCAACATGTAGCAGATTTCATACCCAATAAAAACAGAAATTTATGACGTTCACGTGCGCAGAGGAGCAAACTTAGATTCAGATCGTTATTTAATTAGAGTTAAAACCTAATCAACAGTAAAAATAAGTAATCAAAAATAAAACATGAATTCAAGAATATGACTCCAATAAAGATAAAGATTCAAAAATTAAAAGAAGAATAGGAAAACAAGGCAAACACGTGGGAAGAATTTCATTCTAAAATAAAACGAATAGCTAAAGAAAAAAATCCCTTCGGAAAAGAGATTCGAACATCCATGGTAGGGCTCAAATTGCGGAAGTGCATGAGAAAGAAGGAAAAACCCCTATCAAAAATATAAAGATATAAAGATATAAAGATAAAGATATAAAGATATAAAGATTACAAGAAAGTATTCATTTGTTCAATGGGACTAGAAAAGAGGTAACAAAATTTAATAGGCAAGCTTAAAGGACATATATACGGACAAAACTGAAGTCCATAAAAGACAATTTTCGTAACATCAGTGTAAGAGATTTTTACAGGACTTTCGCAGATAAAATACGACGATACTTAAACAAAATTTATGTTTTAAAAAGTAAGATGGGAAATTATTACTGTCAAAGATGAAAACTGTCAAGTATTGGCTCAATATTTTTCTAATCTTCTAAATTGCTCAGCACCCAGAATAAGGTTTTCCTAACAAAATTGGACCAACGCTCAAACAGACTTACTGCCACCAACAGAAAAAGAAATTATAAATTATATATACTAATTGAAAAATAAAAGAACATTAAACGAAGATGGTATCATTGCAGAGCTATTAAAAAACCTAGGACTGAATACAGTGCAAGAGCTCGCAAAAATCATAACAAAATATGGGAAATAGAAAACCCGTCAAAGGCCTGGAAACATGCAATTTTTCACCCTTGACACAAAAAAGGAGAAAGGACAGATTGAAATAACAATAGGGGAATATCACTGTTACAAGTCACTTACATAATTTTCTCGGCTTGCTTGCTCAAAGAACACAAGAACAGCTGGAACATAAAACAATCAAATATCAAGCAGGCTTCCGTCCTGGTCACTTATGCACTGAACAAATAAATATTCAATCTAAAAACGATATTAAAACATAAAGTATTTAGAAGTGCCTTAATAATTTGCATATTTGTAGATTTTAAGGTAGCCTACGACTCAGTTGACCGGCAGAATTTGTTTAAAATTTTAGAAGAAATAGGACTTGACTCCAAAACAATAACGCTAAGGGACCCACAAGCACTCACGCGCTTAGGGGCGTAAGTACCCACTCTTTTTCAATCTAATACTTAAAAGTCATAAATGGATCGGAAAAATAATTAAAAATTCAAACTCACTGGAAACCTATTCTTCTTGGAAGAATCGAAAACCACATAGAGGTATCTTGTTTACATGTGCAGTTGACCCTGCTTTATCTCCTGATAACAATGAAACTGCAATCAAACAATTAGATATTCTTAAAGAATGTGCGAATAAAGTAGGTCTCCAAATTTCATCTCAAAAGACATAATTCTTCTGTACAAAATTCAACATATAACGTTTGAATACAAAATATGAAAAAAATAAATGGAGTAAAATATTTTAAAACTATGGTAAAATCTTGGAACTGTCCGAAGGAGAGAAAGTTAAAAAAAAGATAAGGCACAGAAAACCAGAGAGCTTTTGTCATGACACATGAAATTTACAATATGAAATGTATATCTTATAACACAAAAAATACTGCACAGTAATCAAACTAGCAGCATGATAGTGAAACACTAACACTATACACAAAATGTGTTGTATAAAGAAATACAAAAAGAAGAAGGCAAAATAATGAGAAAGATATCAGATCGAAAGTTAACCGAGAAAGGATACCGACTTCAACCAAGCTAAATGGCAATGAAAAAAATCAAACCTAACAGCAGACAAAATAATACGAAGATTACTTGCCTCACTTGCATCGAAAATGTTAAATCAACAACACCATGGATTAGCCAAGTAAAATCAGGTATTCAAAAGGAATAGAAACAGATTTATAAATAAGGCACAAAAGTGGATTATATTGTCAGAGAAGGATGAACTTAAGAAACCGGGAACAAAAAGGACAAAGGAGAGAAAAAGAAAACATGTAGAAAGGATGAAAAGTGCGTGGAAGAAATTATGTCAGAATGCTTAAACAATATTACTATACAAACAATATTATTATACAATTTAATTAACATTTTATAACTACATGTATAATTTTGGGAAAGTGGTGTTGGGATACAATTGTAATAACTAATATTACTGTAGCTATAGGTTATAAAAGCTATTAGTAATAGATTTTATAACCTGAAGGCGCGACTTTTATTGTAACTCAATCCACTGAAAAAATCCTAACTATAAATTTTTGTACCACAGTATCTGAAAGCTGAAAGTTAGTTTTTACTACGGTATTGTAAGATATTTCTGAAAGTAACCTTATTAGTTGTTTGCAATCTTTCAGGTTATAGTTTGTTATCATAACAAATTGTGTCCTAACATATTAGTTGGATAGACGTATCTTGTGTTTGCCAGCATTATTGAGCAGTTCTACTTCATTAGGCTCAAGCTAGCCGTATACAACACTTAACAAATGGGTCGTCATGTTATTAGTAAGCAAATAAATAAAAAGCATATAGGCTAGTTTCAGGAGGGATAAATAACTGTTTTTCTTTTAACAACTTTGTTAAGTCTCTTACATTGGTTAAACAACAACGAGGAAAATACAAAACGACCTCTAGGTAATGTATACTTCTAAGGGCTGAAAATAACGAGATAAAGTGTACGTTAACCCTCACGAAAGGAACAATTTTCTTTGTTTATCAAAGTGATATTTGAGAAATGCCAAAAACAGGTTCAGAATAAATAAATAGTCTCTCTTTTTCTGACTATACAGACAAACGCTGGGTTGGCTGGCTTTCAAACAAAAGATTTACAATGCCTTTCTGTTTTGTAGCTTCAAACTTAATCTAAAATCTGTATTGATTCATCAGACAATGATTTTAAATAAGTCCCCGCCCACTCTATTGTTTCTACATGTGTTAAACATATTCGACCATTAATATACATTTTCCATAGGTGAATACTTTATTTTAGGATGCTAATAGTTCTTCAGTAGGTGTAAAGTAAATATCTACCCAAGGACTATTTACAAAAATAATGTACATCCTTTGAGAAAGAACAAACAGGTTTTAAAACTAATTGCAGGTTTGTTCTGAAATAAAATCCAGTTTAAATTATGACTTTCAGTACCGTCTTTACATTTTAATTTCACCAGGGTATCCGATGTGGTGGGTCCAAAATGTTGGCTAAAAGTAAACAACACTAAAAATTAATAATTCACTACCCAATACTCTTTGGAGGTGGTCGGGGATTGATATGTAAATAAATATGTGGAAAAATGTGTGCCCACCCTCAATAGAGTTAAAGAGGTCTCATTAAGAATTTACCCAAATACATAGATGCTTTTGATAGTTGAGTACCCTTAAACATTTACAATCCCCATTACGAAAAATTAGATTTTTTGTGTGCTTGAGGTATGTCGGAAACAGATTCAGAATAAATAGTCTCCGTTTTTGTGACTTAACAGACAAACGCTGGCTTGGCTAGCTTTCAAATGAAAGATTTATGGCAACTTCCTCCCTTGTGGCTCCAAGTTGAGTCTAAAATCGGTATCCAAACTTAATTACGATGGCCTCACTTTGAATATTTAACGATAATTTGAATTGTGTCGATGCAGTTATGACTTTATCCGTTTGATTAAGAGTTGTTATGTAATTGTATTTTGAACCGTAACCAAATAAAATTTAAGTCAGATTTAATGATTGAATAATATTACAGATGTTTACGAATTGGCAAAGACCTTAAAGACGATTTCCAATGATGTAGTTACAAAATTACCATATAAAATTATTAGATCCCTCAATCGCACTAACGTTTAAGGTGGTGATTCTTTCATATTTATATTTATAGTTTAGAGCCCAGAGTTATACCTATATTCGTTTATTATACAATACCTGCCATGATGGATATGATGAAACAACTGAGTAGCTTAACAATGGTACTTTTTACTTCCTCCCCTTTCTACATAGTGTTAAGAGATTGTATTGCTTTCATACGATTTTTGAATTTGGTTTCGTTGATATAAAATTCCCGTATACACTGTTACCAAAGTACTAATCATCTCATTAAATCATATAAGTTTAAATGTAATGTGGGTCAAAGCTTTGCCCTGGGAGGTTTTCAAAATAATTCACACTTCCTCCCCTCCTAATAAAAAGATAATAAACTGTGTGATTTGATTTGTGTCACGATTATATTTTTTCATGGACTAGCTCGAATATATATTTGTAATATCCTGTTGTTCTTCACCTCCAAAACCCCTCAAAGTTAGAAATAAAACTGATGGCTTAAGGACAGTCGATTTACCATATCTCGCCTATAACACAAATTTAGGAACACTTTTTCCAAAAAATAGAGATATTTTTATAAATCTTTTTATTCATTGATCTGCCGGTCTTTTTGAACATTTAAGACACAGAATATTTCAAAATATTTTATTTTTAATGATTTTAAATTTAAAATTGTATTCGGATTTTTATTTAAATTTTTGTACCATGTATTTTTAATAAAATTAATTGAAAATAATCTCCTGTGCCTTAATTCGTGTCCTTGAAGTTCTGAGGAAAACAAAAAAAGAATCATGACAATATCTCTAACGGTCTAGGAGAAAAGTGTTTTTTAAGGGATGAAAACACAGTTTCCATGGAATCGTCGTTGTTTACTAGGCCTAAATAGTAAGCATGTTAGTAAATTAGCAAAAACGACTGTGCATAAGTTAACTATCTCATTATTTAGGTAGGGTTATAGTTGTCAGGATTCAATTAACTTTACATCAAATTAACCGTAAAACTCCAAGTCATATAATAGAGCAAACAACTAAAAAATGAGAAAGTTTTCCAAATGGTCAACTGGCTGCCCTGGAATTATTTATTACATGTAAAAATAAATTTATTGAATATACCTTTAATGTGCCTCTATGTACCTAATTAAATGAAATTGCCTACATGACCTTTAATAAAAGTTTAAAATTATAACTTATTAATTTATAAATATTGAACTATAGAGGAAGTAACAAAGTATGTAGAGATATAATAAAATTTAACGTTTAAATTAATAGAGTAATAAATCAACAATGCAAGGACATACAAAATCGTAATAATATCAATAAAGGCAGATAGTCTAAAATGTTATCGAAAATCTAACTAATACTGAATAGTTGAAAATCTACAGAGTATTCGGGAGTATTTTTGAAATGAGGGGACTGTTTAAAGCTGATTCCAATATGCTAATTGGTTTGAGTATATTAGTGCAATGATTGTTGTCATAATATCACTGAAAACCTAGTGATTGCTGTAATTCCAAAAAGTCTCTAACAGGCTTAACAATGTTTGAACAAAGTTAGATAGGTAAAACATACTTCACAGTTTCATTTTTGCAATAGATAGAGAGCTGTAGCATACAAAATCTCACCTGTTATTGAAATAACACCTTTACCTCATACTAGTTTTTGATATCCTTGTACGCCAAAGAATGTTTTGATGATCGAAACCTTAAATGGAGTTACAACTTCCGTTATTTTTACGATAGACTCTGCTTTAAAAGTAACTTTAAAGGTAACGATTCCTCTGGAAGACTACTCACAAAATGAATGTAAACATTTTGTCTTGTATAACTGGGACGTTTACATGATTACTCACTGATGTCCCAAAAATTAACAGGATATGTGGAGCAATCAAACAAAACTTCAACCAGAAGTGACTGCTTCCATTTTTGAAGTAGTGTTCAGGGTGAAGTATTATTGTTAACGCCCTTTAACGAATCAAGGGTGAACCTACCACAAATCATAACTTTTTGCTGCACGTTTCATAAAAGGCCCCTATCCTCAAACTTAAATTTTGTGAGGAAGGGCGGGGATCCCTCAAATTTTCTGATTCAAACCAAAATCGACTGACCTCTCATTCTGAAACTAATGTTGTATGGAAAAGTGTTATTCTATAAATCTGGGGATACGATATGTACCTAACCATAATTGAAAAGTCGCATATTATACGTCATGAGTGAAAATACCACCGTAATTGATATAAGCTTCGGGTACTGTTACTAGTAAAGCTTTGGCCAAAATAGTTCACTGAGTCGCGTCAAAGGTTGTCTCTACTATAATTGACAAATGTTGTCGTTATAGTTATGCACTCTAAACCAGTTGTTCCCAAATAACAGGTAGTCACGGAACCCCAGGTATACAAACCAAACAATCGAGGACCCCTAAAGCTACATTTGATTTACAACATGCTCAGTTGCATAACCTCGCGCATAAACGATCGCGTTCCAGTAACTAACACTTTCGATTCAGTATATCTCATTTAACAATTTGTTTTTATTTTTATTTTTGCTTTTACCCACCAAATTTTACCGAATTGTTTTATAGCCAGTAGGGATGGACGGGATTTTCACTTCGGGACGGGACGGGAAAGGATTTTTGTCTTCCCTATAAAGCTTCGGGAAATCCTCCACAAATTAATTTTACTTTATTAAATTAGGATAAAAACAATGTCGTATACAGGGTGTTCAAATAATGTAGGGCAATAATTTACATAGTGATTCCTTGGGTCAAAATAAGCAAAAAAGTTCATAAAATCATAGGCCTAAAGTGCTTCGTTTTCCGTCTGTGTGTCTGTTTGTGATTTTTACGTATTAATCATAATCTCATGATCCACTAAACGTATAAACTTCAAACTTGGTGTATGGATAACCACTATTAAGAAATATGTTTGTAAGAGGTATCAAATTTTTACTTTGTATCATTTCAAAACGGCGGCTGTTTTTTATTCAAAGCTAAATATCTTAAAAACCGTAAATTTCAGAACAATTATACAAGAGACAAAAAAGTTGCAAAATCTGATCCATTCAACGCTGATGTTAAGATTATGGTGATCGGACAACTAATAACTGAGCCATTTTAACTTTTCTGCATAAAAACATAATTATTTAGAACATTTTGTCTGAAATTGGCATGTTTTTATTCGGAAAATTAAAAATGTCTCCATTCTTTGTCGTCCGATTATTATAATCTTAATATGTGCGTTAGTAAAATTAAATTTCGCAACTTTTTTGTTACTTGTATACTTTTTCTAAAATCTATAGTTTTTAAGATATTTATATTTAAAAACAAAAAAAAAAAAAACAGTCACCACTTTGAAATGGTGCAAAGTAGAAATTTGATACTTCTCACAAAAATAGTTCTTAATAGTGGCTATCCATATGTCAAGTTTGAAGTTTATACGTTAAGTGGTTCGTGAGATATGATTAAATATGTAAAAATCATAAACAGACACAACAGACGGAAAACGAAGCACTTTAGGACCTACGTTTCTATAAACATTTTTGCTTATTTTGACACAAGGATAACTACATAAATTATTGCCCCACATTTTTGAACCCCCTGTATAACTGTTTGTAATAAATATGCTACCTACTCTCAAAATCCAAGGAATATATGTAAGTGAAAAATACTAACTTAAACGCAATTGACAAAATAGCAAACATTAAAAACACATTCCAAAATAATGAAAAAGTAACTCAATGAAATTGTTAATTATAAGTCAAATAATAACTGATATAAAATGGTAAAGTTATTGTTTATTTTTTATTATTTTTTATTGAATTTGAATTTTTATTCTTCCTAATTTTAATGCATTGAAAACCAGAAATACTGTATAAGAAATATCAAATACAATACGACATTTTTAAGGTTTGACAAAAAACAATAGTTTATAAGTTTTTGCTTTTTTATTTTATTGTTTGGTTTCCACAAAGCCAAAAGTAAAATACTTGAGCAGTTATTGCATGTTGACGATATACTGTCAAGTATTAATAATAACATGTCATTGTATTTTTATTAATGTTAGGCTTTGAAGTTCTTGTTTTTCGTAGCTCCCAAACTTAATATTTTTCAAATTACATATGATATTAATTACCTATGTATTTGAAATTTAATTAAAAAGTCTCCAATTCTTTACTTTTGTCAACTATCTAATTTCTTTTACTTATTTATAAAAAAAATCATACTTTCGGCTGAGATTCAATGTCATCTGAATCAGTTTAGAAAATTGAATCAATGGGCAAAACCACAATTTGTAGGCGTTCAATGTGGCCAATATTATCAAGATGATCACTGTGACGCCTTCTAAGCAAGTTATTTCTGTCAATTAACCGCTATCAGTGAATACCTAAAATTTATTTTCACACCCGATTGCGAGTTTGCAAAGTTACATTTGTCGTTTATCAGCGATCGGCAAATACGCGCTATAGTTTTTAACGGCCGATAGCGAGTTTCGTAAGGCAATATCGGCAGTTTATCCGAGATCGGCAAATACGCGCTAGCGTATTTCGCGGCTGTTCGCGAATAGCGCAAAGCTATTTTTGCCGTTCATCCGCGACTGACAAATACGCGCGATGGTTTTCGCGGCCGATCATGAGATTTGCAAAGCTGCTTTGCCGATTATTTGCGATCGGCAAATATGTGCGATAGTTTAGTGGACGATCGCGAGTTTGCAAAGCTGGATCTGCCGTTTATTAGCGATCGGCAAACAAGCGAGATCATTTTCCGCGGCCGATCGCAAGTTTTGCGAAGCTACACTCGCTGTTTAGTTGCAGTCGCTAAATCGATCCCGTCCCGAACATTTCCCGAAGTAAATTAAAAATCCCGCCCAAAATCGGGAATTTAATTTTCCCTAGAATTTGCCAAAATGTTCGGGACCCGACTATCCCTAATAGCCAATAGGTGAAGGCCTAACACCGCGGACCCCTTGCAAGCCTTTCGCGGACCCTGGGGGTCCGCGTACCACCTTTTGGGAACCACTTTACTGATGAGTGTTATAGTGCGTAACAGCGCGAATACGCAATTCCCAGAATACGCAATCACTATTAAGTTTGAAAATTAGTGGCTCAGTTGGGAGAAGAACCACCAAACGTCAACAGATCTCAGCTTGGGTGGGTTTTTTGGAAAAACATTCAAAAGACAAGTAAAAATAATAAATAGCCTTTAAACCCATCGCAAAAAATACTACATTTTATGTAACAAAATATCCTCTAATTGCATTTTTTTATTATCATCTTCACAATGGATTCATTTGTAGTGAATTACCATAAACCATAAGTTTTGGATGAGGCTTGTCTCATATAACAAAAATTTATGCATTTAGCATTTTTCTTAAAGAGTCAATTTTTTTCTGCGCACAATACGAACGAACCCTCACAAGTAATTTATACATTACGCTGAACTGTAAACCCTGTTTTCAAAATTAACTGCCAGTAAATGAAGTGTTTTCTCATCCCAGTTATTATTCCTAGTAATAGAAGCAATAAAATGTTTATAAATTATCCTTTCCAATTGGTTGGTTGCAAATTAAAAATTAGCAGTTCACGATTTTTATGTGTAAAATAATCATCAATATTTCCATTGAACTGCAGACATCAATTGATGTTCAGCAGGTTATTTTGAAAAATGTTATTTTATTTATTTATTATTATTATTAACAATGTGATGAAGCGTGTTATGCATGACTTGGTTATTTATTGAACACAATAACTGAAATTTCACTGGAAGAGCCACTTTCTACCCTGGTAGAAAGAAACATATACTTTTAAGGTTTAAGTAAAGTTTATTTAGTTTTGGGTGTATTGGACTTAAACCTAACAGTTAGGGGAAACGTCCGTTCATTCTCCTTGAATTCTTGAATAACGTAGAAAGTTCAATATTATATTCATTACTATTGAGTCTTGACAAAACCACAAAGGAACAAATCACAAGGTAACATTGTTGGATTTTTAAAATAGGTGCTGCGACCGTAGGGACCAGCGTACTGGGGCGTTATTCCCAATTCAGTATTGTGATTTTTTTTTCAAGTTAAACGTTCTGAGTGATAATAGTAAATCAACCTATATTTAAAAATAACAATGTAAAATACTTTATGAGTTCTACTATCATAATATAGCCACCTTTAAAATACGCGACTTATACTTTAACGGGTCAAATGAAGATAACAATTTGATAATTTTGTGTGGGGGCGAAACTTATGTAGGTATATGTATTATATATATTCTTGAAGGTAACTAAATGTTCTATCATTATAATGCTTACTTGATGTAATGGGATCTTTTTACAAATATTTATATAACTTCCCATTCCAAAATGTTTTTGTCACAATTTTTATTCTTTCTATTTCAATAAATTTGAAAGTAAAATGGATTTTTTATTTCACAATTGTCACATTTTCTTATGCACAATGTTATGAGCTCCAATAAAAATATGGGTTTTCTTATATTTATTTAATATAAGGGAGTATTTTTGGGTGTATCAACATTTTTAAGGAATCGACGTTTTGCACATTTTCCGCATGAAATTCCTAGTTTCCCTAGTAAATCCGCATGAATTTTTTACATGGGAAAGGTTTTTACTTTTGATAAAACATGTATAGCTTTTTTATGCTTATACTAAAAAAAACACCTTTCTAAACGTTATGCCTATTACCATTCTTTAATTCCTCAAATAAAATACAAACAAAATTGCAAAATTGCAAACAAAATAAGCAAAATATTTAATAATTTGTCTCAATTGCTGATTTTATAATTTTATAATAAATTTTATAATTTTAGAAAAATCCTAGCAAATTCTCCAAAAGAAGTGTGCCACTTCACAAAGCAAATACGGAAAATTGGGTGTTCCACTCCTAGGGTTAACACATGAACGGCACACATCAAACGCCTCAGTAAATACTCCCAGCGTGTAAAACCTATACCTTGGCATAATACGTTTCCATGACAATTCAACTGTCCATGCAATCGAGCCGACCGATTGACAATATTCGGTGGTTAACGTAAGATTTTGGGAAGGGATTTTTTTCATAAAATGTCACTTGAAATTTAATATTGTCGCTAATTGTGTCTTGTGTTTATGTACTTGTTTCACTGAAAAGATTTTTCATCAAATCTCTGACTCAAGAATGACGCCTTGACCTGAGGATCGGTAGTTGTCTAATGAAATTATAAAAGTGAAATTATAAAATTTCTTTAACACGTATACAAATATGTCAACGTAATAAAATCCTACCTTAAAAGACATATTTTCTTTTAGTAATCAAACCTCAGCAACAGCACCGATACTCGATTATTCTCAGTTTTCACGCAGTGTTACTGTAAATGCGGTTCTAGAACAGCTTTATTTTTTCAAATTACGTAGCGTAATATTATTCTCCCTTAAAAAAAAGGCAACTAAAAACAACACAGCTGTTCCAGAGCCTTCTATCCTCTACTACTGCGTGTAAACTCGGAATAATTGAGTCTCGGTCTTGTAGCGGTGATTGATTTACTAATCCAATTCCACTGACAATTAGAGAAGACAAGTGACGCCCTAACAAGCGGCATTGAGACGCGACGCGACCATCGGAACGTCGGAACGTCGGGACGCTGAAACATCTGGACACCGGAATTGAGGAACTGAGGAACAACTGCGCACCTGGGGCGTCACCTACCTCGCGTCATGGATGACAAGTAAGTGTATTCAGAATCTTATTAAAAGTTTTAAAATTAATATTATTTATCATTTCCGTCAACTACTACATCTGGTGTTAATAAATATTACCTTTTGGCTTAGCTGAAACATAATTATAATTTTAGATTGAGGTGAATGTTTTCGGTGTAATTTCTCTGTTACATCCCTTTTTCGCCCGTCATACTTAACCGATTTTTACTATTGAGGTGTTATTTTAAAGCTTATGATCTAGCGCACCGGCGACAGGTAATAAAAAAGGGCATTTCTTTTGAGGCTTCGATCCCTGAGTCTTTGATTTTTTTTCTAGAGGACGCTTTCAACGGTCAAGTGCTGACCAACTTGCTAAATGTGAATAGTAATGTGACAGCTGATTACCTTCAGACGAATTTTCAACCAGTGACTTTGTAAACAAAAATATATATTCTGCAATTGTAAATAAGAGACAAAACAACTTATGAAGAGTCATTTTTAGATATAGAGTTTTCTTATTAGGTAAACGACTCTTTGATGAATATATTGACATGTTATAAATGCTGTAAATTTTAAATTTTATTCATTTACAAAATTTCAAACAAACATTCATAATATTTTCATTTTCGTATGACGATGTTGTTGTTGAATGTTTAAAGTTCTTTTCAGCCAAGAAGTAAAATTAAAATTGTAAAACGAAATTATTGCATTATTCGTTAGGCCTGGAAGACGATATATGATTCCTGAAATATAAAAAAGAAGAAGAAGGCAAAGAGAAAATAAATTAGATGAGAATAGTGAAATTAGGTACAACAAGCGTTGTGCGTAACCTTCCGTAAGAGGAGATAACTGCTAAGAGAGAAAGATTAAACAGCAGAGCAGCATTGTAGGCCTACCTCATATACAGTGTATCCGGAAATTATGGTAAAATATTTTAGTATATGGTAGTACAGGTAAACATAAGAGAAAAAGTTTATATAAACAAAGGTCCAAAAGTGCTTCGTTTTCCGTCTGTGTGTCTGTGATTTTTACATATTTAATCATATTTCACGAACCTCTTAACGTACAAACTCCTAACCTGGTATATGAATGACTACTATTAAGAACTATTTTTTATGAAGTATCAAATTTCTACTTTCTACCATTTCGAAATGGCGACATTTTTTTTGTTTTCAAAGCTAAATATCTTAAAAACCGTAAATTTTAGAAACATTATACAAGAGACAAAAAAGCTGCAAGATTTAATCAAATTCACGCTGATATGTAGATTATGATGATCGGACAACTAATAACGGAGAAATTTTATCTTTTCCGAATAGAAACATGCAAATTTCTGACATTATGTTCTAAAGAACCATGTTTCTATTCAGAAAAACTTAAATTTCTCCGTTATTAGTAGTCCGATCATCATAATCTTAATATTACCGTTAATCGGATTAAATGTTGCCACTTTTTAGTCTCTTGTATAATTTTTCTGAAATTTACGGTTTTTAAGATATTTAGTTTTGAAAACAAAAAACAGCCGCTATTTTGAAATGATACAAAGTAGAAATTTGATACCTCTTACAAAAATATTTCTTAATAGTGGTTATCCATACACCAAGTTTGAAGTTTATACGTTTAGTGGATCATGAGATTATGATTAAATACGTAAAAATCACAAACAGACACACAGACGGAAAACGAAGCACTTTAGGCCTATGATTTTATGAACTTGTTTTCTTAATTTAACCTGTACTATCGTATACTAAAATATTTTACCGTAATTTCCGGACACCCTGTATAATTTCAGCGACTAACAGACAACTTTAAGTCAAACTTTAAAGACAACTTTAAATGGCAAACGTGAAAAAACACTTGTGGTATCCTTCTGCAAAGTTATTTCCAGAAGACAATCAAAGTCAAATACTAAGTGTTGGGATGATGGACAATATGTAAGTACGTTTTCTCAGCTAAGCTTCGTAAAAAAATTTACATTTACATTTCAAGTAAAAATATTAACTTTTCAATAATTGTGAATTTAAAGTGGATAATAATTTTTTCGTATTGTAGGTTGTGGTTTCTCACAAACAAACATTAATGCACAAATAGCGGAGAGGCCTCCTAGCCATAAATTTAATAAGTTACAATTCTTATTCTTTCTATTTTTTATGAAACAATTTGTTTTATATTTTTACCTTGTGCAGAACCCGTTCAAGCCTGAGTGTAACACAAAAGCGGTGAACGTATTTGTTTGATTAGGAAGAGTTATAAATTACATCAATGAACCAATTCATTAAATTAACGAAAATAATTTGCTCTCCCTCAACCCCTAAAAATCACCCTCTAACTGTATTCTAACACCGAAGCTATGTACTCTTCCCCACCTGGTAAAACTACACTGATGTATGCTTTTTATATTACTATGATGATTACATTATGATTTTTTTCATACAATATTTAACGAATAATTATCACGTTTCAAAACCAATTATTTTCAAACGATAACGTTAAAGATGGGAATAAATAAGAAACGATCGCCTTGAGTGGACACTAATCCGTTTAGGATTCTTAATTAGTGATTTTTCATCAAGCCAGCAATTAATTGTTTTCTGGCTTTAATAAGTCTAGACTCTCTAAGCTGTAATACGTCACAGTTACCCGGCTACGTCTGCTCATTAAATATAATTAGTACGATTATTATCCGTCTAGAGATTAGACTCTGTCAAGTTTTATAACTCAATTTCTTTTATACTATCTGAAATTCAAACTGACACTCGTTATTCGCTCAAAACTTTAAATGTTAACACTTAAATCTACAATATAAATTGTTACTTACCTATTTTGGGAAATTATTTATCTGCTAAACAGTCACATTCATAAAAAATGTATAATTAAACCATTTTGTTGACAAGACAATTTTCAATAATTTTTACCACTGTAGGGCCTACTAAATCCAATGGTTTTACGATGCGTACTTTGTGTTAATACATTAGTAATTAAGGTTTTAAATTTTTGTTGAGTCTGTAAAATGTAGGTATAGCTCAAATTATATTGTTACTTAAAAGACCATATATATTTAACGAGAATCTGAAAATACTGTTAGCTTTTATTAAGTATTTATATTTGCCAACAAAAGAGTTATATAACAAGTTGGTATCGCACTGGGTCTCGGAACAAAGATATCGATATAATAGGTTCGAATCTCCATGTAGTCGCATACTTTTAGCAGTACTGTTCACCCTTGTGTTGTAATAGCTCATTCCTTGATTGACATGCTTGATAATTTATACGCTAAGGCAAATAGCCCCAAATGGGAGGAAACGCACGGTAGAAACAGGCCGCCGCTCTCTTTTAAAATGAAAATAAATTTTGTCAACTGAATGTCTTGGTGGCAGAGTAATTATAAGTCTGCAAAACAGAAATAAATATCAGCTTACTTATATAATTAATCTAACTATATAGACTACTATAGCTGTTCAACCCGGTTTCATTTCAATTTACTTATATGACCCTTTTTGGACGAAAAATCCAAATCTGGAGCATTTATCCCTTAAAAGGGGATTTTGGATTGGCCCAATATCTTCCTAATAAAGTTGACCGAGATATCACTGAAAGGAATGCTCTCACCAAATTTGAAGTAATAGAATAATAGATTTAACGGATCGGGTGTTGACATCTTGGCCCCTAAATGAAAAGTTATCATGGTATTAAGCCTCAGAGCCATCATGCGGGTGATTCCATTAGCTCACTATTTAATAGTAAATTCGCTTACTAGCTTAAAATATCATAATTCAAATTTATGATTCAATCACCTTTTAAATCGTTGTAAAATCAACGCGTTGTTTTAGATAAACATGTAAGTGTAGTATATTATTTGCTCAGCGCCGGTGAAGCAAGGAGTCTTTCATTAATAGCCGAGTGACAATTTGTGTCGTTAACAACTTAACGAAACATCACTTTACAATATGACTGAAGTTTATTCGATTTAGATCCATAAATCATTTACAACAAAGCTATGCAAGTATAAATTGATCACCCTATATTCATTATTGTAGTTAAAGTCTACTACTACCACTATTTTGTGCTCAAAAAAATGCAAATCGTAAGAAAAACTCAACCAATTATAATTTTTTTTAAAGCCACATATAACTATAAGATTTATAAAGTCTTAGTTTGGGAGCTCTTTACGAGAAACCTTAGATATTATGATGTCGTGAATTTTAAACTATACCAACACTCCAAATGCTAACTAAACATTCGGAAAAAAAACATTTAACCCATTCTTGTTTGCTCAGTAAAATAATTCTAAATTTCACATCTGGAACCCTAGACACGAAGACAGTTTTAGTCAATAGAACACGGAAAACTGAAAGTAATCAAATGTAAACGTTCTGGGAAACCTAATCTACTTTCTTCCTGTTTTTTCTTCCGTCGATAACAACGGCTCACGAGTTCATTTGTAGCACAGTGCGCGGCGTCAGCAACGGCGCCGGCGGCGGCGACCAATGCAAATTGAATTGGCGGAGCGCGAGTCGCTAGTGTGTGAATTGCCACAGGATTATCTTCAGGTGTTAATTGAGGGGACTCAGTTAGGAAGGTTCGGTTAAGTGTCGACTGAAGGTTGGACTAGGACAGTGCGCTCTGCAGTGGCTCTTCGAACCTGGCAAGTTCCTCCTTCTCTTAGGTGACTATTTTTGTATCTCTTATTGTTAGCTGATAGTTTCACATTAGGTCACATTAGCATGCTTGTATATTATAAAAAGGTAACGTAAATTAACATTTAGCGCGTTTTCAGTAAGTGGGGTGCATAAAAGTCCACCAAACCATGTCTTGATCCATGATCCTGAACCAAGCCAGTTAAGACAATAAATTCAGTCGTCGTGCTGCATGCGGTAAATACTCGATCAAACTACAATTAATTCTGAAAACTAAAGGTACTTACAAATGTAAAGAGAAAGAAGCTACAAAATAATGAATCAATAAATAAAATATGCTATAACAAAGTGTCGTGTGACGTACAATAAATATTCACCAATTGTACAGCCGCTGCGCCGGTTCACACATGTCTATTCATGACTATGCAGCTAAAATAGGTTTTGAAAAAACTACATTTGACACTATAATGAGTACCTAGTTCAGCTATATTTTAAAACTTAGCTATACACTACAACGTCTATGTAAAACTGCAAAACGTCCATTTAAATAAATGTACATGTATCAAATAGAATCGTGAAATTTATTGATCTGAAGGGTTTCTCACATATGAACCTTTTATGGATGCGTTAGTATAATGTGTAAAAACTCTATTCAACAATTAGGATATGGTGTTAATTTAACATATTTAGTAAACTCTTTTCATGGGAAGTTTAGCAAAAGAAAACAAACACATGAAGCAAGAAGAAATGTCAAGGTTAGGTTACCAGTACTAAGAGGTATAACTAGGTAGTTCTTTGAAACGTAGTAGTAAAATATTTGCTTGTACAATAAATACAACGAATTGTTTTTGTAATGTCTTATTTAATTTAATATTTAACTGACAACAATGAATCGTTTAAGTCATTTGTTAAAGTTCTGCTTAACAGGAAATTACAATTTTTGATTACTTTTATAATTTACAAGCTTTACTAGCGGTCCTCACGGTTAGAGTAATAATTGCAAAATTAACAATTGTTCAACTGAAAATCAAATGTTTTAAATTACATTAATTGGTACAAAAATTATATAATAAGAAACATCAGAGGATTTCAAGAATGTGAGTAGGCCTATGTTTTGCGTCAATTCAATTTCTACCTTTGTGTAAAATTTCTGCTCTAGTCGGTCCGCTGGTTTTGGTGTTCACCTCGCAGCAAACAAATCCCACCACTTCATAATATTACAATATCAACGACCGATATTAAAAATAACTCGTTATTACATAAAGATTAGTGAGTTAGTGTGAAGTACAGACGCCAATTAGTAATACCGGTTGTAAAAACAACTATTACGTACACCGTCGTACGATAAGATCACTTTTTTACACTCGATAAGGGTAGTGGTTTAGATAGGTTAACTTGCAATTGCTCAGTTAAGACTTGTATCGCTTGTTAAATGGCCCGTAGTGAATTTTGCCCTTGCTGATATGTTTGCCAATATGGCTTATATAATTTGTCCCTGGAATTCATTATTAAATACATGAAATAATAACACATTATTCATTATCTTCACCGTCTTCAAATTATTATAGGAAAAAGAATTTGAGAATATAAATGAACAATGTCATCATAGCTGTTAGTTTGTCGATTATCATAAATAAACCGTAATGAAGTTCAAAAGTGTTATTTAACTGGTTGATAAAGAATCCGTTTTATAAGCTGCCTGAGTCATATATGATGGTGATCAAAATAAAATTTTTGAAACTAATTAGTAAATTGCCAAAGATTCTTGTTATTTACTTTCATGAAATGGGTATCGTTGTATTTACTTACACGAACAATATTCATCCCATTTAAACAGATCTTATTACTGGTATATGTGAATTAAGTCTACATTTTATTTGCTTTACGTATTGCAAATACGTTTCCTGTTCTGCACAAATGATAAAAAACTATATACCTCTCGATCTATTTAATTAACAATCACATATCAACAAGACAAGACAAGTTTAATAAAACTAAATTGTTAATTAGTGAAAATATTTTACACCTACAATCAAATAATTGTCATAGTTAATTATAGTACAACTTGAAAAAAAATAATTGAAATAGTCTTCCAATGAAGCAAAAAAAAAAAAACAGATCAGTGAAATACAAAGTAAAAACTTAATATGATCAGAGAAAACTTACTTTGTATGATTGCCAGCATTATAGTGCATGTACAGTGAGTGATATAGGGTAAATCGTGCATCGCTTTTAAACAATAGCGAAATCCACTAAATTATCCTCGGTAACATTTTTATGGTTTTAACCAACTGAAAATAATATAATTTATGTATTTTTTTTGTATTTAAAGTTTATCTGAGCATAGTTATAAGTGTGCATATGAGTTACAATAATAATGTAATAGGTTGGCTGCATTAGAAATAATACTTTATTGAATCCTTGACCATCCCATGTCCATCCCAACAGGAATCCAAACGCGTGAAAACCACTCGCTCAAAAGGGTCAACTTTTCAAACAGTTTTCAATCGATGGGACCTTCGGACAATTTTTCGATCATCCATAATTGTGGAAGTTTCACTCCATTGCTTGACCACGTAGGCCTACTAACACTCTTTTTAAGTCTCATTTCATTATATTTCTGGCAGATAAAATTTAATTTTGAGAAATTATCTATTATTAAAACATTTTTTTCAGCATTATTTATTACTTTATTTATTTAACATTATTTATTTATTCAGCATTATTTTCAGCCGAAGCATATTATAAATACATTAAAATTGTGGTAAAAATTTTATTTTCAAGGAATATAGCAATACATTTAACTCTACAATAGAGCATGACCTCACTGAAACTACAAAATGAAACAATGAGGTTTACCAATCAACAACAACTATCAACAACTAGTCATTAACAACTATCAATTAGTCGAAATTTAACAACATGCACCTTTAAGTTTTCCGATAAACAACTATAAAACCTTATGTTAACTTTCCTGCGGCTAATAAGTTGGCACTGACTTATTCTACTGAAAAAAGGAACATAAATTTTTATCCATTATCAGTAAAATTAATAACCGATTATTTTTCAATTTTCCTTCCAAAGATAAACTGATTAATAATTGCAGGATTAAATATCTGTAGGTTTTATTGCTGAATGATTATTTTACTTCCCAAAAATCAAATTTTATTCCAAATCGAATAATAAACAACAGTGACTTTTCATTAATCCATTCGATTTATATGTTGTAATTTGTGACATTTATAGGAGATTTAGAGTTCAATAGAAGCTTTGAATACCTAATTAGCTGTTGCGAAGCTGTGATTCCCGTTAACAACCAAATAGCTGGGATTGCAATGGCCGACAGCCGTAAACTCTGATTTGTACTTCGCATCATTTTGCACCTACTAGCCTAGGATTTGGGAACTGAAACAACAGTAAATTGAATGGACTACTGACTGTCAAAGCATTCAACTTTGACACCTACTGTAGTTTTCGTTTTTTTATTAAATAAATACTATTGTCCTAGTACAAAAAAGTTAGCTATAATTGTTTTAGTCCACTAACCGAAGTTCTTATTGCGTTTAAAATATTAAGAGAAAATCCAACGATTTAAAAAAAAACCTTAAGATGAAGGTAAGCCGTAAAGATTGTTCCATAACATGCCTTATTCAGTTTCAACATTCAGTGTTCCAAACACGTTTTTCTCACTAGCACCATTTTAAAAAATAACAAAGGATTTCCTGTAGTAGGTACAGAGTTATGTAAATTATCTATATATATATAAACCAAAACCAATTGACTGACTGACTGATCGCTGTTCTCAAAAACTATAAGGCGTAGAGCCATGAAACGGTACAAATATTCTCTACAAGCTCTAGATGCGTACTAAGAAAGGGTTTTGCAATACTTTCTTTCAAAAGGTTTGAATATTGTATATTATGAAATTCAAAATGGCGCCCATGTTTAGCTTTCAATGCTTACTTTCCCAAAAACTACAAGACTTTGGGCCATGAAACTTGACACAACTATTCCTTTTAGGCTCTAGATGCAAGCAGAGAAAGGTTTTTAAAATATTTTCTCTCATACGGCTAAAACAGAGTGTATTATAAAATTCAAAATGGCGGCCATTTCAGTTTTTAGAACTACGGATGGGAGCTTATGGAATATTTTCAGGGGATAGTAAAGGTACGAAATCCAATGTACTAAAAGAATAAAGTGTACAAATGGTACACATGTTACAATAACAGTTAAAAGTTTGGCAGTTTACAAAATAAACCAATCCTACATTTCTTTCTGTCTTTTGGAGATTTAACATGGCGAAGATCTCTATGCTAATCTTTTTTTAAGACGATATTATTTTGCCCTTTATTTTCTAGCTTTGGTAAAAATAATTAATAAAATATTAAACAATCTCGTTGAAAAATAACAAAGACGATAAATATTTTCAAATAGATTCAATATAGATTTTATTCAATATATTTTTTATTAATTAGGGAAGTAACCCATTTAACATCGAATACGTATAACACACGGTAGTGCTCGGTATCATGAAACAATGGTAACTAAGTGCATCAGATTA
Source organism: Flexamia atlantica (assembly GCA_035578135.1). Classification (NCBI taxonomy): domain Eukaryota; kingdom Metazoa; phylum Arthropoda; class Insecta; order Hemiptera; family Cicadellidae; genus Flexamia; species Flexamia atlantica. The sequence continues at coordinate 834,432 of JAQJVK010000063.1, read as the reverse complement.
AACTAATAACTTGATGAAACTGATAACCTGATCCGTTGCCAGAGTGCATGGACGTTGTTAATGCAATTGACTGTGCCGTAAATGAACTTTGATTAAAATTGGAAATAATATGGACGACGATAAAACAATATTGTACACTAGTTTACACAATTAATGTAATCTCTTTATTCAATCAATATTACTAGATATCCAACTGCTCGAAGTCGAGCAAAAAAAAATAAAAGAGATCGGATTTTAAAATAATAAAGGATGAACTATTTAATTACTTGCTTTGAAAGTTTAATTAAAGGGCTGACTTTAGTAACAGAATTATTCCTAAACCTATTGAAAATTTTAAAATTCATTTGTTATCCGAAGAAGTTCCCATGAAACGATATTTTTGAACGCCGTTTCAGTTTTCTTCATTTTCCTTTGATCTCTTGTTTCTGAAATGTATATTTTAATACCAACAAAAGATCGTGCTCTGTCTGTAGCAAAAACAGTCGAATGTTAGGGCCTATCCAAATAGTTTCTGGATATAAGTCTAATAGCCATGTTCCCACTGAGAGATTTCGGTAAGCTCTTAAAAAATATAGCGAAATCCGCAAATTAGGTACACGGACCTTTCTTTTGTGGCAAAAAAGGGTAATTGATGTATTATCTCTATCAGTATTTTCATTCTTGAAAAGCAGGCCGCCGCAATGGAAATGTTTTAAGTTCATCGGTCCGAGGTTGGAAGGACTACCTCGACGATCTAGTGATGCCGCCCTATACCCATCAAAAGTTACATTGGGAGGGTAGTTACGTTTGTGTTCCTTCCGATCGTTCTATGCGTCTTATTCTTATTAGTAGCATTATTACTGCACCAAATCCAAAAAAATAAATTGTCTAGTTAATAATAAAACTACAACAAAGAAAAAAAACTATGCTGAAATGTATTGATATATCTTAAACTACATTTTAAATTGGTAAACTGGCAACTGCACATAAGCACTAGAAACACTCATTACCTAATAAGCACTTAAAACATTTTTATGTAGTAGACAAGGCCAATAGTCCTAAATTACATAATGAATCTTTAAAAATCATATAGAAACTAAAGCTGTTGAAAACAATTTGTTCTTAAACAACAAGTAGCCAAGCAGCTGTAAAAAATTAAAACCGCTCTTTTTGAAAATTAAATGATAAGTACTGCAATCAGTTGTTTATCTGTAAAACTATTTCAAAGCATGACCATATTTTCAGTTGTAAACAAAGTGAACAACTCAGCTTGGTAAAATATCGATGGGTAGCGCATCCGTCCAGCCGTTTTTGCGGAGTGGCGAAACTGCGTTTCAGCGGACTGTGAAAAGAAAACCACTTGCGTATTATTATATAGATATTGCATAGGCGCCTAGCTGAAAACTACTTAATTAAAAGCTGTTTTTAATGTAAACATAAACAACACAGGCTACAAATACAGTTAAAAGTATGGCAGGTTACAAAATAAATAAATCCTACATTTCTTTCTCTCTCATGCCAAACTGATTTTGAAGTAACTGAAAGAATTGTTGCAACACGTTGGAGTAACTCAACAGTGTCCAAAACATTCCTTTTTTAATACACGGTTTAGTAATAAATATATGTACGAAACAGGTGATTTAGATTTTTTTATATCCATGCATGGGAGAATTGATTCTTTTCAGTAAATTATAAGTGAATTCAAATCATAAGGCCTAGACCGTCTGTAAGACCTATGTTAATTCTGGGCAGCGTGGACCTTGTGTTTTGATTCGAACTATACTCTAAATTCTTAAATTAAGTTTATTCCATTCACACGAAGCTGAATGTTTTTTTAAATATATTTTTGTATTCAACAATCAAATGAATTTTATTGGCAGATGAAGGAAATATACATTTAGAGGTGCTACACAATACTACTTAACTGAGGACAAAATGTCTTAAATTACTAAATATTACATCAAATAGAGCTTTATGTATATTATCTTACTTTATTAGTTAAACAGAAAATGAATAAATGTTAACAAAACAAACAACGATAAGTTTTCCTTGGATTTTACTGAAACAATAGAGAAGCGAATTAACTTTTCATTTTGGCGTAATGTGAATTTAAAGAAGGGAGGTCGATTTATTTTACACTCTTTCTCGAGAATTGGGATTTACGTGACTTTTACCCAGGGGCATTCGGAATGCAAATGCATCAAGAAATTTTCCCCTCAACGGAGTTTCACATGGGTTTATTCTACAATCCTCTTATGGTACAATCAGTTTAATTCTACAACCTAAATAATTTCACAAGTAGTTACCCAACTGAAAAAATGTCAACAAACATAAAATAATCAGATGGAGATTTTTCTCTCTGAGTGATACACGAGAAAGCCAGATAGTACAAAAATCCAAAATAATGGCCGAAGACCCTCACAGTATTTTCCTGTGGGTTGGGAAACCAAATTACCAAATCCACCCTAGGCACGAGAATTACATAAGAATCTTTTCCCGAAATGCAGGTTTAGTAGATTAATAGCAAGATATATTACTGGTTATAATCAGCTTCGTTGTGTTTCTCTTAATAACTTGATGCAATTGGCAGTGCCGTAAATGAACTTTGATTAAAAGTGGAAATAATATGGACGACGATAAAACAATATGTATGCAAACATTTCTAACAAAACTTTAGTAGCTTAATCGTAAACATAGTTTTTCATGTGGGTAAATCATATATTTATATTTATAAATATATATTTAATCGTATTTGCAAAAAAAACTAACATTTGTTAATTTGTTACTATGTTAAAAAACACTTTGTTACTTTTTTCCATTCACTATAAATGCTAAAAAATAAATTAAGTTTATCCACTAAAAAAAAATATATATATTTATTTATTTATTTAAGCTAGTCATAACTCGAAACAAAAAATATGAAAAAGATTACAGAATACTTTACAGAAAATGCACAAATCTGACCCTGTATTTAACACGGCACATAGCGCCCTGTATTATTAATTTATTTTCAAAAAATTTACCTCGCCATACATGATGATAAACCAAGAATTGCAAATAGGATCCATTGAATCTTGGAAATATCAAGTTTAACAGTCTACATACAGTATCAAAGCTGCACTCTCACGTTTATTTTAATATTTTCTCCCTATGTTAAAGAATTTTGAGCTAATCTACCTTTTAATTGTTTGAAATCTATGGGTTTTGCACTTTTATTTATAAATAAATAAAGAAAAAATAAAACACAGGTTTAACACTATGATTCGCTAACAAACTTTTCTAAACATTTTAATGCAGGTAAATCACAATGACCGCAGTAATTTGCCGGTGTTGGAGTGGCGTTTGTCCCAACGAACATGTTTGATTGTTAAACTAGTTAATCAGATTGCAATTACGGGCGGTTCTCAATATTGTAAATGAGGGAATTAACGTCCATTACCGATTGAAGTAATATGGCTTTATAAATCTAACCGTAATTATCATCGAAAATGGTTTACAAATAAAATTAAAAAATAAAATGTCTACTGAAACATTTTCACTGGGTGTGTAGCTGAAATTAATGGCTGCCTTAAGATATTTGTTTCTTGCATCAGAGAAAGAGAATAATTTTTGATTGCATAGCCATGAGGTTTCAAAGGGCTGTTTTTCTGCAGTCCGTATGTGTGTGTTCCTTACTTAATAATTCAAATCTTTATGTATAGATATTAAAGTTAGGTTATATATAGCGATTAAAAAAATATTTTCAACTACTAATTTTGAAATGTCTACACAAAGCATCTATAAGCTTTGGGTGGATTTGGCACGTTATAGTAAAAATGTGCTTAAAAATCTGTAGGCCTATCAATAGTAAAGTTTTCTTCAAAAGCCTGTAAGTTAATAGTCAAAATTATATTAGCCTTTAATATTTCTCCAAAATGAAAATTACTTCGGGTGCTAGTGGGTCGATGAAAAGTATCTAAATACATTTTCTGCTTTAACGAAAACAAAACGACGGCCAGTTTTCAACTAGTGAAGTCAAACACCACAGCAAACTTCCATTTTTGTTCATCGGTTCACCAAACCTCTACCTTTTTTCTGAACTTTTGCTAGGTTATAGTACTCTCATTACCAGGTTGTACTTATTATTCAACTTATTTCCGTGGCGTGTTTCCTTGCATAGTCAAGTATTACGGACAAACGTTTTACAAGAGGGGAACCACCGGCTCATTAACCGTTGTTATGTTAATGTATTGTGTTAATTGCTGTGTGTTGAACCGATGCTAATGGTAATGCCCATGTCCGCGACAATTGCTCCTATTGTACAAGACCAGACAATTAACACAAGCCTCTACCGACTCTACGTATCTACATCGGCTTTAGCAGGGCACAAACAAACTTGAACATGCAGCGACTCTTACCTTTTCACATTAAACTGCTACTTATCAAATCACTGGTATTTCCTCACTTTAATTACTGCTCTACTGTAATTAATGATATGACTGTGGCCTTGGAGACAAAATTGCAACGCGTTCAAAATTATTGCATCCGATTTTTATATAATCTTCGACGAGATGATCGCATCACACCTTATTACATTCATTCTTCTCTTTTAAAACTATCAGATCTAACGCAAATTCGAATCATTCAAATTACTCATTCTGTAATCAACCTTGGAATCCCAAACTATCTTGCGGCAAATTTTGAATTCTTAAGTGAGAGAGGCGCAAGAAACACCCGCTCTGGCTCGTCAACGCTACGCATTCCCCGACACAAGACCACAACTTTCAATAAATCTTTCACTGTAACAGCCTGCCGCCTCTGGAACTCTCTGCCCCATGAAATAAAATCCGTTGAAAATCGTGTACGGCTGACGGTGGCGCTGAAGAAATATTATCTGGAGCGGATGACCGTGGCGTGGCGGGATGGCGTGCGTTAGGCTTAGCTGTGGCATCGAATGAATGTGTGAGTGCGTGCGAATGTTAGGGCATTATTATTGTTGTTATATACTTTTTTGTTTATTTATATATCTTAGGAAACTTTGATTATAAATTTTAAGCATATTTTAGTTTTAGTTTTTAGTATATTAGTATTAGAGGTTAGCTGTAAGAAAGGACCATGTGGTCCTAAGTTCGCCTCAATAAAGAAGTATTTTCATTCATTCATTCATTCAACATGGAACATGGCATTGGATATGGACTTCGGCATATTCAAAATACATCAACATACACATTGAGGAAACTGATCCAGTTTATTTTAAGTTCAACTAAGTATTTTTTAGGTTAACTTTCTATTGTAAATGTATGAAACTTTACTTGATTTCAATTGCATAAATCAAATATGAATTTAACTTTTCTATCATGCATCTCATTGCTAAATAAATAAATAAATGGATGGTTAAATTATGAATGATTCGCAGCTACGAGTTCATTTGGTATAGCTAAAGATCTTAAAAAAATAAATTTCAAATAGTCTATTGCATAAATAAAACATTAAATAAATGTGGAGAACAAAAACATGAAAAACATTTATTGATATCAAACCTTAGGGCTAGGCTTTATAGTTTCCATGTACATGCACTTCAGCTATATTCAGCTTATTGAGGCAACCTTGAGGTTGCGGTATTATCACAGCAACTTTGCCATTGGTGATCAGCGGGAATTAAGCCCTTTAAACCCTGGATCACGCGGACCGAAGTCTCACACTCTACCGGTACAAAGGACCAGTCCGCAATTACTGGAAGTAATGTTCACTGCATAAGCTTATCACTAGAGCCCAGTGATGAAAAAATAATGTTTTAAAAAGTATCACAGTAAACAAGTTAGCATGCAGACGTTCAAAAATGCATAGTACAAATGGAAATTAAATTAAAATTACGCAGTTAATACAAAATTATATACTATCCATGAAGATGAAATGCCATTAAAGAAATAAATGATTAAACATGAAGATTAATTTATAATAATTTATTAGTTTACTAAAAATTTTTATTTTGAAGGTATGAAGCAAATGTAGTATATCAATTGAGTCAGATACTTTATTGGCCTGGATAACAGATGAATTGAGATGGGAAGTATCAAACTGTACGATTATAGCGGGGCGAATGTAGAATGGCCAGCTAGCCCGACCCCCGTACCCGCCGCATATCATTGCACCTCGACCAGTGTCCCCGCATTGTCCACACGTTGTGTTTTAATGTACTGTGCTGATTGCTGTGTTGAACCGATAGAGATCTCGGAAATTCTAATATTTAATTAAGAAAGCATTTTTTGTACATGCTTATTATGCACTAGTAAATTTTATTACTGGCGCATTAATTACTAATTAATTGTAAACTGACTTTATTATAGAGAGAACAAAATATTTTCAAATATTATTAATAATGAGACACTTTGATAACTAAATACAAAGGAGAATAATTATTTCGTTTAGATTTTTGCGAATAGATATTGAAACATTTATACTCTGTAAGAAGACATTAAGCAACATTTTGAAATATTAAGCTCAGATGAAATAGCTTAGATACTCATAAGCTTTTTGGACACACAACAGAACATTCAAGTTACTATATAGATTGATACAATTCTGGAAGGATTTGAAGGTTCGAAACAAATTTAGATCGTATGAAGCCATCAAAATGTTACAAGAAACAGAAAAAGCTATGTTATTTATGGTTTCATTGAATGACAAGGACCCTACATGTTACTCGGGAAACCTGAACAAGCTCTGAACAAGTCAGGCTTGCAACCAGTACAAGGACCATTCTGCATAAGACTTTCTAAATATGAAGACAAACAAACTAGAAAATCAGAAAACTATAAACATTTTATTTGCCAAGCAATGTACCATGATCAGCAATTTCGGATTTAGATCATTTACATAATTAGCTTAATCAGTTGCTATGGAACGAGACAGGAAAAACAGGTTGAAAACCTGTAATTTAAGGCTTTACAAGAAACATATAAGGTTTTGAAAATCTCGAATGAATTAGCCTGAGTAGATGATGCAGCAACTGGAATAATGTTTGAAATTTGCAGGCTGTAATGTGTGTTTTGATAACCGAAGATAAGAATAAAGTACCAAAAGGGTGAGATCAAGAATACAGAGCAGGCCTCAAATACAAAAATAATCATACACCCATTAAAATAATAGGTGATGTGGAGGGCATATATCCATCTTCTGGACTTGGTTTATTGAAGTGTAGATTTACTTTATTCTCTCTGAAATAATCTTAATAAATCCCTTAGAGTAATTCATAAAAAATCATTTATTTATAACTGACGTCAATTCTTGGGGCCCAGTCCGCGCATGGGGTAGGGAGTGGGTAGGCCGGGAGGAGAGGGGAGTAGTGGCGGCAGCGGCGGCCGACATTGTACTAGCGTGGCTGCGTACATTCGGCAGCTCGCACATAGTTACTGCTTCTCTGTCAATCGTTGTTCAGAGCAACAAGACGCTTCAATAAATACTAATGACATCTTTTATATTATTGAATAGAATTAAAACAGATCATTAATCGCCAGTAGGAGTCAATGTTCCGCCGGTCAATGTTTTTAGGACGACAGGTAGTGACACGCTATTGCTGACGGCTGAGAGCAGAATGAAAGTGCTGCGCTCTAGCGAGGCGTTGTCGCGCATGCGCACTAGCCGTTTTTGCTACCGCGCATCCACCGCACTGGGCCCCAAGAATTGGCGTCAGCTATACCTTATTTAATATCATGATATAACTTAATGTAACATAAACTGAAGTAAATTAAAAAATGTATTTTCTACCAATTCACATACATATGGTAATTTAGCTTAGATATAACAATAAATTAATCTTGCATTATTACACTGATCTTAATAATTTAATTGAGCCCTAAAAATAATTTGTAAGAAAATATATTAAGCTAATAAATAAAATATGTTCCTCTAACTCACTTTTTCAAGTTCGCTCCAGTGTGTTGTGTGTTTTTCGTGCCACATTCAATGATTAATTTATGGCTATTTCTCTATCGGCCACAGAGCATCTTTATGGCCATTTATATTTTAGGTTTATTTAAACTTTCCTTCAAATTCAGTCTATTATAAGCTAACATTATAAAAGCCTTTATAATGGTTAAATATTTTCAGAGCTGAAGGAGGAACGGGTGTTGAAAAATATTGGAACAAGATGCATGGGTGAGTAGCAGGTAAAATGCCATTAATAGAAAAATGCTAAGTGTCTTATTCGTCAGCGTTGGTATTCATGGGCGTTGAAATTTGCATTTTAAGGTTTAAAAATTAAGTAGTGGTCCATTCCACACCTGCATTTAATTTATGACATTGCATTTGAAAATGTAAAAATGATGATCATAACTAGGATTAGGTCTATTTCAAGTTTTCTGTAATAAAAAATGCAGTATATTTGTAACGTGGTTATGATATCAGTTTTACTGCTTGCTCTTGAGAATGGGTTTTTAAGTGAGACAGATAGGTAATATTTTGAAAAAAATACAGTTTAACCTGAATAAAATCCATTTAAATAGGCCATATGAAGCATATGAAGTCATATGAAGTCCTTAAAGCTATCAAGAAAATTGTTAAACTTGGTGGCGTGGTGAACCGGATAAAATAAAGTTACAGCAGTAAATAATGAAACCCGTGACAAGAATCTCTCATCAGAACGTTGACAAAACATCGTCCCCTAACTGGCATCCCCTTCCACCACCCCACCAACCCCCTTCAGACATCACAGCAACAACGTTTTATAACGTGAACAAAGGGATAAATGTTGAAATATTATATAGGATAACAAATAATGTCCGCAAATACATTTAGGTACTTTATTTACTTGCCACACATTATTCTGGGTATTCTCTTATAAACTTAGTTTAATGTTAAATAACTTGTTAACTAACTGGTTAACTAATTAAATAACTGGTCCCATTTCTTCACGATAAAGGGATAAATATAGTTTATGGTGGAAAACTATTTTGTTTTGAGTAATAATTCATTATAAGCTGCATTGCTCAATTTGAGATAATTTCCAGGCTAGTATTCACACAAAAAAAATTAAAAAGATAATATTGTGTAAAGTGTAAAGAAAATAATTCAAAACAAACGCCACATAGGCACATATCAACAACCAAATACAAATAAATTAATCAGGATTGCAGTGATTGAACAATATTCTGGAAAGAACCTTCATTTTTGAAATAGAAGTGACCTGTCCGTATTTATGATGATAAATGGTAAATTGTAATAGTGGTCCTCAGAGTTTCTCTCAGCCCTTAATTAAGGGCATTTTTACCCTGTGGCAAATGTTCTTGACAGGGTAAAGGGCAAACAACAGTTTTTTTTTATACCTAAGTGTATTTAATTAAATAAATGTATGAGCTAAATGTATAGGATATGAATAACATCCATTTTAATCGTTAATTGTTCTACAGTTAGTAAGCAGTTACTTAAAAACCCGTCTAGTTTCGAAAAATTTCTTTGTTGGAACAGCTGGTGATTCGGCTGTTGTTTTTTATTTAACACTATGAGTACGCTCTTTTATCGCGTAATTAGGTAATCTCTTAAACACACAAGCCGAATCAATCGCCATTAAATTAGCATTGGCGATAAATACGTTAGTTACACAAACGTAAAAAAACAAGGAAAAAATAAAAATAATTTCATATACAAAAGAAACTAACAATTACGTATGTGACAGGTATATTTCCCGAAAAAAGTACATCATATGCAGTTATGTAAGAAGTTAAAGACTCTTCAATTGATAAAAAAAAAACATTCAAATTATTACTAGCGGAAAACCAAAATTTTACACGCGAAAATCCAAAGGAAACGTTCTTTCAATGTCTTATACTAAATTTTACACAAGAAACCCGTCACAGAGCATCTGATTGTGGAACGTTGATGGCCTGCTTATTTTGACTAGAATATTATAAAATATTAAACCATTACTCGTGTTCTTGTTTTTCATTCTCGTCATTTTTTGACCATAAAAAACAAATCAAAAATAGTTAACTATATTGTGTTAGAATAAAAATTTACTTTACATGAAATGTCGGGAACTTTGGCAATGATACTGGGTTCTTTTATCACCCTGGATTAATGATCTCGTCTTAGGTAAATTAAAAAGTGAACATTTTCAAACAGTAATTTAAAATAAATTATTGTTTAATACAATTACATACTTGCAATTAGTACTTGCAAATTATATAGGCGATTTTCATTCACTCTATCGCCAACAGTTATGTAAGATGACGGACGAGAATCTTCTCAATAATTTAGCTACATTAAATGATCCCATGCATATGAAACATTCTGACGGACACATTTGGATCGAAAAGTCTTATTTCGTTCTGCAGTGTAAAAATATTAAAAATAAAATCACATTTTCAGAAACCATATTTCTTTGGGGAAAATTAACTAGTAGGTTTCCGTTAAAGAACTGGGCGGAAAGAAGAACTTCTAAACTTTTAAGGTTAACTGATTACCTGGGAGGCAAGAAAGGAAAATGGATAGAAAGTAGTTCCAACAGTAAATAATGAAACTCGTGCCTGGAATCTCTCATCTGCCTGGACGCAACCGCCTGCTCTCGCTCTTATCATGGCTTTAATATTCGCGCACAATAATAACCGAAAAAAATACCCAGGTCTAATTTATAATATTGATTTTTTTTTAATCAGTAAAACGGATAAAATAATCCAGTTCGTATTACTTAATTACAATAACAGTTAAACAAATATTTTTTATGAACGAAGGATACTTTAGTTTTGTGTTAGTACTTAATAAGTTGTATTCTTAAATGATTGATTTATAACAATATTGACATATAAAACAATATACAGGGTGTCCGGAAATTATGGTAAAATATTTTAGTATATGATAGTACAGATAAAAATAAGAATAAAAGTTCACATAAACATAGGTCCAAATGTGCTTCGTTTTCCGTCTGTGTGTCTGTTTGTGATTTTTACATATTTAATCATATCTCACGAACCTCTTAACGTATAAACTTCAAACCTGGTACGTAGATGACCACTATTAAGACCTATTTTTTAAGAAGTATAAAATTTCTACTTTGTACCATTTCAAAATGGTGACTGATTTTTTTTCAAAGCTAAATATCTTAAAAACCGTAAATCTTAGGAAAATCATACACGAGACAAAAAAGTTGTGAAATTTAATCCAATTAACGCTGATATTAAGATTATGATGATCGGACAACTAATAATGGAGAAATATTAACCTTTCTGAATAAAAACATGGACCTTTAGAACAAACTATCAGAAATTTCCATGTTTTTATTCGGAAAAATTTAAATTGATATAAAATAATACAAATCTATTATCAGAAAAAAATCCGCAAACTAGACCTCAAATGTTTGCCCTATGATTAATCTTTTCTTCCAATACATTAACTAGGAGGATGAAAACATTTTCCATACTTGGTTTTTTATTTGCTTGGATATCAATCTTAGCTTACTAAACGATATTTTTTGTTTATAAGAACTCAGGTTAACTAGTTACACATTTTCGGCTGCCATCTTCAATCCACCATATGAATTGATTGTTTTTTAATATAATGTATTGGTTATGCAATGATCCACTAGTTTTTAATAAAAAGAACTTAAAATATCGTAATGCGATGCTATTTAATAAAATATTCAATGCAACGTTTCTTTTTAAAACTCTCGATTCAATCTCGAAATATACAGAAAATTCATTAATCTATTTTGAATACCTATGGAATTTTAGTCTATCAGATGTGAAAGTTCAAAAGGCTAGATAACTCTGGTCAGGTTTGGATTTTTGGGGTCAGATTTGTGACATAATTTACTGCTAATTAAAATTTACAATTTGTCATAGCATTTGTTTAAATAAATTAAATAAATAAATTCTTTATTCACCAAAATGCATACATAAATACAATTTCATTGTTGATACAGAAAACCTCTTAAGTTTCTTACATAACATTTCACAAAAAAACATATAATCATGCATAAAATACCCATTAAACCACTTGTTGTACACAGCTTAAAAAATTACTGACTCTTTGTGAGTCTTTGCTTGATATGATAAATTTATAGATATATTGGTAGTTACTGAAACTATAAATTCATTTGTGGTTTTAATAAACCAGTTTTAATTACTTAATCTATTATGAAATTTTAAAAATACTAAATCGTTCAGGGAAGTATCAAACATAAACGGCTTTTACATTTTTAAGGGTAGCACGTTTTCAAAAATCAAAGGAAACAAAAAGGACTATGTCTTTACATCTTTTCTAAAACGATAAATATTTATATATTTTTTGTACCAAAGATTCAATTATTTCTGTGAGTGAATAGTTGGTTACGGTCTTTGCTTAGCAGCAATAGATTACGTTAACACCTTGCAACAATTCATGCTTCCATTTACATAAATGATTGCTTGTGATCGAAAAACATAAACAATTTTTTTTGTGTTAAAATAGCCTTTAACTCTGATTTATTCTTACCTTAGCTCTGCCTATAGCCTTTATTTTGAAACATTAAGTTATTCACCTTGCCTTTTGGTTGATCCGTCTGAAATATTTCACTGAAAAAAAACTTATATTTCTAACGAATCCGTTTAAAAATATTCTTAATTTATATATAAAAAAAATCTTTTGAAAACGTAATGAAATACGCCAATGGGCCAGGTATGTTTCGGGCCATTGCAATCATACCAATTTATTATAATTCATTGTCGTGCATTTTCAAATGTCCTTTTTGGATCGTACTAATCTAATCGTACTATTTAGATGGAATAGAATAGATTAGAATAGAATAAAAGTTTTTTTTCCAATGGTAGTACATAAATGGTAGGAAAAATCTTACATAGGCCACCAGTGTCCTGTGCGTAAAACGTGTTTTTAATTTAAGACAGTATTATATTAACGAAATGTGAAGTATAACGTATACAGGATAAAACAGGTTCTAATTAAATAACAAATTAAAATTCTAGCTACAAGAGAAAGATAATTACTATAAATGCTAGTACTGATACGGTAAATTATTAATTTAATATACATATAGCTTGAACAAATCAACAATTCGGGAACTAAATATAATAATTTTTAACAAGTAAGTCGTACATGATTTTATTAGCAAAAGCATTTTTTCATATAAAACTCAATCCATCCAAGAAGGAAAGACTCAATGGCTTTAGTGAAGAATATGTAAAACCCTTTCTCCCACGCCCAATACACCTCGACTGCCCACGCCGCCTCCCCCGCCCCTCCGCTACCCACTACTCGCATCATCCAGGTCACTCCTGGCTTACAAAACTCCCAACCGTAAGCATGATAAGGCATTATTGATTAGGAAATGAGCTGCAGTCAAATTTTCGATAGGATAGTAGGATGTTTAGTTAGATCAATTAAGGTTCATTTGAATGGAACATATTATTGTTTTATAATTAATTTTATAGGTGGTTCACAGTATGTATGGCTTAGGATGTTGATATTTTTAAATTGTATTTAAGGATTATAGAGGAAGGGTTCATAATTTTACTAATATAAATTATTTTTTTTTTACTTTCATAACAACCCAGTCCCATATTAAAATGCTGTAGTCCCCTACAAACGGATAGGCAATGTTTCGGTTAACAATTCAATAATTCGAGTAATATATTTTCTTAACATGTTGGTTAATTCATTTTCTGAAAATGTTAAAAATATGTACATTATGTAGTTTGGTTAATTATGCCTCGTAATTAATTACGAATAATTCTACGTTAATTTTGCCTAATTTAGGGAATTAATGCTTCTGTGAAAGTATTAATTAGATTTAATGTATTTTATGTGTTTTTATTTTCTTCATAATTTAATTACTAATCTTCTCAGGTGATTCGAATCAATATCAATAGGTACCAGTTTTGATATTTCAATCACTAGATTAAAAGTTTGAAGTTTAGTGATTCTTGTCAGTTTTGACTGAATTTTGAATTTTTCATGGGTCCTTCACTAAGGTCACTTAAGGTTGGGATCCCGACGGTTCGAATAATTTAAGTTCCTCTGAAGTTTGATGAATTGTTTTCTACATCTTTGTTATGTAGTTGCTGACTCCTCTGAATTGTTTGCCAAATAATACTTAAAAGTATTCCATCAAACAGTAATTATATTTTAGTATATATTCAACAAAATACCCCCGTTGCAGCAGACCTTCATACTCAGCAAATTCAAAATGCACAAGAACGCGTATTTCAACATAACGAGAGTGACATGTTTTCTTAATGAAACATAGGGTGATAAGAATAACAAGGGAATGAGTATTTAGGTTCGCTGCAACAGGTATATACAAAGTTGGTTGTTGATTTCAACATTTAGTAAATATGAACAAGAAGAAACAATATATCAATTATTGTCAAGATATGTTAAGAAATTAGGAAGATACAGAATTGCTTTATTTGACATGAAGAAAACATGGAGAATGAGTATGCAGGTTTGTTGCCACGAAAACGGATGTATGGGGATTTTAGAATAATATGCATTAAATCTCATCTACATTAAGGTAAAAACCAAGTTTTACTAAGATGTGTTGAGAAAACAAAATTCGAACGAATTGTGTTTTCTGCTTATCACTTAATCACTTAATCACTTTAATAAGACAGGTACCTCATGGAGGACGTTACCCTGGATGTGAGTGAAGGATGAGTGTGATGATCGTGATGATAGTGGCGCGATCTTGTAGCCTTGTTACTGACTAAGGTTGGCATGTTCCTTAGACAGGATTGTTAATTAATAGCCCAACAACCAATGGCAGCTGGCTCCAGAAACAACCCTTCAAAAAGCTACAAACTTTTCTCGGAATTGATCCGGCTACCTACAAGTTTGTAGGCGGGCACTATAACCACTACACCAACCAGCCACATTTATGAGGCCCTAAAACGAAAAATTATTATGGCTTAGGTCTTACCATGACACTTTCAGTAATAGCTTCTTTCTTATAGGGAAAATTCGCTCAATATACTTTTATATTAAATAATTAATTGGACAAAGAATACAGAGGCTATAGGTCCTGAAGCGTCCTGTGAAGCGTCCTGTCAGTCAAACGTCGCAGGTTCGATCCCAGCGGTGGGAGCGAATAACGCCACAGAACTCACTGTATATAGATCACCGCACAGGCATTGGCCAATGGCGACGGGCAGTTAAGATAAAAAAATGTAAAAACTAGCCTTTAGCACATTACTACCCACACAGTGTAGCCGTGACCCGGCCTCGATTACCGCTTTATAGCCCAGAGGAATGACGGTGGCCCCCTAATAGCATTGCAGCCAACTATAAACTACTAATTTAAATACACACTAGCACAGGACCGGCTTTCGAAATCGGTAGTTTGGCTAGAAAGGAGAGGACCCGACGCGGCGTTCGGGCCTGTTTTAGGCCAAGGTAACTCTAGGATATCCATGATACGAGCTAGGATTTTGGAGCTAGGTGATTGTTTAGTTGGTTAAAAAGGATTTGAGGACATATACTTGTTATATGTTTAGTTAACGTAATCACTGATTTTATCGGAAGAAAAAGTGAACAAGAATTTATTGTAATGTTATAGTTGTTGTTGAATTTTCTACTAGCATTTAAAAAATTCATATTTCTTTCTTTTTCCTGTTGAAATATAAATTTTTTCATGTACAATTTGTACAGGCAAATTACCTAAATGGATAAATAACTTTTATCGTATAAACCTAGGTATTAAAAAAACAAATCAAAATCTCATCATTTTTTTGTCCCTAATAAATACTCAAGTTAATATGGAGTTTATAATTTACCTTATTCATTTAACCTAACTTCAAAGTTATTTTGTTTCATTATTTAAAATGCTTTGAAATAATTGATTCAAAAAAATTTGAGAGGAGATAAGTTTGTATATTTAATTTATTTGATAAATTTTTTAATTTTAATAGTTCTCACTTAACGTAATACAGTAAACACTTATATTGTTTACTGATAAGCCTTTTATTAAAATAAAAACTATGAAAACATAACATAGTATAGTATTCCTTTTTAAATTACCTATACTCCTTTTCTTTAGATACAAGTTAACATTTACTTTTATATCATCGGAGGTTTGTCTTTGCTATATATTTTTTAATTCAAATAAAATAGACCATCAAACATTTCCTTGTCGTTTACTTTCTATATATGATAGGTCCGACCCAGATTGAACAAAGGTGAAGAATTAGGAAATCCAGCTCAATTGATTCAAATATAATTGCATTACAGACAAACAGCTGTTGGCTATTGAGCCATTGACGCAAGCAGGTCATGCCCTACCCAATATATAGCATCTGCTTCTTGTTGGTAAATCTCTGTATTTGATTTTAAAAGAAATTATACATGCAGGAGATATTATTTATTCATAAAATAAAAATATCAACAATTACATATCAAAGTAAAAGTGGAAAAGTGGAGTTTTCTATTATTTAGTTTGCTTTAGTATAAAACAAATTATTGCATCTTTTTTAATTATGGCGGGAGCTGAAAAGTCACTCATTAATTTTATATGCTCATTTTCATGACTTTTTAGAGCCTTTAAACTAAGCCATCTCTGAAATTAGAATTTACAACCAGATCCTCATTATTTGTTTTTTTTTTATTAAAATCGTCTTTTCGATGACAAACCGATGGAGCCGATATGGACCGATGCTTCTAAGTATCAAACGAGGTAACTCAAACACGAAAAAATGATGAAACTAATGATGATAAATGATTATTCAGTGTCTTACCGATGATATTTATGCAAATGTATATATTTAATTCCTTTCTTAAAATGCCTTATAAAAATCTTATAAAATAGAATACAAATAAAAAGTAACCTAACGCAACAACTTGCTTGAACACAAAGTTACTTTGAAACACATGTAATAGAGTTGTTCTCTGTACGGGAAAATGGGTTTAATTTATTCGTCAAGGAAGTTTGATAACCTAGGCCTATTATTTTAAAGATTACGCCTAATCTAAACTAGTTTTGGATAACGATTCCGTTACCTGCTCAAAATAACTACTTTGAAGCCTAAAATTAAAAGTCTAGGTCAGGGTTATTCAACCTTGAAGTTAAGTATTGTAAGTCTAATGAAAGTGAATATATTTATTAAACTATTAACATATATTATTTTATTTAAAGTTGTATGAAAAAGTGTGATCTTCTTTATTAAAAAACTATTGTTTTGGAAATTGTTTTAATGTATGGTTGGTCAGGGAACAAACAATAAATTAAATTGGTCTTTGATACTGGAATGAAAAAAATGTTTCCTGTATTAAACAAGCCAAGGAACTAGTAACCTACCTAAGTACTAACCTAAGTAGTCGAAGTAGTTATCAATGTAAGCCAGCAAAGTAATAAGTATACTAAAGTCAGAAATATAAGATAAGTTTATACTTATACTATAACAGTTAAAAAACTGTTCCTAAAACTCCTAATTCCTTAAACTTATCCTACTTTCCTAGTTAATTACTTAATAATTTTTTAACATTAAATCAAGGAATGCTTAATGTTCTATGTTCGGTCAGCTGTGGGCCAGGTGTTTATACACAATGTGTTAAATATCGGCAAAATTAATTATAAATTTAAAAAATTAACTATCCAAAAAATTGTTACATCACATTCATTGCAAGCTTAAACGTTTTTTATTTTTATTTGTATGAATTAAATATCTTTCCACCCCAGTAAAGCGCTACTAAAACTAAAATCCCATCCCTGCAAAGCTAAAAAAATTCAATAAACATAGACCAACACTTCCAGGAATGCTTGCACGTCAGAGTGTCTCACGTTGATTGTATTAGGTATGGACGATCGGTCAGCTGATACCAGCAGTGATAACGGCCCAGCTGTGGGCCAGGTCGGTCCGTCCACTGGCCGCAGTGTTCTCTGGGTCAGTACTGTGCCGCCGGTCAAACCGTCAGCCACTGGAATGCCAGACTAGGAGTCGTGCTTTGCTGATTTTTTTCTTTTAACAACAGTGATCTTGTTTCCGATTTGGGAAACAAAATCTCCCTAATTGTTTCACTGATTTCGGTAATACACTTTTAATATTTATAATATGCTGGTGCATCGCGTTTATTACTCAATGAATTCTCTGAGTTATTGTGGTATTTTATTTCATACATTTATGCTGTGGATCTACAACTAGGTTTTTCAGGTACGTATGCGTTTTTTATTCAAATTATAGTTACTACTAATGTTTTACTCTCTTAAGACGCATTGACTTTTTTTAGGCAGTACTTCAAATATTCTCGTAGTCTTATAAACTAAATTACCTAGATAATTGTACAGCTGTGAGTATTTTTTGTAAAATTCCACTTAGTTTACTACAACTAACAAAAAATTACAAAAAGCAAAATTTAAGCATAAAGAATAGGAATACATATTAAACCTACCTATACCTAAAAGCTACAGAGGGCAAAGCCCTCACTGACTCATTACTACATCTCTTACTTCCCATGCACCTAGAAAGTTGAAAATTTCTAAACTCATTCTTAAGGCATGAAATAGGACAGCTAAGTGGTTTTCATCCTGATTTTACCCTCGGACTCTGCCACGGACCCTATCAAATATCACATATTATCCTTATGGCAGAATATAAATTGATGAAGTTTTTATATTCAAACCGATGTAAAAAACAAGAAATGCAGTAGAATGTCAAACCAGCTGTCAGAAATTGAACATGTAATGAAACACTGAGTAGAGATGCTTAAAAGACGTTTCTTTAAAACAGCTGCTTTTAAAGAGGTAGAGTGTGCTACTACAGATAAAAGAATCTCTGCGGTGATACTGAAAACCATTAGTTTTATCTATATAACATTTTCAAACATTGCCGGGACGGGACGGCTTTGTCACTTATTTTTCAAGATAGACCCTTAAAACTTTAGAAAAAAAATTATCATTAAATCAAGGAATGCTTAATGTTCTATGTACATTTACTTTCATTAAACAAATAACAGTTTTAAGATAAACTAAGTACACAGGACTGCTGCGACGGGGATATTTCTATTCCTGCCTAAGGGCCACTCTAAACTATACATGTGAAAAAATTCAACGCGGCGCCAAAAAAGATTCACAGGATGTCGCTCCCCCTGCCGTGCCCCGATATCATCATCAGGGCAAGCACGGGTTTTACCCTGCGGTAAGCAGAAACTACCTGGACTGGGCGGCCGCGCTTGCAAGAGCAAGATCCATTGATATAGCACATAAGCCTACCCAGGGTAGAACACCCTTGGGGACTTTGTCAACGACGCTCTATCCGCTCACATTTATAGAATAGAGAGGCCCTTAGGCAGGAATAGAAATACCCCTGACACAGCAGACCTGCATATTAACGAATTTTCAAAAAATAAATTCTCTTCATGAGAGTATATTGAATGTGTTGAAGATATTGGTTTCAAAAGAAGAAGAAGAATTTGTTTTACATTTTAATCGTGAGCGAAACCACGGAAGGGTACTGTTAATACATTTATATTTTCACGTCACAGCAAAATGTTTATATTGTTGTATACTTCAGCCACTGATGAGAACAAAGAACAGGATGCGCTCGCTGTTTCACAGAGGCATTTGTTTACCATAGAGGTGCCCGGATGAGGAAACGACGATGCCGGTCAGTTACTGGGGACTGGGTGACAGTGTGACCGACCTTCTGGTCCGTGTTAACTCGCTAAACAGTTTGTTAACCAATCATAGTCATTGAAACCTTTTTGCTTTGAACAGACAATAGTCTTCTTTATAGCCTGTAGGATTGTTCGGGTCCAGGTGACCATTCAGATTTGTTTGAATCCATCTTATAATTTTTAATTTTTTGGATTATTTTGACTGCATTCTAGTTATTTTTGAAGAGCTCACTCTTGACCCAATTACAATTGATTGTTGGAATTTTAAATAATCGTTCTGGCCAAGGAGCTATTAAAAATTCTACATACAAAAGACTTAATTCAACTCGTTCAACTCGTTAACTCGTTCAATTTATATTCTATTTATATTTTAGGTCAAGTATGGAACCAGCATTGAATTAAATGATCTCTTCTTGACTATTTTTATTTTTTATAATAAACTGTTCAAAGTTTTATAAAACTAATTTTAGGTAAATTTGTAGAGCGTAACTTTTATCATCTTTATGAAAAATCATGGTCTGACCGTTATAAACACACGATCTATTCCACGAAAATAAATGTAAAAGAAAAGGAACTTAACCAACTTTACTATTTCGTAGGTGCTACATATCAAAATGTAGGTCCCATAGTTGCCATTGGCTGTAGGGCTATTAATTAACAGTCCTGTCTAAGGAACATGTCGGCCTTAGTCAGTAACAAGACTACAAGATCGCGCCACAATCATCTTTCACTCATCTGTCATTCATACTTGGCTTAAAATACCTACCTGGGTAGGTCGCCATTTCAAAGTAATGTATCTAATGTATCTAGATAATATTTTTGATCTTTAATGAGAACAAATTAAATGTGGAAGAAATATGAATTTCTGTTGGTTTTTTTTATTAAATTATTTAAAATGTATTAAATTAAATAAATTTATTATTTAAAATTTAAATAAATTTATTAAATTAATGCCGCCAAACATAAATATAATTTGAGCCAAACCCTTCAAATTCATTGGTTCACTTGTCTTTATTGTTTTCTTATCTTCACTGCATGCCGAAAAAAACAATAAGTATAAAATGCAAATCATATTTCAGTTATAGTTTTTTACACAATGTAAATGAAATAGTTTCAATATTTACAAGTAAGAGTAAAAGAGATCAAAATCCTTGATTACTTTCATGTAATTTTTGTTATTGGAAAATGGAAATTCCTTTACTGCTTGACTGTTATAAAATCCACTCGTGAGTAATTTGATTATTTATCAGAAATTATTTTAATTTCTCTATAGATTTAAGGTAATTCCTGATATTTATTTCTATGAGAAACATAAAAAAATTGGCACCCATGCTTTTTTATTTTTTTGTAAAAAGGAGGTCTGTGCTGTTGAATACTGATTTTGTTATAGTGTCTCGTGTCATATAAATGACATTCAGGGCGGAAATCTAAATTAATTTTTGCGGGTTTTTATTATATATATCACACAACCAAAAATATATAACGTCCAAATTATTTTTCAATTAAGCTTCGAGATTGTTCTTATAACCTTTTTTTAAGAAGTAACATTTTATTTAGGTTGTAATCATCAATAACAACCCCCAGGCAGTTTTCATTGTTATTAGGTACCAGCAACCTCTTAGACTCTACTCAATATAAGCTTACTTAGTTCCTTGTTCTTTGGGTACCCTTTGATACCAGTTCCTCATCAAAGTTCTTCCCTTTGCTATTTAATCATTTTCGTATCATTTTCAATCCTGACGGGAGACAAAGCTAAAATAATTGTCCTGTGCGGCACTGAATTTATCAAACTTTAGTGAAACTTAAATAATTATTCAAACCGACAGGCTCCCAACCTTTAGCGACCTTGATGGATTGGTAGCCTTTACGGACCCATGAAAAATTCAAAATTCAGTCAAAAACTGACAAAATCACTAAACCTGAAACTTCTAATCTAGTGACTGAAATATCAAAACTGGCGTTCTCTTTTATATTCGAATCATCAGAGATTAGCACTAACATGTCTGGCAACATTACCTTAAGTAAACCATGATTTTGTATATCACAATTATGAGTATAGAATTGTTTAAAGTACAGGCTTATCTAAAATAGGTTAGCATACCTCAACGTCCAACAGTTCAAAAATTAGATAATACTCTACATGTTTCGTAGTGATGACTTCATTATCAAGTGGTTTCTTACAAAAACGTTCGTCCACCTATTTGTAAGAAACCACTTGATAATGAAGTCATCACTTCGAAACATGTAGTGTAATATCTAATTTTTGAACTGTTGGACGTTGAGGTATGCTAAGCTATTTTAGTCAATTTCACAGTTCGGGGGCTACCACAATGGATTTTAATACAGGCTTATGTTTAAGTACGTTAACCATTCACGGACCCACGGTAAAGCAGGACCGGTTACGGAAGCGGAGTGGATCCAACTGCTTGACATTCGCCGCGACGCGAGTGGGAGAGAGTTCGCCTTCCTGCTCAAATCGTGGTTAATTTACATTCCCAGACAATAGCTCAATCTCCTTGTACATCCGGCAGAGTTGATGTCATTTCGTTGTCTGAAAATGCTTTGCTTTATTATTCCTGTGGAACAGATGGCAATATACAACTGTATCATGTGTTTACTTTTATCTTAAAAACTCCTTTCCTCTTAATGTTGCATCTTATGAATGTTGTAGTTTGTCGTTATTACTTCTGGTCCTTGCTTGTTTTGTGTGGTTACAGATTAGTGTTAGCCAAATCAGGTTAGCCTGTTGGATGTTGTTTCACGTTAACGATCCTGAATGCATTGGATGGGATCTAAGATTTTCAATATTAATAATACAAATTTTCTGTAATTGTACACCATGTCCTTCTGATGTTATCACTGTATCTATAGTACTGTGTGGGTGAACCTATTAATGAAAGTCGCCACTAAAAACCTACTAGATTCATTTATACTGTAATGTTAAAAAAACCCAAGTATTTGGAAATTAAACTTATGAGAAATAAATTTAAAATTAACAAACACAGAAAATATTATATACATATGTTTTAATAATGATGTAGCTAATATTTTAATAGAGGCAACGTACAAGTGATATTGAGATTTTATTCTTTTGAAGTTAGGTTAGAGATGTGATAAAAAATGCAAAAATTAAAATCAAATTATGAAATAACCATGACCAAAAATTAATTTGAAACAAAAATGTTTTTACTGAAATGTTTTAACGAAGTCGTCCTTAGCGAACATCCAAACATAAAAAATACCCCCGTTGCATCAGACCTGCATACTCAGCGAATTTCAAATAAAACACAACATATTTCAATCCAACATAGCGAGATTTGACATGTTTTGGTAAGCTCCGTAAGAATAACAAGAGGAATGAGTATGCAGGCTTGCTGCTACAGGCACGTTCAAACTAGGTGGTTTAATTTAAATATTTAGTAGATCTTATCAAGAAGAAGCCATACGCCAAGTTTTATCAAGATATGTTTAGAAATAATGAGGACATGGAATTTTTTTTATTTGCCCATAAGGATAACATGGGGAATGAGTATGCAGGCTTGCCGTATGGAAATTTCAAGGATTTTAGACTGAAAGACATTAAATCTCATCTAGATGAAGCCACAAACCAATTTTTATTAAGATATGTTGAGAAATAAGCGAGATATAGAATTTTACTTATTTCCCATAAGGTTAACATTGGGGACAAGGTTCTGTGTTAACCATTTACAATATCTCTGTAACTAATGGACATAGAGCAATGATTTAAGTTACTAAATTGTTTGTTTTTTCAAGTTGAATTCAATGGTGCTAACCAAAATTCGATAATTTTTATTTCTCTATGTGTAAAACCCAAAAAAAAACACATTTTTGGGGTGGTTTACCCCTCTTTACCCTCCCTTCCAGTGGTCCGAACGGACTGGATTTCGAACTCATCCGAATAATTACTACTTTACACCCCTGTGCCAAGTTTCATTTCGATCGGACCATTTTTGCGAGCGCTATCATGCTTACAGACACATATATATACATTCATATATATATATATATATCTAGAAATTTGAACGAATGGCGTATTTTTGCTTCTGGGGGCCCCAAAACGAAAAGTTACCATGGTCTTGGGCTTAGGTCTTACCATGAGACCTACGGTAATAGCTTCTTCCCTATAGGGGAAATTCGCTAAAACTAAAAATGTCACTCAATCACTCAGACTTAACCCGCTCATCATATATTTCAAAAGACAATTAAATGAAATTGATGTATTTAATAATTTAATCCAATTTATAAAACTCTCAGTAAAATAATTATACTTTGTAGGATTATGGATTTGTACAGTAAATTTAATATCTTTGTTTTAAGGGAGATAAAATACGGTGGATTTCATTTACGTAGAGCAATGAAGGCTGAAATGTAGCTGTCAGCATTTGTCATCTTGTTTGTTCATTGTACTTTAGGAAACTTTAAACCACTTGTCTTCAATTACACTGGATTTATGCTATTGTCAGTTGCAGTAAATGTTCTGTTAAACCCTTGCCAAATAAAATATTTTTCTTCACTAAACAAATATTTGAAACAATCATTTTTATATTAAAATGCGGGTCATTGTTTTTTATGTTGACCAAGCAAATTCGTATAAAGAGTGTTTCAGACTTATATCGGCTCAAGTAAAAGATAATAATGTAAATTAAAAATTTCTTGTTAGGCGAAAAAAGAGTAATTTTTCCTCTTAAATATTTATAATCTAATTTTAATTTAAATATTTCCTTGAATGCTCTTATGAGTATAATATTTTAAAATGGTTAATTGCAATTGTTAGGTGCAAGTTTGGTATCGTAACACTATATATTTCCAAATATACAAATTATTTATTTCTAACATATAACATAATATGGTCTTTTGTCATGTAACAGATGAGGCTTAGACTTTTGAATAAAATTATTTCAACAGTACAGCTTACCAATATAGAGGCAGCTGGCCTTTAAGCAACTTTGAAAAACTAAGTATTTTTCTTAAATTACAGTAGATGTTTACCAATAATTTAGAAATGTGTCGTAATGTTAACCTAATATTTTACAATGAATCTTAATATTACACTTTTAATCGCTGAAAATTTCTTTAACTTTTTAATAGCTTTATTAGGTAAAAAAATTATTCAGTTCTCTCAAACAATGCTGGGTATATGTTTTATTGATGTGTTTATTGATATCTGTGTATTGTGTTTATTGTTTTGTGTTTTATGTTTTTTAAGCAACTAGCGTGTTTTTTTTAGGCAGCTGTTAATTGTTTATCAATATGTTTTTTTATGTTGTTTTTTGACATCTGGATATATTTTTAACAAACAGTTATTCCTTGAGCTTTGCAGTCACTTAGTTGTAACAGGTTTAAACAGTATTTTACAACATGATCACTAATTTTAATTGAATTAAAGTTTTTTAAAGCTGGTTAAGCCTGGTAGATGGCATAATATTTATGGTACAATAAACAGTTCGAGCATCAGGCTGTCAGGGCAGTACTGGAATATTATTGCCCCATTAACACCGAAAGGGCGACGTGACATCGGGGCTTGCGTTCCCAAATCTTCCCCCAACCCCCCCCCCCAGCCTACAACTACCCTTCATCCCCAGAGGCACTCCAAGGGACTGCCGCAGCTGACAGGGTCTGATCTTGACACGTATTGTTCTTTACGACTATTTGCAAAACACTTTTCAGTAACAATCCTAAATAATAAAAAGTGGAAAAATGTTACTCATGAAACATAAGACACATCGGTGGCACATTTGATTCCAATATTTTTTTTAGAAACGTATTTTTATTTCTTTAGGATGACATCATTTCCTAAAAGGTTTGAATAACATGACATAGACAGGTGAAAAGTGGTGAACGGTTCACAAGATATATTATTTGCTTTTAATTAATGAAAGTTTCATAAAATTAATGTTTTTTTTGTTGCCCACAAAAATATTAAGACACGGTTATTTATTGTAGAAACTTATATATTAAACACTTAAATCGTTTGCGGGAAATGTACAACTTTTCATGTTTTGACTGTCTATAGCAACCCATGTGTTCCCATCAGAGCTTGTAACAAATGAAAGTATAATAGAGGACTTAAGTCAGAAACTGTTATCAATATACAAGAAGATAGTTTAGATTATTAAGCTAAATTCATTTGTTATTTCGTTTTAAAATTATTCTAACGCTTACATTTCGTCAGCAATCTCAAGGACAACTATTTAAAAGTATACATGCATTGAGTTTGTTGAGTATGGAACATTATTGACTCACGATGTAATTCTAAATTAAAAGCCAAATGTAACAGCTCGTATTCAAATCACACTCTGCCAGGGGCAAAAGCTATTCACATCAAACTTTCTGTGTAAATCAAACTCTCAACTGATGTTACCGGATAACCCACTTACCATCTGTGGAATATTGTATAAACCTCAGTTGACTATAAGTAATTACCCTTAAAAAGAAATACTGTAATAGTTAAAACTGTATCATACTCATCATTATTTACTCCAAGTGCCAAAAAATTAAAACCAGGTGTTTTGAAAATATGATTACAAATCTATCTTTTGAGGAGAAAAATATCTCTTCAAAATGCACTGGAGTGACACAGGAAATGAATAAAATGATAAATTATAATTTTTAAAGGGATGGATCAGTCATAAAAAACTCTTTTATCGATAAATCACTTGTTTATTTCTATACTAAATAATTAGTTTTAACAAAGGTCACGTTAATTTCTTAAAAATAAAGCACCCCATGCTCCAAGTGTTTTAATAATTGTTCCATTACATTTATTGCAAAACTGGTAAACCCTTCAAATATACTCGAAATAATTACTGGAGTCAAGATGATTTAAAAAGAATGTAGGCATAATATTATCTTAGTTGTAATATTATGCACTTGTTTTTCTTAAGAGTGTACGAGTTCAAAAAATCCTTATCTATAGTTTATAAATAGAAATTAAAGTAATTCGGCACATGGTATCAAATAATAAGGTAGAATACCACAGTAAACGCCAATTTAGAGATACAAAATATCTTTGAGGTAGAAAGGCCAATTTGTAGTGCGAGGTGGAGTTGATTGTGGCAATGCTGCCAACTGCCATTGACGCGTAACGGCGTCAGTGCTGCCAATCAAGGTTTGCTGACAACGCTGTCACATTTTTATGGACCAAACATTATTTTCAGATTTGTATTGAATTCGAATATAAAAGTGTAACTAGGGGATCTACCCTGTTCTAAAGAGTTAAATTTTGATAGAAAACCTCATCGGATAAAGTAATTTATGTGGGAAAATAACAAACTATTAATTTTTATATTGGTACTGAACTGTAATAAAAAAAAATAAAAAAACAATAATCCCTACTTAGCATCTAAACTATATTTAAAGCATAACCAACCGACTGGTCAGGAAATA
The DNA here is from genome assembly GCA_035578135.1 of Flexamia atlantica. Taxonomy (NCBI): domain Eukaryota; kingdom Metazoa; phylum Arthropoda; class Insecta; order Hemiptera; family Cicadellidae; genus Flexamia; species Flexamia atlantica. Next base: position 807,477 of record JAQJVK010000063.1, on the reverse strand, counting down.
AAGATTGTAATATTTTATAGAAATATTTTAAACTAAACTTTCTCATTTAAAAATATATTTATATTATTATCTTGGTATAGATAAAAAGAAAAGTTCAAATTGTTATAATTATTGTGGTGTATAGTTTTGAATATGTGGGTATATCCACAAAAGTTTTTTATAGACATTTGGAGGTTTCCTTTAGTAACTTCGAAAATATTTGAGACTTTGGTAAAACGACTTACTAGTTAGAAAGAAGTAAAATTTAATCTAAAAACTATATATCTTCTAAACCTTAACGGAATAACATGTTTCTAGTTATAAATGGATGCAATCAATTCGCCGAAAAGCTTATTCAAATTTTACTTAAATATATAGGAGTCGAAGGGAAAGCTTCCGAAAGTCTAAAAATTGGAACATACGTTCCTTAGAACCATCAGATCGTCATTAAAGAAGTTCCTGAGGATTGAATACAAACTGTATGATAAAGGCAGTTTTCTTGGAATTATCATTTTAATGGTTTTGGACCAGAGAAAAATCTTTGAAAACTAAAAGTAATCATTTCTTATTGATTCGAAATGGTGACTATTTTCGTGCATTTAAAAAAATATATAGTACTATGTATTTTGTAAGCCGCATATAAGTTTTTGTGTTTAGATTCCAAGCTGGTGTCCCTCTAAACTTAGTCTTTAAAGTACGTCACATGCCATCACTTACAACGTTTTAATTTTATTTTCTTTTATTTAATCATTTTTAGGGAAAAAAATACATTATAAGAAAATATGGCTTTCGGTAATCTTTTTCCGATAAAGCTAATTTGACTGGGCTTATAAAACCTAAAGTAATACAATTTGTCAATACATTTCTGTTTATTTTCAACGTTTACTGTAGTGAAGGTGGTTCCGTTATTAAGAAAGTTTTTATTAACATTCTAAAAGAGTATACACAATATATACTATTAATTTTAATGACGTTCTCGTATTAGATTGCTGAAAAAACATGTAAATTGGCTATGCACTTCTCTAAATTACGAGAGATGAATATTTACTACGTAATGAAACCATCTGTTACTGCGTAATTCACGCGGGCAGCGAGGGTTCGGAACATTACAGCTTAATTATCGCAAGCTCTGGCTCTTAAATTGCTTTCTTTATTAAGTTTAAAAATTTTAATCCCTGAAGTTGTTAGTTTCAATAATATAAAAAACCACAACGAAAATTAAAAATGGTTTGTAACAACTAAAAACGTTCTTTTAATTTTATTGAGAAATTAAAAATTATTAAGTATTATGTCCGTGTTTTACTTTTAAATATACTTTTCTTTTGTAATATCCAGTACGTAAACAAAATAAAATTTCGGTAAGTTTTATTCCATTCCAACATTTAACTATCGTTTAATATATCACAAGCCTTAAATTAATTTTATTATTATAGTATAAATACAAAGCTCGTAATATGTTCGTTAGTACTTACACTGAGAAAATGGGCAGTTTGGCATTTTGCATATCTCCTCCTACTTTTTTTTAAGAGCTTTGTTTGCTACCGTCAATATCAATAGTTCCATTCGAAAGAGAAGTCTTAAATTGCAGTCATAGTCACTAAAAATCTCTATACAATACGCACTAAATAACACAGGTATAAAACGCAAAAACTCTTTGGCAGAACAGTTATTTTAAGGCTATTATACACTTTAGTAAACGTTTTTGACAGACGTTAAATAAGTACGACAGCTGGAAACACTTGACCAAACAGACAGTCAGTGTAGCCAACAAAACATACCGAGTTAATGACACGGTCTTCTACGATCACAACATGTGCCCAATACATTGTTCCAGGAAACATCTGCCGGTAATGCCGTCTTTGATGGTCTGCATTTAACGGACTTTTTTGTTGGTATGCTTCACGGAAAATCTTACCTAATGTTTTTATTTTATGCTTTTATTTTTACGGTATTTTGTGATCATCAACGTAGGTTTTAGGTAAGAGGTTCAAATAATTTTAAATAGATCAATCCTTTAATTTTCAAATAAATCTTTCAGTTCACCTATTTTTTGTATGACGTAAATTTTTGAGCGTATCAGTAAGTAGGTGCATAGGCCGTTCCTTTCATTCTTTTCTCATTTCAACAAGGACTTACTCAAGATGAGCTACATAATTCTCTTTACTCAACTTCAATGAGCGATTGAGAACTTTAACTTTTTGTTCATTGTATGAATATATGTTTTTGGATTCACCACTTTTGTTCATTTATCAAGGGTTTTAAAATTAAACTGGCAAATCAATCGGATATATTTCATGAATAAAAATTAAAAACTGTAGACCTTCGTCCAGTATTAGACAAAAATTATTGTTTTAAATTAATCTATTTATGAAAATAACTATGCTCTTAGTTCAAACGAAAAATTCTTTGATTATGACTAGATATATGTTCAGTTTTTTACGAATTAAAAAATGTATAGTTTTATTTGAATATATTGTTTAAACATTTATAGCATTGTGACGTACGTCGTAATACGTGTTAAGTAATAATATTATCTACATTGTTTCGAGGGAAGTACACTGTCAATAATTTCCTTCTATGATGACGAAAACATTCTGCACTATCACCTCGTTCTCTGAGGAGGTCGGTCCGATAGGGAACATTTTCACGAGGAAATTGTCAGCAATGTTAAGGTCAAGGTGAATAAGCCAGTTTTACCCCATACCCTAATAACTGGGGGAATCTACTTTATATCTGGTTGTTAGTAGATTAAAATAAATATGTCTTTTATCTTGAAGGGTTACTCAGGTCATGCTTCATTCCTTGAAATTGTAATTAGAGTAGCATACACTACTTAAAATGTTTATAATAATATGAATGCGTCTTTTAAATAACAATTTCCATAAAAACTGCGTCTATAAAACGTTTTAAAAATTACCGAACACTTGCAGTTTACGATAATCTATTGGGGTTTGATGACGGACTTGTAAAAATATCCTAGAACCTAATTTAATTAAGATAATTACATGAAAAAGTGACTACTTAAAGGTTAAGGGGAGTCTCTACAAAAAATGGCCAACAATCTTGAAAATTAAAAAAAAAATTACACTTAATTTTTACTTGTTTATTCCTGAATACAAAAAAACACATATCATAGTTGTTATCAACTTTATTATGGCATAAATATTATACGTTGCTATGCAAAAAACAAAATTCGCGGTTTTCGTATTATTTTCGTGCAAAAAAATATTTTGACACTCTTATATTGGTACTGTGTCATATTTAATATGTAACAATTATATAAATTGAAAATGTATCAATAAATATAATTTTTTGCTTTATTTTGGTATATATTTCTATGAAACGCTTCTTTAGAAAACTCGCGATTACCGAAAGTAGCATTTTGACTGTATCTATAGCATATAACTTTTGATATTAAAAAAAAAAACACTACTGAAGCTACAGTCTCCAATTTTTTTTGGGTTATCTAAGATAAATTATCTAAATAATCACGTATTTTGAATAAGTTTGGATCAGTGGATAGAAAATGTGAAAATCTAAAATTTTATTAAAAAAATGAAAAATACAAAGTTTGAAGGAAAATTTAAAATAGTAATTTTTGGCTTACATAACTAAAAATACGTGATTTTTAACTAAATTTAATGCTGAACAAAATGATACCTTTAAACATTGTGTAGGTCCAATACTTTTCTTGGAATAATGGTTTTAAAAAACCTTGAAAAAAATCGGTAAAATCGAATTTTAGGCACTATAAAATTTTTTAATAAATTACTTTGGGAATAGTGGTTTTAGGTCCATCTGAAGTATAATACATAGTTATATAATAAAAATTACCTTTAATAATGATTGTAGGATTTTTAGTAGAGACTCCCCTTAATATCTATAAGTGGACCCCTTAGAATGTCAGAAAGCTATTCAAAAAGCTATTCAGCAGATCAAAAGACACAAATTGAGCTTGGTCTTGGCATTTTTGTGCGACTGTCGATATCTTTTTGATTTTTTGCATTTCTGGGGAAAACTTCAAATTGCACAGCCTAAACTGCTCGACCTATAGCATTCTAATTATTTAAAAAAGTGCCTCTTTGTACTCTTTATACTTTGTACGTAGAATTGTACTCTTAAGGTCATCTGGTACATTTCCTTATGTGCCAGCCCAATCGGACCACCGGAGGGGGGAGAGGGGTAAAGGTGGGTCAACCCCGAAAAAATTTAATTTATATTTTTTCACATATAAAAATAAAAATAATAAAATTATTGTTTGAACCATTAAATTTAGCTTAAACAATTACTTGATATTTTGAATTGTTGATCGATGTCCATCGGTTACCGAAATATCGCTAATGGTAAAACAGTACGTTGTTCCAATGTTAACCTTATAGGAAATAAATATAATTCTATATCTCACAAATTTTCAAACATATCTGCATAAAACTTGGTACATGGCTTCATTTAGTTGTTATCTACTGGATTATTGCAAAATATTTCTAAATATCACTCTTCCATAGCAGCAAACCTGCATACTCCCTTTGTTATAGAGAAAATGTTCATTTCAGGATTTAAGTTGATTTAACTTGTTTCGAGGCTCCGTCTAAATGATTCATTTAGGCATTTGAACTCCGCTGATTATGCAGGTCTGCTGCAACGGGGATATTTATTTATATATTCTTTTTACATGTGCTACAATTTGTGGAAAATGTGTTGAACTAAAACCTATTTCTCACAAAGATCAACTGTTCAAGTAAACATATGATTTATTTTATATTATATGAACAATATCTCTGCCTAGCGTTACGTCCTGAGTGCACGCCGCGCCGGTTCCGATTCCGATTCAGTTTCAGATTATCGGCGCCTGTTTAGGCTGAACCAGATGTTTTGTATGTGGCCATAGTGGAGGCCTGAGAGGCTTTGCTGACTCGGCGAGCAGGCGATAGAGTTGCCAATTTTGTGTACATTATTTCTCCATTGATTGTAGAGCTATTGCAATAAATACCTAATTTAATAAAAATGTCATTAATTGCTTTACACGGCATATTGGTAATTTAGGAAGCCTCTGCGGAAAAGATGTCGGGAAGAGGTAAAAAAACCACGAACACCTAATTATTCTATAATGGTAAACGGCATCAAAGCAAACTTAACACAAAGATAATTTATGCTCGCAAATTCGACACAGACAAGATTCAATTTGTGTACTTAATCTCAAGTCTTGCTAGATCGAGGGAATCAACAAAAAATATATTGAGATAGTGCGACGAGCAGAGAAGGAAACAACAACGGACTTACAAAAAATTGGAGGCACGTATAGTCCAGTCAAAACAGGGTTTGACCTGGAAAAAATTCCGTTAATTTTGAAACTTTGCACACTTATTTAGAAGTACCTAAGGATGAAAATACCAAAAGTCCTGGAAAATATGTGGCGAGCTCTAGTGGCAATTGTTGGAAACAGGGTACTTTTTCTGGTTTTTCGTAAACATCTCGAGCACCGTTGGTCAAAGATGAAAACTTTAAATGTACAAAATAAAGCTTAATAAATTTGCTACAAAATGATGTGTACAGTTTCTTTGTACTCCTAACGGTTACCGAGTTATAGGGTGCCAAAAATAAGGATCTTTCCACAATTTTTCCCTAAAAATAAGCAACTTTTTGTTTTTTTAATTTTTAATGTATTAAAATAAAAATTATCTAATTTTCGTGGGCACCATTAAATTCAGCTCCAAAAAACAAACAATTTGGTATCCTGAATTATTGCTTTATGTCCGTTGGTCACCGAGATAATGGAGGCGGTAAACACCCTTTACATTGTTCCTATATAATCCTTATGGGAAAATAAAAAAAAGTTCTATATCTCGCTTATTTCGCAACATATCATAGTAAAACTTGATTCATGGCTTGATGTAGTTGAGATATATCGGATAAGAGCCTAAAATCCTCAATTTTCACATTAACGTGTTAGCAAACCTGCATACTCCATTATTCGTATTATTCTTATGCAGGTGAGTATGCAGGTTTGCTGACACGTAAATGTGAAAATTGGGGATTATAGGCCTTAGTACGATATATGTCAACAATATCAAGCCACAAATCAAGTTTTACTGATATATGTTACGAAATAAGTGAAATATAGAACTTTTTTATTTCCCATAAGGATAACATAGGTTCAATGTAAGAGGTGTTTACCGCTTTCATTATCTCCGTGACCTGTGAACATAAAGCAATAATGGAGGATACTAAATTGTTTGTTTTTTGGAGCTTAATTTAATGGTGCCCACGAAAATTAGAGAATTTTAATTTTAATACGTTAAAAACAAAAAAAATTGCTTATTTTTAGGGGAAAATCGTGAAAAGATCCTTTTTTGGCGCTCTATAACTCGATAACCGTTAGGAGTACAAAGAAACTGTACCACATCATCTTGTAGCAAATTTAATAAGCTTTATTTTTTACGTTTAAAGTTCTCGCCTCCGACCAACGGTTCTCGAGATTTTTACGAAAAACCAAAAAAAGTACCCTGTTTCCATTAATTGCCACTAGAGCTCGCCACATATTTTCCAGGACTTTTGGTATTTACATCCTTAGGTACTTCTAAATAAGTGTGAAAAGTTTCAAAATTAACGGAATTTTTTCCAGGTTGGGCCATTTTTTTAAGTTTTTTTGTCTGGACTAGTAAGGAATATTTTAACTCTACAAACCATTTTTGCAGACTGATATAATAACCTATAATTTCAAATTTGACCTTTAGTTCCTGTACTTGAATCAGAGCATTATATCGGCCTACTTTCTTTTAAGTTTGAATAATCTCCTTTATTTATAAGAAAATCATTATTTTGCCTTATCCATAGGCCTACAGTCATTGAACATAAATTTAGAAATATTGTACAAATGATTTTGCACAAATAGGTTTTGTTTCACTTACCTTCAACGCCGAGCTCCAATGAAACTTCTTCCCAACATTTATCTACTACATCTCTGTTTGAAAATGCTATGAGTATTTAATCCCAGATTGGTGGGTTTCTTACAATATGAGAGATTAAAGCTGGTGAATCCATTAAACTGCTGAATTAGGTTTCAAAATTAAATAATTCTATTAAAAATGGAGGCTGGAGCAATCGGAAACTGGAATCCGCAACCGGAATGAATAATACATTCCGGTGAGCAGGCACCTGCGCGCAAGCTCTGCCTCCGGCTTCCATAATGGCCACTTCCGTTAGAATACAAGTGTCATTCCTGTTGCCGAAATCGGAATCTGATTCGGAATCGGAACCGGCGTGCACTCAGGACGTACCGTAAGGCCGATATGGAAACCCTTTTGGGCCTCTGGGGGAAACCCATTTGAGTTAGGACGAAACGGATGGCTTGCAAACCTTCTCCGTGAAATTTTACATACATCTACCGAGTTTCATGGCGAATGGTCCAGCAATTTTCGAGTCCATAATCTAGAAATTTATATACCGACATCCTCTTTTATAAATATAGAAATATGGTTTAACTTTTTAAAGCGAGATTATTACCACAGTTACATGTAAACTCTCGTTATTGTTCAAGACGATTCATTTTCATGGACAATTAATTATTTTGAAAATTAATGCACAACATTAAAGCTAGAATAATAGAAATAGGTTATAATTTCTATATATCAAAATATGATGTCTAAATCAAAGCGTGAACCCTTGAATAACGTTTTTTCGCTCTAGATTCACACAATTGCTTGTACAATGACTCAACAGACTCACCCAAAACACTTGTTACTTGGCTTGTTATCTTCGACCTTCTTTATCCATTTTGTTTCTCAGACAAGGTGTACGTTGGCGTACACGAGTTTCCGCTGCTAACAGGTCATTAGTGCGGGGAAGTGAGCCGGGACAGTTTAACGTGAATTGAAACATATCCGTTCTATTTTAAACGGCCAGGATCGTATAACTATTTGTTTTAATTGTTTTTGGCGTCCAACATGTCAAAGGCTATAGTTCAAGAGAGAATAAAGAAGGGGCTCAGAATGTTAATGGACATTAGTGATGACATCCTTAATAGATTTTTCTTTCGGTAAGTAGGTTTACTAGTAAATAATTGGTTAAACACATTTCATCATTGTGTTAGCTGCTTAAACTGAACTGTTTAACAATACGTGGACATTCATTTAGGAATGTAGGAATGACATAAATTTAATAAATATATTATTCACATACGTTTCAGTATTTGCAGCATTTTAATTGCATACATTTAAAAAATCTATTATTGACACAAGTTGCAGTATTTACATCGTTTTTAGTGACATTCAAACTCAACGTCTTTTATCTAAAAACTAAGCTTTTCCCTTTTATTAGGTCTTACAACAAATTTTTAAAATTAGACTAAATAGAATATAGCACACGGTTTCTGCAAAAAAACAGCCTTAAATGGCTACTTTATATTTAGGCTATTTTAGCTACTACGTGAATAATATGTTCATTTAATGAAAACCGTTTATTACATACAAATATTTAACATAATTTTAAACAGAAAAAAGTCAGCAATATTTATTATAAACATATTATATTATAGCTCTTTTTTAATATTTATACATCTTATAAAAATATTTTGTTGTTAGCTACTTTTAAATTGTAAACTGAAACTCTATTATTTACATAATGAGGGTATTAATTGATTTACCAAGATAATTTTATATATATTTAAACCTTTTCATTACATATGGCATGATATGTAATTAAAAAAGCATTTTTTAGGAAACCTATAATTGCAGTGGGTCTATTTTCTTCATGATAATTTCGGTAAAAATGTTTCCTGTACTTAAACTAACGAATAGTACTGATTCTTTCATTTATCATGCAATATCGAGAGAGTTAGAGTAATGATGTTTCATTAAAAATACTTACATTGAAGTAAATTACTGATGAAACTCATTTAGCAGCGTTTCAAATTAGATGGCTAATCTCGACCACTGCTTGGAAACTTAATCATAACCAAGTTCTATCTTAATTTTCTGTTTTAGAGCACCTGAAATATAAAATAATAATTTAGAGTTTATCTATATTTCGTATTATTAATGATTTGTTCATTTAATAAATCAATGATAATATTATTGAAAAAAAAACATTTAAACTGATAGGCCACATCAATTACAAAATAAATGTACATAACACTATCAAGAACGGTTAAAACAGATTTTATTTTCTCTATATTATTTTACAGCATATTCTATTAATTAAATTGAAACATTTCAACACTTATATAATTAGCTGTGTATAGACATGTTGTAATGGACATTTGAAATTTTGTAAAAGATATAAAGGGTAATTAAAAGTATCTCAAAATTACTTTATCAACATTTTTTTCAGAATCAGTCAGCAAGTATTTTTTCGTCATGCTCAGAGGTGCGATGTTGGCCAATTAAAAATAAAAATAACAACATTATCAATCAAATGGATTTCCTATGTTATAAAATAAAGTATTCTTCACTGAATTTTATAATCCAATTGTTTTTATTTGAAAGTTATTTAATAGGAAAAATTAATGGTGTAACATATTACAATACAAAAGGGCTCTTTGGTGATTAGAACTGGTCAACTTGGAAAAATAACCTACGCAAAGTTCTCAGTGGCAAAGTGGGAGTTTTGGAAATTGTTGAGGAAAATTCCCAAAAAAACCAAAGAAGTAAAGTCTGGATGATGAAGAAGAGGAGGAAACGCCTACGTATAAGCTAGAATCAGTTAAAGTTAATTTAGTTGACAACCAGACACTCATAGTAATTAAAGGCACTATGCTGAAATGATCACTTCAGAACATTATGCGATCCTCAACTGCTAGGGTTGTTAAAGTAACTTATATGATAGTGTATTTGTAGATAAAGCTATTGATATATGTTTACAACTAATTAGTTACAAGAGGGCTTCTAGGAATGATATATCTAGTAATTAATCTTAATTATGAAAAATTTGTAGAATGAACTTGAGTTAAAAATCTTTAAAAACGGCAATACTAGGTGTAACTTACTTGAATGAATTCCTTGATTTTTTTAGATTTTAGGTACATTACCAGAGAATTAATTCTCATTAATTGTAGATGGGGCTGAATCTGTTAGAGTGTTAGAACCATCGATGCTCGAACAGCTCTATTTTGTTCAAATGATAAAGCTTTAAACAGCAAAAATGTGCAAGGCTGTAGTGAAGCTTCAGCAATCAACTCTTATTCGAAAGCAAAAGAAATCTATTTATCAGTAGGAAATCAGGGGTAAATTTTATCAGTAAATATTAAATTTAATTGTTTGGTTCTACTTTAAGCAGTAAATATATAGGTAGCACAGAAGAATGATCTTCTAAGCCGTCCACAACAGATTATAGGCGAACGGCTTAACACACAAAGATGAAACAAAACATTTCCCCACTAAATCACACCCAAGGAAAAACTTAAAAATGTTTTTAACCTTTTCAAAATACAGGGTATTCCGAAAATCAGGGGTCATGGGTTCAAATCTTGGAATTTTTAAATGTAAACATATGTCATATCATACATAATTTTAAATCTCTAAGCAAGACAAACAATTTGGTGGAAACAGAACTCAATTATCTTTATTATTTTCAAAATGGCGGCCGTTTTTGTGAAAAATATTGGTATTTACGGAATACCTGTATTTCGAGAACTACTCAAAGTTTTTTCGTTCTGTTTGAAAATTCTTAATCCCTGTAAACTCAGCTTTAATTTAATATGCAAGATGCCAACATTAAATAAAATAAGTATTTTTTAAGCATTTAATTTTTTGTACATGTTAGTAGCACTGAAAATCAAAAACATTAAATGGCAACATATGTTAAATAGGATATCACTTAAAAGATTTTTCAAAAATCAGCAGCTTTTAAATTTATACTTACCTCCTATCTTAAGTAGTTTTGTCGTATAAACAAAAAACTCTATTTTCCCATATTATAACGCCCATGTTAAATGTGCAGTACTCAAAGCATTTAAATTTGCATCCTTTAACATTGAGCACAGGAAATTTAACATGGGCGTTAAATGGGAAAATAGAGTTTTTTGTTTATTTCTGAAAAACTACCAAAGATAGAAGGGGAGTATAAATTGGAAAATTGTAGGTTTTTGCAAGATCTTTAAAATGATATCCTATTTAACATATGTTGCCATTTAAAATTTATATACATATATATATACATATATAAATATGACATATTTTTACAGTTAAAAATTCCGAGATTTGAACCCATGACCCCCGGCTTTCGGAATACCCTGTATTTTGATAAGGTTAAAATATTTTTATGTTGTTCTTTGGGTGTGATTTAGCGGGGAATTGTTGTATTTCATCTTTGTATGTTAACCTGTTCGCCTATAATCTGCTGTGGACGGATTAGAAGACTCACCCTGTATAAGGTTTAGCAATGATTTAGTGGAAATATGATTGTGATGCAAAAAAAATTGAATCAGGCATATAGTTGTAGCCAAAAAAATAGATTTGAAGGTAAATGTGGACTCATGACAGTTGGGGAATTAAATGTAACAGAAAGCTCTGATGATTGCTGGTGTGTACATAATGGGGCAGCAACTCATTTAACTTTTAGGGGTGATTTAATTACGACTTTTGAACCCTTTGTTGATAGTGTTGATACGATAGCCGCAAAATAATATTAGGCTGTGCTTCAGAAAAAAAGGAAATAATAAAGTGGAAATAGTAGTGAAGGTGAGGTTGGTGAAATAAGATCTCTTTCTAGTTCGTAGCTGATATGAAGGAAACCCTATTAAATATGCAAAGTGTTTAATATATTGCACACGATTTGCATTCCAAAAATGAATTTGTTTCAAGAACCGAAACATATTTCTTAAAAATCGTTGATGATGCCAAACAATTCGGAAATTGTTTGGTTCACGTTACAAGAAGAAGGTCTTGTACAAAGTACATTATTCCTTTACAAAAATTTGATCAACCAGTTCCTATTCAATCAAATTAAGAAACGCGGGTGAGAACTTGTTGACAACTTCGCATAATTGCCTAAGACATAACTCAGGAAAGAATATGAGCGTTTAAGAACACATCAATGAACCTAATATTGAAATACAATCAGAAGATGAAAGAAAAGCATCATATAAGCTTTATGAAGGTAAAGAAGTCAATAGTCCGGAGAAAAAGAAAACAATAAATAATTTCGAGAAATAGAACCTTGGAAGAAGAACTTTTAGTAATTTGAGATGTTCAATGATGTGAGGTTTGATGTAATAAAAACAGAATAAAGCTGATTACAAAACCAAAATAGAAGGCATTGGTGGATGTCAAGCTGGAGATTAAGCAACAGACGTAAAGTTAAAATATAAAAGAAATAGTTTCCATTTCATAATTAATTCTCTATGCCATTTTGTATGTGAAATCCAAAGTTTGCATTAGTCAAGTATCTAAATTTAAAAGATAAATCTGAGGATGTTGATATAATGTAATAATAAATGTGACATTTCGTGAAACATTGAAATATCCATTTAAGTTTTGCCAAGAGTGTTCTTCAATTACTTGATCGTTATATTGTAGATTCATATAACGCCTCTGTTTCTCATTAACTTAAAGACGTTTTCCATTTTTAAACTTTTTCTCAAGTTAAAAAATATATATACATTATGGCCCAGAAATAATGTCACACAATGAATTGTGTATAGCTAATTTTATTCATGATTATAGACTATAGACCAATGAAACTTGGGTCATTTGAAAGAGCCGATTATAAAGTTATGTTTTCAGCCACTGATCAGCCTGTTACAGCCATTCGTTGATGTGTTGATATTATGTTTCTATTAAAAATAACAATATGAACATTTTCTTAGGCGTGTGTTTAATTTTCCAAAGTTTAAAAATGTAATTGCAGAGTAACGTTAGTTTCAGCTTGTCTTCAATGAAAATCCTCATCAGGGTCGTAAAAAAATCAACTTATGAGACGTTTGAGGAATATAGTATAGCTTAATAGACAAAAGCGAAACGGGAGACCAAAACTGAGGTGAAGCTCATAAAAAGCACTCTGAAAAAATAAAAAAGTCCGTTCAAAAAATTAGCAACAATTCAACCAAGTCCATCAAAGTAAATGTTTTAGTTTCAAATAAGTAATAAATAGTTAAACTAGTTTTTATCGTCTTGCCGGTACACTTGTGTAGCACGATAATATATTTTTGTTTGTATACATATACAGATTTCAAATTTAATGAAATATCTGTTTCCAATTAAAAAAATCCAAAAACAGATGAGTCAGTTTGATATTTTGTTGTATTATAGTAAAAAAAAGTTACAAACGCTTTATATATATTTTATAACCACTTGCCAATTGTTGAAGGCCCACTATTTCATTGATAAAAATAAATAAATTGATCGTATTGTTAGTTTCAGTTATTATCCACTGAAATGGTTTGGTTACAACTCATTTGCTAATAAACGATTTCACATTTAGGCTCAACCGTTAGCTGTTTATTATTCAAACGATTAGCTGACAATCCATCACTACATCTTGTTTAGCTAAAAATCCCAGCCATTCGCAGGCAGTACACTCTCGCCGAGTCAAGGCGGGCCCAAGCAAGTGCGAGTTTAAACATAGCTTTGTCATGTGTGAATGTAGTGTTAACTCCTCACCAAAACGTCGCTGTTAGAGTGAACTGCCAGTATTAGTAACAGTTCAGGACACATTCTTGTGACCTCTCTTCTCCTGTCGCCAGGATGACGGCGGTCGTCGCTGCTAGAGTGAACTGTCTGCATTAGTATCAGTTCAGGGCACATTTTTGTGATCTCTCATCTCCTGTTGCCGGGATGTTTTGTGATCTCTCTTCTCTTGATCAAAATGACATGACTTTCTTTGGTGGGGAAGATCTTTTAATTTTTTTAAATAATTGGGCTACACCCACCTTTATGACTAAACGTGTAGATCCTTTGGTCACACTACACCCGGATCTCACACAAACTGTCCCGACGTTTCGCGTAAATAAAAAAACATTACGCTTCCTCGGGGGAATTTTCATTGAACATACGATGTTTCGTGCGTAGCCACTCCGACCGTCTTAGTCGCGGTAAGACGGTCGGAGCGGCTACACACGAAACATCGTGTAGCCGCTCCGACCGTCTTACCGCGACTAAGACGGGACAGTTCGTGTGAGATCCGGGTGTAGTGTGTTAGGTGAAGTGTGACCAAAGGATCTACACGTTTAGTCATGAAGGTGGGTGTAGCCCAATTATTAAAAAAATTAATCTCTCTTCTCCTGTTGCCAGGATGTTTTATGATCCCTCTTCTCCTGTTGCCAGGATGTTTTGTGATCTCTCTTCTCTTGTTGCCAGGATGTTTTGTGATCTCTCTTCTCCTGTTGCCAGAATGTTTTGAGGTTTCTCTTCTCCTATTGCCAGGATGTTTTGCGATTTCTCTTCTCCTATTGCCAGGATGTTTTGCGATTTCTCTTCTCCTGTTGCCAAGATGTTTTGTGATCTCTCTTCTCCTGCCACCAGGATGACAGCGGTCGACGACAGCCAGGAGGCGCAAGGCGTGCTGAACACGGGGTTCACACACGACGAGGCGCGGCGGAAGGTCAGCATCAGCACGGACGCCGTGCACGCTGACGAGGAGCGGCAGCGCAAGATCAGCACGGCCAGCCACCTCGGCAAGTCTCCGGGCTTCCACAACCACTTTGTAGGTTAGAAGTGCGCTCTCACTTTTCTGTAGCTATAGCCATTTTAATTTTATTAGAGGTGGGTAGTATTTAACTAAGTATTTGCAATATATATACTTTTTATCATACTGACACAGAAACATCTGTTTACAGTTCCTTTTTATTGGCTCGAAAGTTACCCATTGCCGTCATAGGCCGGAAAAATGGAAGTAAACAATCAGCTGATTTGCAGCAAACCAACGTTTAATGCTTGTTTATGTTACTTTTAAGAGGAATGTAGTGGCAGCACTGGCAGAAGTATCAAATGTTTGTTCTGTTTGCTATAGGTTAGGTTTGAAGGATTGAGAAACGTATTGCTTTATGCAAGGACTACGAATACGTTATGATTGAAAGTATTTTTTTCTGAGTAGTGTGATGAAAAGTATCGTACGTTACACGGCCGGAAAGCTATACCGTACTCGCATGAATATCCCGCTCTCGCTTTCGCTCGCGTAATTACTATCATGCTCGTCCGGCAAAACAGTACTTTCCGGCCTAATAATGTAATATACTATACTGGTGACTACAAGACTAGCCGTCAATAACCTTTATGTCACGAATGCTAGCCGGTAAGCGCTGTTTTACACGACGAGCATGATAAGCTCCAATAAACAAAGCAACATTTCTCATAATAATACCAGTGCTGCCACTACATTCCTCTAAAAAGGAGCTAATAAACGTACATAATCAACGTTTTGCTGCAATCAGCTTATTTTTTACTTCTGTTTCCTATTGATTATAGGCCGGAAAGTTTTCTGGTCTGGTATCAGCAAAGGGTGATTTTCGAGCCAACAAAAAGGAACATGAAACAGATGTTTCTAAGTGAGTATGATGAAAACAGAGGTTTATGGGTCAATACGATGTGAATATTTTTACATAATACAGACAAAATCATATTGCTTGGTAAAATAAACCTGAATATTCAGAAGGCGTAAACGTCAAGGAAATTTAAAATTAAAACGCCTTACTGCTCTCATGATTCCTTTTACTATATTTTTATACATACAACACCTAAAACAGTAGTTGGTGCAAAAAGCTGACTGAGGCGAATGTTCAGTTCAAAGGAAACCTCGTCATTATTTATAAGGGATTCAACTCAACGTTTTGGAAACGCTGTATATTATAAAAACCTTATATTACCGCTTAACAATTGTTCGGAAATTTATGTACCAAACCTCTGTTTTATTATTTTAATATTAAATATTAATTATTATAATTTACGTCTTCAGTTCATTACAACAGTTTTCCTACATAATAATGATTAACATGATTACACATTAACATTAACATGTTTACATATTATTGAGTAAAAACTCAATATTGTGTAAACATGTTTTATTTCGCAAATGAATTTTTATTTCTAATGATTTTGCAGCTTATTCTTGTATTAAATAAAACATTATGAGGATGGATTAAGAAAATACAGACCATTCAATTAGACTTGTTGATAGATACCAACATCACTAAAAATAGTTTAAACTCTGAAGATAATAATTATGAAGATAATAAACGTTGAGAGTTAATTCGTCGTCGACACTGCTACTAGTATTTTCTTTTTCTCTCAGAATTGTTACTCATTAATTTTAAGGAATTAAATGGAACATTAGCAATATTAAGTAGTTTTTATAAATAATTAATTAGCTAACTGATTAAAAAACTACTTCATAAATTCAGCAAATATAGCTTAAAACGTGCGATACCTCATGTACTGACTTTAATTGAATGGGCGGTTTAGACTTAAGGAGAAAGTAATAAGTGATAAGGAAAACTGTTATTGATTGTAATTGGATGCCTGTTTCAGAACACGCTTCTGGTGTCCATCATCTTAACTTGGATAGTTTACATCAACAACACAATGCCAAATCAGACGTGTATGTACTTTACTTTCCTTTAAGTTTTCTATTATAATATAATTATTACTCAGCCCCTTTGCTTTCAATATCAAATTATTATTCAAGAGACATTTACTGATGATTTCCTAAATTATAAAATATTTTTTATTTAATTTGGTAATATAGTTGTTTTATGACAGGTGAAATAAGACAATAATGAAATGTTTAAGAAACCCTAGTACGCTCTGTGACTGGCTAATACCACAGCGACTGGCCAGAAACACTAAGTACCTCAGTGACTGGCTCATGCCACGACTAGTTAACGTAACTAACTTTAACAAGGTTAGGCACCCTCTCTTTGTAATCAATCAAACTACGTTAACTTCAAGTTATGGATTAGCCAAAAATATTTGTTCATTGAATTAATTATTGATAGTCAAATGTTCGGACTATTCCCAGTATTTTGTTATTCTGTGGACCTAAATTAAAGTGTTACACGCTTAAAAATATACTTTTACTCATACTACACTGACATACATTACGGCAAATATACACGAAAGGTGGGAAATTGCGATCGATTTCTATTGGTCACAGACAATCATCTGATTGCCAGGCCCAATGGCAGTCTGGCAGATTTATCATTGCGTCTGATATCTCCTATTGGCTGCTTGAAGTTCTGCCGGAAACAGGTTCTTGAACGTACCACCAACCAGAGTCAAAGCTCTCTTGCTTGTTAATCAATTTGTAGTTTTACTTACTTACTTACTTACTTGTTCTTACTTTGTAGCAGTCCATCTAGTAGCTGAGTAGCTGTGGTCGTCATGTTAAGGCCCATTTCTTTATTGTCCTGCCCAGAATTCATAAATGTAGTAGTAGACCTTCTCTAAGAGTTGCAATTTTAATTTCTTCTTGGAGGTTCTGTATTGTTGGATATCTTGAGGCAGCTTGTTAAATATCTTGGTGGCATTATACTTAGCACCGAATTGACTTATGAACCGCACCGAATGTTGACTTATGATTATTCATATGTATATAATTTTTTTCTTCTTGAATTGTATTTATGAACTTCATTGTTCTTCTTGAAAGATTCTGGGAACCGCAGAACAAGGCTTGCAGATTATAATATTTACACTGATGTTAATTAAGCAGCTGCAATTGTTGGAATAATGATCTGCAGGGCTCAAGAAAATGGTCTTCACCTATCATTCTAATGATTCTCTTCTGGCGGATGAAAATTCTTCTTGCCTCACTGCACCCTCCCCAAAAAACAATTCCGTACCTTATGACGCTTTGGAAGCACCCAAATTAGACCTTCAACATAACGCTTCTCTCAACTATATTTTTAATTCTTCCAACCAGGCAGCACACCACATTCAGAATACTATTTTTACTTAACAATTTTTTCACTTTGTATTTTTACTCGTTTAAGATCAAATTAAATTAATTGATCCGAAATTCCGTAGAATAGTATTTTTACTTAGCGAATCGCATTTTTTACCAATACCCCCAACTGCCCGCAGCTCTTGGTCGTGGCTCCTCTGCGCCAAGTGCCGGCAGAAGGAGACGGGGATGGGGTGGAAGCCCAGTTTCTGACAGTATATGGGGTTTTGTTGTCACTGCTAGTCGTATGTAGAATGGCTTGCCAGAATCCATTTAGTCTCTGGAAAGTCGTCCTCGGTTTGTGGTGGCACTGAAAGATTTTTACTTTCAGCGGATGTTCTTGGCCGGTGCGTCCTAAAGGGTGTGTCTTGTGCGTGGTTGCTGATGGATGGAAGTTTGTGTGATTATGTAAAAATTATGATGTGATTTACTTTTTTTTCTTTTTTGTAAATATAGTTTTAAGTATTGTTAATAGATTTAAGTCTACGTGACATTTCTGTATCAGGTTAAGTGTGAGAAAGGCCCAAGTGGCCCTAACTGTGCCTGAATAAAAAAACACTATTTTTAATTTTATCTCAGCTCGTGGTGGTACCTGCTCTGCGCCAAGTGCCGGCAGAAGGAGACGGGGCCCGGGTGGGAGCCCAGTTTCTGGCAGATGTTCTGCCCCTACCCGTTCTGCCCCACGTTCCGCCACGTGTCGCGCGTGTTCGCCATATTCCTGCTGGTGATGCTGGTGTGGGGCGTCGTGTACTCGGTGATCGGCTCGGACGCCGCGCCGGGCGGCCAGCTGTTCGACATGGCCCTCCTCGCCATCGCCGCTCACTTCGGCGGGTACCTGTTCAGGTAAGTGAAAGGGAACCGAAAATGAAGTGGAATAAAATTGTGCAGTTCAGAGACTGTTTGAATGATTGAGTATTCTTTAATCATTCTTTGGTGAGACAGGTACCTCATGGAGGACGTTACCCTGAATATGAGTGAAGGATGAGTGTGATGATCGTGATGATAGTGGCGCGATCTTGTAGCCTTGTTACTGACTAAGGTTGGCACGTTCCTTAGACAGGACTGTTAATTAATAGCCCAACAGCCAATGATCTGGCTCTATTTTTGAAACAGTTGAGAATTTATTAGTGAGTCAATCGTCAAGTCACCTGTCAGCTGATGGTAGGATTGTTTAAACCACCATGTGGGATGTAAACGTTTCAGACGATACATCTGTCAAACTAGAAAGCCAAATGTAAACTTTGACCAATTTATGGAATTACCTAATTTTTCGTGGCTTTAACTAAACTACCCTAGTGTATTCATAGGTCAATTTAGTTGTAAGGCATTTTATAAATAGTTCAAAGGCTATCGAAACGCATTTAAATATTTAGTATCAAAAAGTAAACATAGCGCTATTGCAAAAGCTTTTCATGATTATTATTATTTACTTCATCCAAAATAAAATAAGAAGAAGCTTGTTTCCTGCCATCTTACACGTTTATATTCAACAGCCTATTGATTGGTGAGTAAAATTGGTAGGATTGGTGAAATACTCAATGTATATGTTATCTATATCAATATTATGAATTTTTAAGAATATCCATGATCTACGAATATGATATAATATGATATCATATGATGTTTATGATATGACATTGTTAGGCTGAATTCATTATGTTAGGAATATTTTAATTTTTATATGTGCATTCATTTTATAATTAGAAACAAATAACTTGAGGGATGAGTGACTCACTCACTCGCCAACTCATCTATTTCAAAAATAGGTCCCTGCACACCGGCGCCGACTCCATGGGGCCCAAGGGGCTCGAGCCCCCCCCCAATGTTAAGGGAAAGGGGGCCCGGCCCCCCCAATATTAAAAGAAGAGGGGACCGGCTCCCAAGAGTAAAGTTAGATTCTTATCGTGAAAGACTATCAAGGAACTAGTAGTAAGTAGTTTTTCATAAATAATTTTAGCAAAGTTCAAATAAATAACATTGTTTAAAGAAATTACTTAAACAGGATTTAAAGCCAGTTAAGTGTTGTTTGTATTCATTCTACATCCGATCAAGGAACGACTTCGTTACACGCACGCAGGCGAGCGCCGAAAGTAGTGCATGCGACGTAGTAATGGCTGAGTCCATCCATTGGATTATAATGTTGTCAAATATTTCAATCACTCCATGTCAGAAAGGCAACTAAAAATGTGAACTTTCACAATATATTGCTGGCCAATATAGCCGCGTCAAATGCAAATTAGTAGAACTAGAACGTGTTCCCGCGTACTAGGCTTTACCGCGACCTACGCGATGCTCGAGAACGATGCTATCGTTATTTTTAATTTTAGTAAAAAACTATATTTCAATTGTAAACCAGTACGATTTTCACCTCATTTTATTCTTTTCAGGATTATAAAAAGTGAACAAAGACCAGCTTCTGTTATTATATAATTTTGATGTACAATACCACGAAAAATGAGATGGCTTTGAAAAATCGAAATAAGCTATCTTTATAAATTTAGTTGCCTTATTCAATTCAGTTCAGTGATCTACATAAAAATACTTATTTATGATATACAAATGCTTTATATACTTATCAATGATGGCAAATTTCTGCAAAAAATAAGATCAAATCGTATCAATATAATGACCTTAATAAACATTTCACGGGAAATGGACGTGCAATATATTATAGTTGGTGCCAAATCTTAAGGCCCAGGCCCCCGCCGTCCATAAGCCCAATGCTAAAATTAATATTAGCCTTATGGACGGACTGGGCCTTAAAATTTGGCACCAGTTATACCTATCCAAAGGGAAATCGGTTTTTTTTAAAACATAGAGCTTATATTTAAATGGCTATTACTGATGTAATCAACTTTTCTTTAAGGAGTTATAAAATCGTTGTTTTAAAAATAATTATCTCTTAAACTTTGAAAGTATAATAATGTAAAATCGTGATGTAGGCCTATGAGCACACGTACTACGTACGTATGTTTTTTTAATTGTATTTATTTCAAAAGTGAAGTGGTGCTTATCACTTTCTCCAAAACCCAAACGGTGCTTATCATTAAGGCATCTGCTTCAATTTTTAGTGACAAGTGGTGCTGCTTTGCTTACTATTTCTCACACAACATGTAAAACTCATGTATTAAATATTGAAACAATTATTTGATGATTTGGCACATTGCAAGCCAAATATTCTTTTCTTAGTCTGCGAGCTTTTCAGTCAAGATAACTTAAATCTTACAGTATACTTTGAGGTTAAAACTGTTGTTTAGGGGTTTCGTTTAAATTATTTTACAACCATTTTGGATCTTGCTCTGAATTTGCATTATGTAGTGATGCTCGTAATCAGCCGTAAATTCATTTCTGACAACAGGCTAATTTTTAAAAGATTATATTATATTTTTATCACATTTGTAGTCGCCCTATACAAACGAGAGGAGAGCTTAATAGTTGAATGGTCAATCAGGGTAATTTGGGCAAAACAATAAAACACCAACCCCTACCCCCTCCGTCAATAACATCTTAAGAGGAGGTTGGATGCTGCTAATAGAATGATGCGGCGAAGCTTGAAACTATATTGCTCCGCCGTATAATGCACAAAATAGTGCCGTTTGCCGTGTGTTGAATGGCTAATTTTCATCACAAGTAAGCTGATCGCTAGCAATTCCTTCAAATCAGCGAGAACAGAAGCTCAAATTTACCTTGAATTTTCACTTGACATGCTTTTTGGTATGCGAGAATTTGTCGTTGTTATTAATTAGATAATTTCGAAAGCCGAATATTAGATATCATAATTAAATTATCTACCGGACGTAGGAAGCCGATTTTCGATAAATTTGATAAATGACATAAAAAACACAATTAAAAGTTATTTTTTTAAATTTTACAAAAAATAGCTAGTTTATGTGAAAATGTAATACCTACGTCCGGTAGAATTTAAAAAGAGCTTTAATTTGACATATAAACTTTAGTTTTCCGCCCAAAAATAAACGAGAAATCCCGCATACCAATTAACATTGGTTCTTATGGAGTATAAATCCAATATGGCCGCCAACTCCAATCTCCTCTTAAGCCCCCCCAATATTTTTTAAAAGTCGGCGCCCATGTCCCTGCAGACAGAAGGGAGATGACTAGGTTTTGTCATAGGTCGTATGACTTATCAGTTGTCGTTGATGACCCATCACTTTAACAGTGGGATGAAGAGAATGAATGGAAAGAGGGGGGGGGGGGTGGCCAATTATTCTACCCGCACTTTGCTATGATGTGATAACAAGCCAGGTATCTGCTCTTGTTTTTAACGGTGTTGAAATTCTGGGAGGTGAGCTAGAAATGTGTTAAGTAAAATACATTTTAGAGGGTTCAGTATAAGTTCAAATTAAATGGATTTATCTGAATTTCCTTCAACCAATATTAGTTTAGCGCTGGAGGGTAGAATATTAGATTATTTTATAGCTAGAATCATTAAAAGGTTTCATCAGATCGTTTTAACTGCATTTTCCGGAGAGGTTAGGTTTTATTTTCTGCATGATTACTGGTACGAATTCATTTTGAGGAGCTATTTGCATAAGTTTATGTAAATTCATTGTTTTAGAAAACCATTATGAATCCGATATATAATTTATTGTGTTGTTTATTTGTGGCATGCTTATTTTTGAATGTGCTTTTCCGTAAAGTGTCCGCACCTAACAGATTTATTGTTTAGGCTAATCAACATGCCCGGGCTGGCAGGCATGTTGGCAGTGGGAGTTATCTTCCAGAACCTGGGGCTCGTGAACATCCATGGTCCCTACACCAAGGTCTCGGCGATACTCAGGTATGTTGGAGAAGATTGATCGCCTTTAATATTTGAAAGGGAAGCCTAGAAAATGTTTAGGTAAATAAAAACAGTTTAATGAGCTTAACAGTATTGTAAGTCCAAGCGAGCCGTGGATATCCAAAAAACTAATCTGCTATCAGCTGTTTTTTATATACGCATCCTAAATTTTTTTATTAAAAATGTGGCTTAAATATATAGCCATCAGTTACAATTAACAGGACAATATAACATTATTTTCAAAACTATCGAATTTGTCGTGTACCAATCTTCATGGTTCATTCTGTTATACACATAACTAGCTTTAAAATCTTTGTGATCAAGCTTTTACATCATTATAATTGAAAATTTAATGTTATAAATGTTCTTTTAGTTTTAAAGAAATCTTGGAGATACCCAATTAATCCAAAATGTCCATATAATATTGTTTTATTATTTTTTTCGGACAAGTATACATATAAGGCTTTCATGCCACCTACAAAAATTTTTAATGTACCTTAGAGCGTCTCGGTTGGTCATAAATAACATTTGTTTGGTCGTTCGAATTCGACTCGCTATCTTTACGGTATAATTTTACGTCTTAGCTTATTGTTCTTATTAAACATGAATATTTATAACAACCTTGTAAATTTATTCTATTTACTCAATCTTAAATATTATTTATATAAGTGAAATGTCATTTATTACGTTTTATAATATGGAAATTTATTTCTTAAAAGTAAATAGCAATGTAAAATGGCTGTATTCAAGTAGTTATTAAAAATATTACTACCCAAAACGCAGCCATACTAATGTACGCTCTGCTGTTTGGTTCAACGTTACTATGTCTGAGCCATTGAAATTAATGGCACAGTTTGTATGGATTTACTTCAACTGTCCAGCGTGTTATGAGCGCGTTTCAAAAACTACTCTAATGAATTACATCGTGATACTTAATTTACGATGCATTTGTAATTGCTAGTTTTTGTAACTGCCTCAACGATGAATTCTAACATCTTTTGTAATAAAAAAATGTTCATTTATTATGTGTGTTAATGTCTTTATTATGTGTGGTAAGTATTTATACATTTTTAACGAATAGTTTTCAATCTAAATAAAAAAAAAATGATTTGCAGACATTATATTATGTGTGATAATTTTTCCTCAGCTAGAGGGCATCGTTGGAAAAAGTCCTAGCACACCATTAGAATTTTGTTTTGCTTATACAGTATATGTGCACCGAATCGACTTTAGTTGTTGAGAAATTTAGAAAAACATTAAATAAAACCTTAACGTGGGAGTTTTGGGTTGTCATAGTGGTTGTAGAATAACAAATAAAATAAAAGTACAATGAAATGTAAAACAGATCCACATTATTTATCGCATCAAGAATTGATATTAAAACAGGTATATTTTTTGGTCAATTTTGACTGGTAGGTGACTTATTGGATTCTCAAATATATAAAATACTTATCAATGTAAGGATGAACTTTTGCAAAAATTATTAAAGCAGCTGAATCCTTGTGGAGCCCAAGTAAGGGTAATAGGCAAAACAATACCGCGTTGGGATTGAAAGCTCAAAATTATTTCTGCCATAGTTCCATAGAAAACATAATTTTCCCTGTCTCCTCCCATTAAGACTGATTCAGCTGAAACGTCTCACTTATTTTAACTTTTTGTAGTATTTTTATGATAAAGTTTAATTAAACTTAATTTCAATATTATTGTTATTTTCATTTACACGATTAAAAGTTATAAAACATATCTGCACTATCGGTTTCATTGGAATTTTCGGTTTTTATCGTGGAAACAACTGCAATAAATTGTATTTTACTTGTATAGGGAGTACAATTGCAACTAAAAAAATAAACATACAAAACAAAAACTATTCCTCACATCCGAATATTCTTGGCTATGTAATACCTGATTCCCTTGAGCACATACTATATCTTTCACAAGCAGTGATATATTTTTTCTAGTCTCTATTTGCTATGTATAAATGTTAATCAGCTGTTTATTTGAGTTCATTACATATTTGTTTACAAAATAAATATGTTCCAAAAAGGGGTCCTAAATAAATTGTACACTTTTCTAATTTTGTATCCTTTTTTCAAATATTAAATAGTTATATCCTCCAAGACATTATAAGCAGGTAATAGGATAAACGTAAGTAGTTCCTAGCAACAGCCAACATTAGTAATAACAGCAGCTATTAACAGTTTGAGGGTCCGTACAAGAGCCTCTAGTACCTGTTATTGCTCTGGTACTCAGCCACTTTTGTGAGGGTGCTGAAGCCGAAACAAGATGTTAATATCTGTTTGTGTAGGCAGCCTAGTATGTGGTCATATGTTACGTAAGGCCCATTTCTACAACTAAATTTTGTGCTGCAGGCTTGATAAATGCCAAATAAAATTTAAATAGACGTAAGTAACGATTGACAGTGAAAGTTAACAATAAAAACTGCTAATATAATAATTTTTGGGGTCACGATAAGGATTGTTTTGAAGTGCGGAAAATAAACCTCGCTGCATTATCGCAGAAGGATTCTCGGCCTGGAAATAAAAATAAAGGACGGTTCAACATAACCAATTAATTCAGCTGAACTTGCGCAAATTATTTGTGGGGGTAAAATTATTGCTATTACCAATACGGCTGGCCACAGCTACTATGCATTCCTAGGAGACACGGTTAAGTTGAGCTAGGCTACTTACACCACCTTAGATTTGAAAATAGAGCAAGTGCTGTGGGCACAAAATTTAGCACTAGTCGGTTGAAATGTGATAGAAAATCCCAGTTTAGAGTCCTGAAGAGTTTTTCAACAAGTGCACCTATCTTAGGTAAGGCTAAACACTAGGTTCTAGGTTTTCTACAGTGTGCGTTACACACTTCCCGATTCTCTAATGAAAGTTAAGGAAATCAATAAATCAATGGAATTAAATAAAACGCACATTGCTTAGTTCATACAACACAAAATCGTTATAATTTCTGCTTAATGTCACCTAATCCAAAGTCTTGTTCTTGCTTAACCAACCAGGCGTATAAGTAGTATGACCTAGTCCTTAATTTTATTAATTAAAACTTAGATTAGGTTGTATGTACCGAGAATATTTATTTTATAAGGAAACCCTATAGTTTCACATGAATCTACCATTTCTTCGTGATATTTCTTCTAAAATAAACTATTTTATATAGTGTAATCAGCATTTCACGTGTTTGGCCTTGATGATGTCCCATGTCTATAATATCAAAAATAAACAATCTTGCTCTTAAATGGGAAAATAGCGGACTTAACTTTATGAGGTAGGTAGTAACTACATTGTTTTAGTACTAAGACCGTTTGACCTAAATCGCTGAAATTATGTTTTGATTCATATTTTCCCGAACATTTACCATCACTGACTATTAAAAGCAAGTCTTTGGGTATGGACAAGGTCTCTTTTGATTGGTGAGATTTCTCATTTCTGTGTTATATTTTGTTCTAGTTTTACTATCAGTATTAGTGGTTTTGACTACTTTTACAATTCTCTTTTTGATATGATTCCGTCCACGTTCTCCTGGCTGTGTTACTAATCAGTCACGTTATGTTCTAAATAATCAAGTCCTCCTTGCTACTACAGTACTAGTCTTGTTATGTTCTAGGCTCCTTTGCACATGAAGACGGGGTCAGATTGAAGATCCCGAAACGTCGTAAATATGCTCTTACTAATCAGTGATAGCAAGTGTCCTCAAAAATCAAAATGAAAACATAAACCAACATTGTCTACGAATGAATTACAAATGTTAAAATTAGTTTTGAACAATATCTAAAACAGACTTCTGATTTTCTCTGCAGGAGGATCGCGCTGGTGCTGATCCTGACCAAGGCGGGGCTGGACCTGGACCCGGGGGCGATGCGGCGGCTGTTCGGCACCACGCTGCGACTGGGGCTGGTGCCGTGGACCGTGGAGGCCGCCGTCGTCTGCACCGCCTGCCACTACTTCCTGGGCCTGCCGTGGATGTGGGCGCTGCTCACGGGGTACGGCTCAGATTAAATTACTACTGTAATCTATTTTTTAATAACCGTGGAGTTTTCTTTTCGAAGTCATAACTCGATAACGGCTGGATGGATTTGAACGCTTGAGGTGTAAAACTATAGGTATCTCATGAAAGTTTTTCAATGAGTCTCAGTTGTAAGAAAAGACAACCAAAGAAAAGTGGGAAACTGAAGTTTTGGAAAAGTGGCGCTATCTGTTGACATGGTTCAAACTAAATTTACTTTGTTGTTTACTAATCATATGGACGGGTTTGATATCCATTGAGATAACCACGGAGAGGTTAACAATAAGATTACAACACGTATTACTTCCCTTCCAAAGTCAAGGCACCATGTAGTTGATTTTAAACTTCTATTAGAATCAAATTTAAGTTACAGAGAGAAGTTTAACACTTTCTTCTCTGCTGACTATGGAATAATAATAACGGTTCTTGTAAAATTATGCGCACATTAGACACAGCTGGTTTTGCAGTTTACATGCACAGTTTACATGGGTGCACAATGTAAAATTTACGATTTTATATTTTTGAGGTGCACAATGTATTGTAACATTGGTTTACTGAATAGCCGAATTTGTAATGTCTTGACTACATAATCTGAGGGTCACTGATTCGAATCCTGACCAGAACTGAAACTTTTGCCAGTTGACGATTGGGATGTGAATTAATAAACCCAATGGAAAACAATATTTAACAATAATAAGATCCATATTTTCCTATTTGCACATAAGAACGATAAAAATACCTCTGGCGTTGTAAGAAACAAAACAAATGCACATGGTCGTACAAGGTGTATGGCTGTGCAATATGCATGGGTTTACAATGTTCAAAAATATACAATAGACAAGGGCGTTAGTAATAATTCCGTGCCAAGATCTGGTGTCAAGAGTTTTCAGGTCGCCACTAGTGTCTTTGAGATGGACTATCGATCACTAGAGTCGATTAAGCCGGGACCAATGGCTTAACTTGCCTCCCGAAGCACCGAAGTGGTGGCAGTATAAATGGTCATGTGTCCTGATTGGGATTTGAATCCGAGCCTTTATGGGTGGTAGTCCAGTCCTCTAACCACTCAGCTATATCTGACACTAAGGTCGTTGGTGTAAAATTCATTTGGCCTATAATGTATTAACTTTATGCAAAACGCCAGCTAAATTGGAGTGGAGAAGCAGTGGAGGGGGAAGCATGCTAGAGTGCTAAGCGCGTGTTGTGTCGGCTCTTAACTTTTAGAGAATATCGCGAGTATTATCGTGAGTTGCCGGCAGCAAACAAAGAATAATATAGTTTGGCCTTCCCTGTACTCAATACACAGTGGCCCTTGTCACCACTTTTTCACTAAACATAGGTTTTACTGGCCAAACCGCCGTGCGCCACTAGCGCAAATTTTAATTCGCAGCGTTTCAATAACACCGCCGGAATAAATAGTTAAAGTTAATTTAAAATTCTGAAACTTTGTAGTAATGAAGATAACAATATAAACTTACCGACGACACTAAATTTGGTTGAGAAAGTTAATTATAAATAGATTTAAAAAATCAAAATCAAAGAATACAAAATTTTAGTTTTTTTCTTTGTCATGAAAAAGTTGACCTGCCAGGAAATTTTTTATTATTTGGTCAGGCAATTTTCGTCTGCGAGAAAGTTGTCTACAAGGACATAAATAAACTTTTTTCTCTTGTAAAACGCTTCGTTTCTGTATTGAATTAATGATTTTAGTGATTGTGTGCTTCTTCAACAGGATCTTGATCGCTTGGTAGCTTGGAGTAATACTGGATTAAAGTTTTATTCGGATAAATGCTTTGTCGTCAGATACACCAAACGCACTCACAATGCCGTGAACTTCCGATACTCTATGGATGGCACTTTCTTGAATAGCTCGTTATTAATTCTTGTACATCAGCGCATCGCACTCTAGGTTTCATCTTCAGATCTGGAAGTTTTATAACCAACATTGACAGCCTTAAAGTCTTATTTTCCACCTTAGTAAGATCGAGGCTGGAGTTTGGTGCAGTCGTGTGGCATCCTCATCACGCTTATATCATTGATATGATTGAGCAAGTCCAAATAAAATTTCTCAGATACTTGTTCTTCAAGAAGTTCGGATATTTCACCTACGATGTATCTTACCCCACTCTATTGGCTTGTTTGAGATGAACAGCTTGAAAAGTCGTCGTGACATGGATATGCTTATCTTCCTTCACAAACTAGTCAATGGTAGGGTGGACGACAGCGAGCTCTTATCTCGTTTAGCGTTCCTCGTGCTCCAACCTTCGGCCATAGCCCACGCGTTGTTTAGTCCGCACTTTTTATGGACTTGTTTGGGTGCACAATCTCAAATCAATATAATGACAACTCTTTCAACTCTTCAACTGTTCAACTCTTTTCCATCAAATGTCGACATCTTCCACTCGTACCTTGGCTTTTATAAGAATTTAATATTGCAATTTTTGCGTCAGTCATAATACATATTTCTTTCCTAGCTGATTATAATGCTTAATTATTATTATTTTTATATACACATGTTTTGCCTCTTCTGTTTGCCTGTTTTTAGTTATTTTTGTAATCTTTTAGCTGTCACTTATAGTGTGCTTCCTATGTAATATTTTGTGTAAAATAATGCTACGATGTAATTGGAAATATTTTCTGTATTGTAGCATGCGAAATAAATAAATAAATAAATAAATAAATAAATAAATAAATAAATAAATAAATAAATAAATAAATAAATAAATAAATAAATAAATAAATAAATAAATAAATAAACAAATAAATAAATAAATAAACAAATAAATAAATAAATAAACAAATAAATAAATAAATAATTACATAAATAAATAAATAAATAAATAAAATTATTTTAAGAATATCAGTTGTGGTACTAGCACTGGTCTGCCCGCAGCGTGGTGGTGGCGGCCGTGTCCCCAGCGGTGGTGGTCCCCTGCCTGTTCCGTATCCGCAGCAAGGGCTACGGCGTCGCCAAGGGCATCCCCACTGTGGTCATCGCCGTCTCCGGCATCGACGACGCCGCCTCCGTCGCCGCCTTCGGCATCCTGCAGGGCCTCATGTTCTCGGAACGTTAGTAACGCAGTTTGTTTCTTGTATCATGTAAATTAAATATAACTACGTTCCATAAATTTGGTAGAGTGAGAGTGGTATGGACTATGCATTAAGATGACTGTAGATGTTTACCGATTTAACTTATTATTGGTACAGCATGAAGGATGTAAATATAAAATAAAATAGTCATAAAGGAAATCTTATAGGCTTTAAACCCAAACAATTTTGTTCTAGTTGCTTTATTAAGGACAGTTTTTACATTAGTGATTAAATTTTAGTTTCCTGGTTCAGTAATTTTTGTAAGTAATGGTACAAACCCGTCCTCGGACTTTCAAACATTCTATTATGGGTACACTTAAAAAGGTTTACAGTTATTTTAATGATTTATAATGTAAAAAAGTGAATAAGTTTTTATGAACGATGGCTAAAAAACCTTTATTATTAATAAATTCAAATGGCATAAATATTATTTCATATATATAAATCAAAATAATATTTAAAATATACTATTTTACTAAATAAAAAACTACTATATACTATTTTACTATTTTTTACTACTCTATACTATTTTAAAATATCCTATTTGTTTAAATAGTATCATAAATTTGTTTGCAGATTCCCCTTTGTTGAACGTGGCTCTGGGATTCGTCTCGGTACTAGGAGGTGTTGGATTCGGAATTTTATGGGGGCTTCTGCTTAAATACGTTCCAGAAAAGGGTGATGTAAGCTCATTTCATTATTTGATGTAGGTTATGATATGTGTGTTTATTTATAACAAAATAAATGTGCACAATAATGTTTAGTAGCATATTCTTAGCATATTTTTAGTCTACAAATCTCAAGTCTTATGAATGATATTTAAAGTTAGCAAATACAACAGGTAATTTAATCAGGAGTACCAAATTTGGGGAGCAATGAGCGCTGCGATGCTTGCAAAATCAGCGTTATATTTTTGTTCGGGTAGTCAATTATATGATCAAATGTTCAAGTATGTACTCGGTTACGCTGCCAAAATTTGTGCCTGACTCTCATAATTAAGTGATGTAATACCTTCCAAAATTTCACAGTGCGGGCTTGATTTGACTGAGGTTCATTGGTTCTTCGGTAAACAACTTCGACAAAATGAAACATCAGAAGCCAAGGCCACACTTGGCCTTGCAGACGGTTTTTATTCGCAAGAAAGTTTTTGGATGAATTTTGCAGCTCAAACGTTTCTAGAGTAAACAGCCCTAAAACACAAACAAACAGTTGAATCCTCGATTCCTTAAAACTTTCAGTTTAGTTTTAGCAGACGATTTGGAGAGTTTTCCTTTTTGCCAACCACCTAATTTCGAGTCCCCGATTAAAGGAAACTAAGGACAACTAAAAAATATCCTTAATAACTGTTTTTAGATGAGCAGCAACACCGGCTGCATTGTTTTACTTGAAAATGTTATGTCCTTATAGTTTTGTTACTGACTAAAGCCGAAATGTTCCTCAGACACGACTGAGCCTATCAGCCAATGGTAACTCAGGCCATAAACAGAGATCCACGGAGTCTTCAATGAAGACTTAGGCTCTCCTACCTCAACATAGTTCAATGAGAGATACAAATCACAATTTTGCCAATCAATTAAAAATTGTGTAATTATGAAGGGTGTTATGGATGAGCCTATTAATCAATAATGCGGACGTTACACCAGAGAACACCGCATCATAAAGTCATCACGTATAAGTATTCATAGTCTCCAAGTAGCTTTGAGACTATAAATACTATAAATTGGAGACCTCCAAGTAGCTTGTTTAAGTAAATACTCGGTCACGCTTTCAAAGTCTGTGTTGTAAGCTCATAAGAAAGTGGTGTTGAGTAGATTATATAGTGTACACTTGATTTAACGAACGTTAATTTGTGCATCATATGACGACTTTGACAAAATTAAATATTAAAAACCATGGTCACAAAGTATCTCAAAAGATACAATGGGTGGTTTTTATTCCCAAGAATTCCTTAGGAAACATATTTAATACTATAATATAGTGTTGAACATATTTAATACTATAATATAGTGTTTAATTTCTATAATATAGAAATTAAAGGATTAATTTCTTTAGGGTAAATTATCCTGAAATACACAAACAAAAAATCGAAATACGAAAAACCGATTAATTTAAAATACTTAGTTAAGTTTCAGCAGATGATTTTGAGTCTTTACCGCTTTGCCATCCGCATAATTTTGTTTCCCCGATTTTAGCTAGCTTAAATGCCTATTTAGCCACTACTACAATATTTAAATCGATTAAAATATGTATTATTCAACGAGTACAATCAGTTGGTGGTTGCAGCCGTTCGTGGTGCCGATGCGGATCCTGCTGCTGCTGTGCGGTGGGCTGATCGCCGTGTTCGGCAGCGAGGTGGTCAGCCTGGAGGGCGCGGGGCCGCTCGCCGTCGTCTCCGCCGCATTCATCGCCTCCTGGATCTGGTCCACGCAGGGCTGGCACATCGAGGACGTATGTAGCCTATTCA
Source organism: Flexamia atlantica (assembly GCA_035578135.1). Classification (NCBI taxonomy): domain Eukaryota; kingdom Metazoa; phylum Arthropoda; class Insecta; order Hemiptera; family Cicadellidae; genus Flexamia; species Flexamia atlantica. The sequence goes on along the minus strand of JAQJVK010000063.1, from coordinate 775,264 downwards.
ATAGGCCTAGCCTAACTTAGGTTAGCCTAACCTAACCTAACCTAACTTAACCTAATCTGACCTAACCTAACATAACCTAGCCTAACCTTGCCTAACCTAACCTAACCTAAGCTAACCTAGCATAGCCTAACCTTACCTAACCTATTGGTTATATTAGGGATACTAGGCCCTTTTTTCCTTTGATTAATTTTCCTTCTCCGAGTTCCAATCTTTCGACATACCCCGAATACTGATCTTAGCTTCCTATATTCTTCTTTATTTATTTTTTGGGATTTTTCTTTGAATCTTTGTTTTTTGTTTTTCTTACTCTAGTAAGTATCACAATCTGACTGTAATTCTATTTCTATTTTTACTATACATACTAGGTCCTATCTGTACTAGCCATAAGGAGGCTAGAGTCTGTACTGGAGGTACCACGACAATGCTTTAGTCGGAGAAAAACGGCCCTTTCATTTTGCCAGGTTGGCAATGATGAGAGGGAATAATGCTTTAGTTTATGAATAAACGGTCCTTTCATTTTGCCAGGTTGGCAATGATGAGAGGGAATAATGCTTTAGTTTATGAATAAACGGTCCTTTCATTTTGCTAGGTTGGCAATGATGAGAGGGAATAATGCTTTAGTTTATGAATAAACGGTCCTTTCATTTTGCCAGGTTGGCAATGATGAGAGGGAATAATGCTTTAGTTTATGAATAAACGGTCCTTTCATTTTGCTAGGTTGGCAATGATGAGAGGGAATAATGCTTTAGTTGATGAAAAAACGGCCCTTTCATTTTGCCAGGTTGGCAATGATGAGAGGGAATAACGCAGTTATTTAGAACTCATAATTGCCAACCTGACAAAATCATAGGGTCACAGGGATACTATTGCGTGTTGCCTCCAGATAGACTCTAACCTCATTGGTTCTAGCGTTAACTGAAACAAAATCACTTCTTATGAAAAACATAAAGATCTCACTCATAAAAAACTCATTGCTCATAAAAATACGTCCGTTGCAACAGGCTGGCGAATTTCAAACGAAAAAGAATATAGTTCAATCTAACATAGTGAGATTTGACATTTTTGTTAGCTTCATAAGAATAACATGGGGAATGAGTATGCAGGTTTTCTGCAACAGGTATGTTAAAACTGGATGGTTTTTATTCAATATTTAGTGCATCTGAACTATAAGAAGCTTTATTCCATATACCACGTTTTATCAAGAAATGTTGAAAAATAAGAAAGATATAGAATTTATTTCCCATAAGGATAACATGGATATTGAGTATTCATGTTAACTGCAATAAAAATGGATATATCGGGGATTTTAGACTATTATACATTACATCTCATCTTGATGAAGACAAAAACCAAGTTTTATCGATATATGTTGAGGAATAAGCGTGATTTCGAATTTTATTTTTTTCTTATAAGGTTAACATTGGGACAACGTTCTGTGTACGTCACAGCGTGGTAATATCTTGGTAACCAATGGAGATATAGTAATGATTTAAAATAATAAACTGTTTGTTTTTTAGCTGAATTCAATGGAGCTACAAAACTGGATTTCTTTAATAAATTTTCTTTGTTAAAAAACTGAAAACCCCCAATTTTTTGGTTTTTCCCCTGTTAAAACCCCTTCTGGCAGTCTAATCGGGTTGATTTACGATCTCGTCCGAGTGATTATCATTTTAAACGTTTGTACTAAATTTCACTAAAACCGGCCCATATTTACGGCCGCTATCGTGTTAATAGGTATGTATAAAATTCATATATAAAATCAAACGAATGGTGTTTTTTGCTTCTGGGTGCCCCAAAACAAAAAGTTATGGTCTCGGGCTTTGGTCTTACCATGATTACCATAGTAACAGATTCTTCCCTATATCGGAAATTCACTTAAACTCGTCATGGCTTATTCAAAAACATAAAAACTCACAAATAAAAAAGCAAAAAACTCACTGCTAGTAAAAGACTCAAGTTTTCTCTGTAAACTATTTAATTGAAATGTCCAATGCCTTCATTACCTCCTGAAAATTATACATGCAGGGCTGCCACATCGAGGTTGTGTGTAAACATGTTTCCAATAGATTTAGTGTTACCTGAAAAAATCGAAATTGTCACCGTAAATTCTTTAAGCAAAAACATTTAAGGAATAGACTGATTGAGGGAAACACAAACTAATTTGATTCACCTGTCTTAACAATTGGGCGGAACTAAGAGGTCTAAGAAATCGTGCAGGTAATTTGCTTCGATTCTTCAACACTTCTTGTTTAGTGTTGAAAGATCTATAAAATAGAGTAATTAATAGGGTATTTATCATCACTTAGATATAAACCAAATAGTTTATCTCAATAATATGCACATCGAGTCTTTTTGTAGTATTAACTACAATTTTATTATCCTTCAATAAAAATGTCTTCATTAATGATAATAATAAAGACTTTTATGAGTGAACGTTGACATGAATAACGATTGACACGAATGAAGATGAGAAACTCGTGATATTTCAAATCATAACTTTCTGTGTCAATTAATAATTTGATATTCGTAATGAAAGGGATTATTTTGAGTGCCAATTTTCTGCTAATTGAAGACTTAGTCACTTCCACTTGAATCTAATATTACGGATAAAAATACTTTTATAAATAGTTGAGAGTTTCTTGTAGATATTTTGAACTATGGATTTTTAATTCAAGATCTTTTTAGCTATTCCTTATATTATTTTTTTTTATTTTAGTTGATTTTTTTGTAAATAAAGTAACTTTAGTTATTAAGGTTTCCTTTTTACAACCGTCTCCAACCTAAAAAATAAATCAACGTTTAACTTTTATGTATAAAATAATTTTATGTTTTAAATAACGAACATATTTTACTAATCGTGCTATAATATTATAAACACGTATAAAAAGTATATATAAAAATTAAGCTAAGCAATAGTTTCTTTCTATTTCAAAGCAGGGGTTATATTCTTAGTACTCAAAAAACAAGCGGTGTGTTTATATTTTAAAAAATTCAAATTTATGAAATACAACAATTCATTGTTGTATCAACATTTAAATATTATTTTACCTTTAATTCACCACACTTGCTTTAGCTTACGTATTTTTTCAGAATCCAGTAGTGACAGCGTTCGACATCTTCTGGATGGTGTTCGAACCAATCCTCTTCTCTCTGACCGGGACCCAGATCCGTATAAAGGAGATCGACTCTCACGTCTTCATAATCGCAGCCACTACCCTCGTCATCTCCTGCATTGTGAGTGGCCAGGATTTTATTATTTATAACCTTTTATTTATTTTGGTTGTATCAGGGAGGTTTTGCCACCTACGATAAACCAATACGTTAGATAAAATCAGCTGACTTTCACATCTCGCACAATGTTAAAATAACATTTAACGTTTATCGTATTGTATTACTGGGCAAAAACTCCTTAAAATCGAAGCTTGGTATTCCACCGTAAAGCTTTAAACTGTTAGCTGAATTTGAGGATTCGTTTGGTAGCTTATCGTACTCATACAGTTTCTATGTGGTTTATTTTTATTTTATGAAATAATTTATTTTGTGAGGAACGTTTTCTACATAAATGTTTTATGCTGTATGTTTGGCAATATATATTCTTTTATTTATTAAGGGTATTGCAACATCAGATTATAAAAGCTAGGGCACTATTTTAAATTGTACTCGTAGTTTGTTACCTGATCACAAGTCTAAATTAGAGCTATTTATTCCAGTAACATTTTTTAATTGTCTTATTAAAAGAAAATCTACAGAAAAATAAAATCTTATTTTCTAACCTAATTTTAAGAACAATTATAATTAGGGACTAAATTTAATTAGTAAACTTAAAGTTTTTATAATAACATATAAACAGTGTGAGTATGCAAAATGTTTATTTTTTCATTAAATATTTTTTTCACAGCTACGTCAGATGACCACAGTTTTCGTTGCTGTTGGAACTAATCTTAACATGAAAGAGAAAATATTTGTTGCCTTGTCATGGATGGCAAAAGCTTCTGTTCAGGTAAGAACTCTTACCGCATAAAAATATTTTAAGAATAAAATCTTTGGCAGTTGCTAATTCTATTTCTAATCTACATGAAATTCAATGTGCAAAACCACAAGACATTTAATGACCGATTCCGAATATAATACTGGATCAAACAATGCGTATTTGAATATACATTGTGATGATAAAATGAGGCGAATCAGTTCTCTACTTTGTATCGTACCATTTTCAAACAATCTGCATGCTATTGATTGCAAGAAAATCCTGTTGAAGTCAATTAAAAACATTTAAATAAAAATAATATCTTGACTGCCATGGTAAGAGTTGGTGCATTGACTGGATGCTATTAAAAAAAGTTTTTCAACATCTAAGAAGTGTTATTAACACTTATTTACATGCAAGAATTAATATACTCAAAACATGGAACATAGCATTCAAATTAGATTGGTCAAAGAATCATCATAAGGCCCAATGAGAGACTGGCAGATCCATCATGGCGTCCGTCTCTAAATGCTATTGGCTGCCGAGAGTTCAAGAACCTGTTTCCGCCGGAACCTCCAGCAGGAAAAACTATACAAGGACGGACGCTTTAATGGACCCGCCATTCTCTCCTGATGATGATTGGTGTGCCCTTTGAAATCGATAGAATAGAACAGAATAAGACACGGTAATACCGCAAATAAACACAAAATGTGTTTTGTGTATATTAACTGTCTTGTACTTAAATGTATTACGATAAATGTTGTAACGCTTTTTTATTTATATCTTGTACCAGTAAAAATTAATGCCCTACTGTTTATTTACTGCTTAAAAATGTCATATACATGCCTTTTTATAAGATCTGACACCTAAAAGTCGGGTCATTACGTTTCAGGCGGCGCTGGCCCCAGTGGCTCTGAGCACGGTGATCGAGCTGGGGAAGCAGCCCGGGTCGGTGGAGTACGAGAGCGCCAAGGTCATGCTGATGTTACATTTCAGGCAGCGCTGGCCCCAGTGGCTCTGAGCACGGTGATCGAGCTGGGGAAGCAGCCCGGGTCGGTGGAGTACGAGAGCGCCAAGGTCATGTTGATGTTACATTTCAGGCAGCGCTGGCCCCAGTGGCTCTGAGCACGGTGATCGAGCTGGGGAAGCAGCCCGGGTCGGTGGAGTACGAGAGCGCCAAGGTCATGTTGATGTTACATTTCAGGCAGCGCTGGCCCCAGTGGCTCTGAGCACGGTGATCGAGCTGGGGAAGCAGCCCGGGTCGGTGGAGTACGAGAGCGCCAAGGTCATGCTGATGTTACATTTCAGGCAGCGCTGGCCCCAGTGGCTCTGAGCACGGTGATCGAGCTGGGGAAGCAGCCCGGGTCGGTGGAGTACGAGAGCGCCAAGGTCATGTTGATGTTACATTTCAGGCAGCGCTGGCCCCAGTGGCTCTGAGCACGGTGATCGAGCTGGGGAAGCAGCCCGGGTCGGTGGAGTACGAGAGCGCCAAGGTCATGCTGATGTTACATTTCAGGCAGCGCTGGCCCCAGTGGCTCTGAGCACGGTGATCGAGCTGGGGAAGCAGCCCGGGTCGGTGGAGTACGAGAGCGCCAAGGTCATGTTGATGTTACATTTCAGGCAGCGCTGGCCCCAGTGGCTCTGAGCACGGTGATCGAGCTGGGGAAGCAGCCCGGGTCGGTGGAGTACGAGAGCGCCAAGGTCATGTTGATGTTACATTTCAGGCAGCGCTGGCCCCAGTGGCTCTGAGCACGGTGATCGAGCTGGGGAAGCAGCCCGGGTCGGTGGAGTACGAGAGCGCCAAGGTCATGCTGATGTTACATTTCAGGCAGCGCTGGCCCCAGTGGCTCTGAGCACGGTGATCGAGCTGGGGAAGCAGCCCGGGTCGGTGGAGTACGAGAGCGCCAAGGTCATGTTGATGTTACATTTCAGGCAGCGCTGGCCCCAGTGGCTCTGAGCACGGTGATCGAGCTGGGGAAGCAGCCCGGGTCGGTGGAGTACGAGAGCGCCAAGGTCATGTTGATGTTACATTTCAGGCAGCGCTGGCCCCAGTGGCTCTGAGCACGGTGATCGAGCTGGGGAAGCAGCCCGGGTCGGTGGAGTACGAGAGCGCCAAGGTCATGTTGATGTTACATTTCAGGCAGCGCTGGCCCCAGTGGCTCTGAGCACGGTGATCGAGCTGGGGAAGCAGCCCGGGTCGGTGGAGTACGAGAGCGCCAAGGTCATGCTGATGTTACATTTCAGGCAGCGCTGGCCCCAGTGGCTCTGAGCACGGTGATCGAGCTGGGGAAGCAGCCCGGGTCGGTGGAGTACGAGAGCGCCAAGGTCATGCTGATGTTACATTTCAGGCAGCGCTGGCCCCAGTGGCTCTGAGCACGGTGATCGAGCTGGGGAAGCAGCCCGGGTCGGTGGAGTACGAGAGCGCCAAGGTCATGTTGATGTTACATTTCAGGCAGCGCTGGCCCCAGTGGCTCTGAGCACGGTGATCGAGCTGGGGAAGCAGCCCGGGTCGGTGGAGTACGAGAGCGCCAAGGTCATGCTGATGTTACATTTCAGGCGGCGCTGGCGCCAGTGGCTCTGAGCACGGTGATCGAGCTGGGGAAGCAGCCCGGGTCGGTGGAGTACGAGAGCGCCAAGGTCATGTTGATGTTACATTTCAGGCAGCGCTGGCCCCAGTGGCTCTGAGCACGGTGATCGAGCTGGGGAAGCAGCCCGGGTCGGTGGAGTACGAGAGCGCCAAGGTCATGTTGATGTTACATTTCAGGCAGCGCTGGCCCCAGTGGCTCTGAGCACGGTGATCGAGCTGGGGAAGCAGCCCGGGTCGGTGGAGTACGAGAGCGCCAAGGTCATGCTGATGTTTTATTCCAGGCGGCGCTGGCCCCAGTGGCTCTGAACACGGTGATCGAGCTGGGGAAGCAGCCGGGGTCGGTGGAGTACGAGAGCGCCAAGGTCATGCTGATGTTACATTTCAGGCAGCGCTGGCCCCAGTGGCTCTGAGCACGGTGATCGAGCTGGGGAAGCAGCCGGGGTCGGTGGAGTACGAGAGCGCCAAGGTCATGCTGATGTTACATTTCAGGCAGCGCTGGCCCCAGTGGCTCTGAGCACGGTGATCGAGCTGGGGAAGCAGCCCGGGTCTGTGGAGTACGAGAGCGCCAAGGTCATGTTGATGTTACATTTCAGGCAGCGCTGGCCCCAGTGGCTCTGAGCACGGTGATCGAGCTGGGGAAGCAGCCCGGGTCGGTGGAGTACGAGAGCGCCAAGGTCATGCTGATGTTACATTTCAGGCAGCGCTGGCCCCAGTGGCTCTGAGCACGGTGATCGAGCTGGGGAAGCAGCCCGGGTCGGTGGAGTACGAGAGCGCCAAGGTCATGTTGATGTTACATTTCAGGCAGCGCTGGCCCCAGTGGCTCTGAGCACGGTGATCGAGCTGGGGAAGCAGCCCGGGTCGGTGGAGTACGAGAGCGCCAAGGTCATGTTGATGTTACATTTCAGGCAGCGCTGGCCCCAGTGGCTCTGAGCACGGTGATCGAGCTGGGGAAGCAGCCCGGGTCGGTGGAGTACGAGAGCGCCAAGGTCATGTTGATGTTACATTTCAGGCAGCGCTGGCCCCAGTGGCTCTGAGCACGGTGATCGAGCTGGGGAAGCAGCCCGGGTCGGTGGAGTACGAGAGCGCCAAGGTCATGCTGATGTTACATTTCAGGCAGCGCTGGCCCCAGTGGCTCTGAGCACGGTGATCGAGCTGGGGAAGCAGCCCGGGTCGGTGGAGTACGAGAGCGCCAAGGTCATGCTGATGTTACATTTCAGGCAGCGCTGGCCCCAGTGGCTCTGAGCACGGTGATCGAGCTGGGGAAGCAGCCCGGGTCGGTGGAGTACGAGAGCGCCAAGGTCATGTTGATGTTACATTTCAGGCAGCGCTGGCCCCAGTGGCTCTGAGCACGGTGATCGAGCTGGGGAAGCAGCCCGGGTCGGTGGAGTACGAGAGCGCCAAGGTCATGCTGATGTTACATTTCAGGCAGCGCTGGCCCCAGTGGCTCTGAGCACGGTGATCGAGCTGGGGAAGCAGCCCGGGTCGGTGGAGTACGAGAGCGCCAAGGTCATGTTGATGTTACATTTCAGGCAGCGCTGGCCCCAGTGGCTCTGAGCACGGTGATCGAGCTGGGGAAGCAGCCCGGGTCGGTGGAGTACGAGAGCGCCAAGGTCATGCTGATGTTACATTTCAGGCAGCGCTGGCCCCAGTGGCTCTGAGCACGGTGATCGAGCTGGGGAAGCAGCCCGGGTCGGTGGAGTACGAGAGCGCCAAGGTCATGCTGATGTTACATTTCAGGCAGCGCTGGCCCCAGTGGCTCTGAGCACGGTGATCGAGCTGGGGAAGCAGCCCGGGTCGGTGGAGTACGAGAGCACCAAGGTCATGTTGATGTTACATTTCAGGCAGCGCTGGCCCCAGTGGCTCTGAGCACGGTGATCGAGCTGGGGAAGCAGCCCGGGTCGGTGGAGTACGAGAGCGCCAAGGTCATGTTGATGTTACATTTCAGGCAGCGCTGGCCCCAGTGGCTCTGAGCACGGTGATCGAGCTGGGGAAGCAGCCCGGGTCGGTGGAGTACGAGAGCACCAAGGTCATGTTGATGTTACATTTCAGGCAGCGCTGGCCCCAGTGGCTCTGAGCACGGTGATCGAGCTGGGGAAGCAGCCCGGGTCGGTGGAGTACGAGAGCGCCAAGGTCATGCTGATGTTACATTTCAGGCAGCGCTGGCCCCAGTGGCTCTGAGCACGGTGATCGAGCTGGGGAAGCAGCCCGGGTCGGTGGAGTACGAGAGCGCCAAGGTCATGTTGATGTTACATTTCAGGCAGCGCTGGCCCCAGTGGCTCTGAGCACGGTGATCGAGCTGGGGAAGCAGCCCGGGTCGGTGGAGTACGAGAGCGCCAAGGTCATGCTGATGGTCTGCGTGCTGTCCATCGCCATGACGGCACCGATCGGAGCCATGCTGATCATGTTTACAGGTAGGGACGAGGAATTTACAAACATTATTTACAAAAACACGTATTTGATTTTAAGGGCCAATTGGCAGTATGTACTAAGAATATAGAAAGCAATGTTGATGCAGCCATAGAACTTTAAGTTAGAGTACACGAAGGTTTTATTAGGATGGTTAAAGTTCAAGTGGTTTGTCATTGAGTGGATGATCTGTGGAAAACTCGTGTAAAAGTCTAAGAGACATTAATTTTTACTGCTTCAAAAAACTTCAAGTATTTTATTTATCACACCTAAAACTAAAAGGAGTTTAAAGATTTAAAAAATCTACTAAATTAATATATTAATCCTCACTTGATTGAAAGCTACAAATATTAAAATATGACGTTGTTTTTCCACAAATAGTGATGATTAAGCGAGTAACACATTAAATTTCCCTATGATTAAGACAAAAACCATAGATAGTTCACTGATATTTAAAATAGTCAAGTTTACATTACCTTTGTCGTGCATAAAATGAGTAGGAATAGGGAATTAAAGGTTTGACTCAAAGTTTTCACCTATGTTACAGCAATAGTGATCAACGCTTTGACCAATAACTTACGTTGTCATTGATATTATTCTCGATAGGATTTAGTAAAAATTGTAATATACTTAGGTCTGATTTATTTGTAAACGTTAAACCTGTTATTAGATCCCGGTTGTGAAGTCACGAACGAAGCTTTGTTGAGGTGGAATTCTTAAATTCGATAAATAACAATATATAAAGTCTCTGAAATATGTTCATAACATACTTAAAGGTTTAAAAATCGAACCTTTTCCCTAAAAAATATATACTTGATTAAATCCTTTACATTCATAGACATGTTTTATGATATTAAAAATTTATTCATTCGTACTCTTCTTGTTAGGTACAAGGCTGTTGACGAAGACGACCCCCGGGCCGCCAGAGGGGTGGCGCACCCACTCCCGGCCGTCGCTGAGGGACATCACCATTGTCGACGAGGGCAGGGACGAGGACGACCTGGAGAGGCGGTCGGCGTCGTCGCGGCACCACTCCCCGCACGGCGCGCGGCGGACCCTGCCCAACCTGGTGGTCACCCAGCAGCCGTAGGCACCGGTGGATGTAGTCTCACACGTAGTTACCAGTCAACCGCAGCAACAGTCCTCCAATAGCCGTGATCGTCTAACTGCTGTAGAATAGAGGAGAAATAAACAGCCATATACATCCAACCCAGTGGATGTGGTCAACCACAGCAAAAGTCCTCCAAATCCATGATCATTTAACTGCTGTAGCATGGAGGAGAAATAAACAGCCATAGACATCCAACCCAGTGGATTCAGTATCACACGTAGTTACCAGTCAACCACAGCAAAAGTCCTCCATATCCGTTATCATCTAACTGATCTAGCACGGAGGAGAAATAAACAGCCATAGGCATCCAACCCAGTGGATGCAGTATCACACGTACCTAGTTACCAGTCTAACTGCTGTAGCATAGATGAGAAATATACAGCCATAGACATCCAACCCAGTGGATGCAGTATCACACGTACCTAGATACCAGTCTAACTGCTGTAGCATAGATGAGAAATATACAGCCATAGACATCCAACCCAGTGGATGCAGTATCACACGTACCTAGTTACCAGTCTAACTGCTGTAGCATAGATGAGAAATATACAGCCATAGACATCCAACCCAGTGGATGTTGTATCACACGTGCCTAGTTACCAGTCTAATTGCAGTAGCATAGATGAGAAGTATACATCCATAGACATCCAACCCAGTGGATGCTGTATCACACGTACCTAGTTACCAGTCTAACTGCTGAAGCATAGATGATAAATATACATCCATAGACATCCAACCCAGTGGATGCTGTATCACACGTACCTAGTTACCAGTCTAACTGCTGAAGCATAGATGATAAATATACATCCATAGACATCCAACCCAGTTGATGCTGTATCACACGTGCCTAGTTACCAGTCTAACTGCTGAAGCATAGATGATAAATATACATCCATAGACATTCAACCCAGTTGATGCTGTATCACACGTGCCTAGTTACCAGTCTAACTGCTTTAGCATAGAAAAGAAATTAACAGCCATAGACATCCAACCCAGTGGATGCTGTATTACACGTATCTAGTTACCAGTCTAACTGCTGTAGCATATATGAGAAATATACAGCCATAGACATCCAACCCAGTGGATGCTGTATTACACGTACCTAGTTACCAGTTTAACTGCTGAAGCATATATGAGAAATATACAGTCATAGACATCCAACCCAGTGGATGCTGTACTACACGTATCTAGTTACCAGTCTAACTGCTGTAGCATAGATGAGAAATATACAGCCATAGACATCCAACCCAGTGGATGCTGTATTACACGTACCTAATTACCAGTTTAACTGCTGAAGCATATATGAGAAATATACAGTCATAGACATCCAACCCAGTGGATGCGTATCACACGTACCTAGTTACCAGTTTAACTGCTGAAGCATATATGAGAAATATACAGTCATAGACATCCAACCCAGTGGATGTATTATCTTGCGTAGTCACTCAGCAGATGCAGTAAACCACAGAAAAAGTTGTTCTGCAGCTGTAATAATCCAACTGCCGTTCCAACGTGGAAATTAAAGCAGTAATAACCATCCAGAAGACAGAGCGTCCCAGTGGTTGTAGCCTCACTCTACTTTCCAGGCAACCACAGTCAGCTAAAGCAAAAGTCGTTCGAATCGTTTTTTGAATCAATTTGTGTTTAAATCAATTGGACTGATAACAAATTTATGTGTGATGTAATTGGTCTCATAACGTAGAGTCAATTTTAATCGCAATAGGTTAATAATTTGTTTCTCAGCATGTGTGAACCAAGAAAAATAAGGCTTAAATACCTGTAATCTGATGAAGTATATTATGCATATACAAAACTTTAAGAATGCTCTTCGAGTCAGCAATATCCTTGCTATTTTTGATACTGTATTTAATCGGGTCCTAAAATACCAAGTACTTGATTTTTGCTTCAAAATGCAGATTCAACCTAACTTTTAGTTTTATTCTCGCAAAAACTGGCTTGTTGCTTATTACGGATGTATAACTTATACTACAGTTTAAGCGTGTTTAGAATACTCATTCGAAGTAATTTTAATTATGTTGTAAATATATTCTTATATGATGTATTATGTTAATAATGTATGTTTTATGTTTATATTTCGGAGATGATTTTATACTATACCAGCGAAAAAATTCTCACTCATACACATTTTTCAAATACATTTTACTATATTTTTAGTGGACGAAATAGCAATGGTATATGAATAGTTCAATTAAAAGTACTGCGTAGTAGGTGATACTCTACTCACAACACACAAATGTCAAAATGAGAATGTCTGTAAACAATAATCACATAACACCAAAGCAATCCAGTGTGTTGATTGACGTCACCATAATTAATTGATCCGTAAACAGGGATAACTAATGAATACAGACCACAATGGTTAACAATAGTGGTATTCATTCATTACTACAACCTAGTGCAGCAAGAATTGGATTCAACCAAAAAGTTGGAAGTGATACCTCTTTGATTCGGTGGTGGGAGTTATAGTGCTTTCCGAAAGGTGTGCCTATTTGAAGGAATATTATACTTTGTAAATAGCCTACTTGTGATTTATCAAACCATTAAGTGTTTAAATGATGAGTTAAAGCTATGAAAATAGTACATTGTTACATCTTCGCGGTATTGTCGGAATCAAAATTAGTTGTTCAATTTTTTCCGGAGTTTTATAGCCCAAAAATGTACTTAACTATTTTTATTTCATTTTATGTAAATATTAGAAATTGGGATACAAATAGAATATCCTAAATAGAATATAATTAAGATAATCGAGAAAAGACTAGGATTAGGATTGTATTTTGATGTATTTATTAGACTTAGGGGTAATGATTAGGATATTACGAAAATATGTTTTCATAGTGATATTTTGGATGAAGCAGAATGAAACATGAATGAACAGTAAAAACTGTATGTAATTAAATCCACTCTGTAAGAATTATGTGTCAATAAATGTGCCCTTTCCCTGTAAGTAGTTACTTTCTTTCTTATCATGCATATTTCCTATTGAAACTCATGAATTTCCCTCTTTTATAAGTGGTATATGATGTAAGTATTGTTTTCGTAAACATTTTCCTGTTAGTTTTTAGAATTTTACTGTTTAGTGGATATACTCTTATTAGCGAGTCCTGAATAGAAAAAAAGTAGGGGGGCTTTGAAGGGGTGGCTGCCCGCCCTTGATCGTATAAAACATTATTTTTTAAGGAGTTATTACTTTTTTGTAATAATTCCTTGAAAAAAAAGCTTTTTGTTAGCTCGCCAACCCCTTTCTTTTGGACCAATTTTTACGATTAAGGTGTCAAATTACTGGAAATTTCGTTGATATTTCCTGAATTTTGTTAATTTTCATTTAGGTGAAAAAAGCGTTGCCCCATTGGGCATGTATGTTGCCCACATATTTACATGTATTTCTTATGGAAGTGATATTTGTAATATTGATCAAACTTGTGCTTACCTTGTAAATGTTTGGACCAAAATAGACATATTATGTACTTTTCTTACAGGACATTTAATTTTCTTAAATTTTCAAATTTAATAAGGAATACTAAAAGTTGATAGTTTTCAAGAACAAAAAACTAAAAAATGGTACCTTCACACCCCCCTCCCTTCCCCCACTTAAGGGCTGCGGACGGGGACTTTTGATATGTTCACCTCCTAACTAGTCCAAACAAAGCTGCAAAGTCAAAAATTATGTTCAAAAAATCCTTCTATACCTTTTCATTGCCTTGACTAATTACCGGAGACTTTCGGTTCGGAAACTGTAGAGATCCAAGAGAAAAAATCTTATTTTTCATATTTCTTTAAAACTATTTTATCTTATATCATTCCCTCCAACCATTAATTTTGGTTGAAAAATAATTAATCTAGTGTTTTAATTATTCGTAAGTATTCGCCAACCAGTTGCCGATGGGTTGTGTTATGTTATTCTATAGGAAATTTATTACAAAATCGATTTCTCCCTTATTAATGAACTGATGTAGATATCAAGTACTGTATGTAAATATCAATACCAAAAACAAATCCAAAACTCTCATTAGTTTCTTTTACAATATGTTTTAAGATTTTATAGTTTACAAACTTTTGGTTCTTTACTAGATTTTATCCACTAGATTAAAAGTTTAGGTGCAAAATTGTGACATAAAATTATAAAATTTAATCCTATAAAAGAGAGAAAGTATGTGTAAAATTGTTTATGACCAATGTTTAATATTGTCTTACATTCTATGACAATCCAACTTTCATATTCACCAAATAGGATCTAACGTTGTCAAAAGAAATAGTAAATCATTTGTTTACAATCCAGTGACTCCTTAAAGAAAGATATGTATTTTACTACGAGCCACAACTGAGTGAAAACGGGGGAGCATTTTTATTATTTTATTTTTATCTCCATTTCGTGTGGGTTTGTATGTGTACAGTTCCTAGTAGAGGGTGATCCAGTTGGAGGTTACAATTTTAAATTGATAGCACTGGTCTCGTATGCAAGATAAACTGCTGATATTTTGTAATTGGACATTGTTGTGTACTGACATTTTATGTTATAGAGCGTTATTCGAATGAAGAACGTGTTTAACTGTTAAAACCTTTTTTAAAAATGTGGAAAACTTTACTATGTGAACAAAATCATCTTTTCTGATGAAGCTCATTTCCATATGGCTTTGTAAACAAGCAAAACTGTGACATTTGGGGACTTGAAAATCCTTATGCTATTCATCCGAAAGAAATACGTCCAAAAAAGGTAATTGTTTGGAGTGGATTGTGGGTTGGCGGCGTGACTGGCCTTTACTTTTTTGAAAATGACCGTGGGTGACGATGCAGTTACATTCAATGGAGAACGTTATCGGGAGATGATAAGCGATTGTTTATGGTGGCAGCGGAAGTTTTAAGAATTGGTTGTTAATAAGAGTTGAACGACTTGTGGTTTCAACAAGGTGGGGCCACTTGTCATACAGAACGAGAAATAGTGCATTTTTTGCACTCAAAGTTTCTCGGCAGTTTAATCTCTCATTTTGGTGATCAACATTGGCCAGCAAGATCACGTGACCTCACACCAATTAATTTATTCAGTCCAGTGGATTTTATGCTCCTTTGGGGTTATTTGAAGCAGAAAGTTTACGCAAACAAACCCAACTCGATTCCGGAGCTGAAGAACGAGATTCGCAGAATAAAATCCATCAAATTCCACAACAATTGATCGGGAAAGTGATGGAAAAATTCATCAAACGGTAGGGATGTACGTAGCGGTAATCTGACGGATATTATTTTTCATGTTTAATGTCAATCTTTAATAAATATGTATAAATAAAAATATTCCTAGTAAGTAATCTACAATGCGTATTATTTAATTTTTAAATTGTAACCTCTAACTGGATCGCCCTTTTATTGACTTATATTCTGATTGTTGTTGCAAAATATAATACCATGTTAAAAAAATTAAACTTACATGATGCAAAGTGAATGTAAAATTAATCAAGTTCATTATGAATAAAGATTGAAATACAATACATTTTCAGAATATGAAGTTATTTAGTGAACTCTAACAACCCACGCGTAGGGAGTTCAACTGTTTTCAATTAAATTAACTAATTCTGTTAACATCAAACATTAATTAAAAGTTACGCTAGTCAGTTCACGTTACAAAGGAACATGAACCATTTAAACGATTTATAACATTGTGGTGTCCTATTCTTAGTTTAAAAACCCATACAGTTAATACCTTAAAAACGGGGAAAATCTAACAGTTCTGTAAACTCCTTTATACTTTCACCTAGATGTGTATTTCAACATACCAAAAAGCCCCAATGGTGTGTGGTCAGCAAGTGGCCGCCATCTGGGATTTCAGCTGTCGTTTTATTTTTTTTTTATTTTTATAAGTAGGGTGTTTTGGGGGGTCCCACCGGAGGTGGGATGAGGAGGATGGCGTCACATCCCACAGAGCACCCCCCCTCCCCCCCCCTCCCCCCCTCCCCCCCCGAGACTAAAAATAGACGAGCCCCCCCCCCCCCCCCCGAGGCTAAAAATAGAATTTGAACTGAGTAAACCTAACTTTACTCAAGCTATGTTAACCTAACTTACCTTTTTTTTTTTTGTCTTATGGTGCTGGGAATTGAACTTTGATATGTTAATGAGCTAATTAATATGTTAATTAGCTTAATTGATATGCTTAATGAGACTGTTTACATAATTATCGTATCCGTACGATATTATCGTATTGCGTACGGGATTTCTACCCAAAAATTATGGTACTGGAAAAATTAAATTATTAAAGCTGAAATTTGTGTATTTACTGCCAGCTAGTAGCCTCATTAGCGAGACCATAAACAGCACTATGCCGAGAATGTGAAAGCTGGTGCAGTGACACCCGTGGAATGTGAAAGTTAGCATGTTGCGACAGGTGGAACTAATGGAATGTGAAAGCTGGCGCGTCAGGTGGGCGCCGACCTAGTTTGGCGTACGTGTCATCGCTAGCAGAATAGTGAACTGTTACAAACACTTACAAAGTCACTTAAAACCAACCAACAGCTGACTCTTGTGAATAGCCGGCTGGAAACTACTACAGACATATTGAGAAAGACTCTGTCTGAACAGTCATTGAAGGTAGCTGTAATAGCTCAAGATGAAGACTTGAAACATGTCTTTTGTGTATTTTTTAAGGAAACCCTCTTAGATATCTATGGTTTGTGCGAATACAAATGTTTTCGTACTGAAAAAAGAAACTTTAAATGTGCATTGAAGAAATCCAAAAAAAAAAAAAAGAAACCCAAGAGACCGGGCTCAAATAAAACATTTAGCCCGACAAGTGTATCCGGAAAATACAAGGTTTATTGAAGAAGCGTATGCTGATGCTACACGTACTCCGCATGGTTATTTGTTGTTGGATTTAAAACAGTCCACACCAGACGAGGTGCGTGTACGTATGGGTATATTACCTGATGAAAAACATCAATACGTTTATCAACCGAAAAAGTATAAATAAAAGGTGTACACTAGAGACCAGTCACTCAGTCGTAATGTCACAGTGTGTGACGAAAGACGCCGCTCTGTTAACGGCACTGATACACGCTACACCGAAGGAACGTAAAGCACTGTTGAAGGCTTGTGACGTCAGTCGTATCAGATCAGTGTGCGAGTGCGCATACAACTTGTTACGTGGTAATATCCAGTTAACAGACAAACAAAAACGACAATTGCGTAAACATAAAAAGGTGCTCAGACGTCTAGTGAAACGTGGTGAGAATTGGAGCAAGAAACGTAAATATCTTGTACAACATGGTGGTGGATTTCTATTACCACTGTTATTAAGTACTGTATTACAAACAGTTCTTAATAGTGCGATTAGTTAGAAAAATGGATAGATCAAATTTGGAATATTCAAAGAAGATGGTTGTTGTTCCGCAAGAGCTATTTGATCGAATACATAGTGAGCCAACACCTGCTGCTACTGCTTCACAATCAAAACTAACTCAATCATCAACGGTTAATACTAATAGTTTGGATGCTGAAATGCATCGTATATTACAAGACAAAACATTGGATGACAGTGAAAAGTGGAAACAGTATCAACAAGTATTACAGAGGTTTTTATATTTTAGTTCACAAAAACGTAATCCTTTCATTTTACCAACTAGCTGATAGCCCCGGCTTTGCTCGGGAGAATATTTTTTCTTCTCATATTATTGTTGTTTCTTAGAGCTGCATTCTATTAGTAACCATAGTAGTAGCTATTTCTAATGGTAACCATAGCAACTATTCAAAGCACTCCAAAAATCCTTGACATAGGTCCCTTTAAGACAACCCTGCGCCTAAGCCCTTAAAGATATAAAAACCAAACCACCATAGTGCACATTATGAGATTCCAAGCTTTAATTTGACACCAAGATCAAGTGTCTATGACATGTAGTTTTGGCTGTAGCCTGAAATATACCAACACACAACTCTTCTTTTATATATATATATTGATTATACAAGAAGAGAATAATGAGGAGGATATTGTACAAACATTTCCTGCCACGTATCAAAAGGATGTACGCAACTTGTTAAGATTTATAAAACGTAACAAACAGATAATCACATGGGACCCTGATGGTACGGTTATTGTTCATAACACTAGAATACCTGGTTCGAACATTATTGATGTGTTACATGCAATTGTACGAGTGCGAAGACTGGAAAATGTACCCACTGGCTGGCATGAAGTATTGGATGCATTAAATGATATGAACGTACCGACCGAGTACGTAAGCAATGCACAAGCTCGACAGTATATTGGTCGTGAACCATATTTGGAAGAAGGTTTGGTTACACCTTCACCATCAAGACAGCGCACTCCTTCAACACCACACCACTCGTTATATTATCCACCAACACCGAGCCCAACGCCAATAGCCCATAGATTAAGGTCAAGGGCAGGAGCACGAAGAGGAAAACCTTTACAGTGGGATGCATTCACTATAGATTAAAATGTATAAGTATAGGTGTACTTGGTATGTGATAGTCATTTACACTATAGTCACGAACAGTGATGGAAGAGAAAGTGTATTATGATCCTGCAAACCCAGGCTCGTTTGGTGGTATTAGCCCACTTGTCAGAGCATTACGTCAAAGTAAGAAGAAAAAGAACAAAACAAAACGACAAGTTATCGAATGGTTACGCACCCAAGACACCTATACATTACACAAACCTGTTCGAAAACGATATCCACGTAACAGATATGTCGTGTTTGGACCTAATGAATTATGGCAAGCCGACTTGAATGATATGCGTGGACTTAGTTCATATAATGATGGCTACAATTACTTGCTAACAGTGATTGATGTGTTTAGTAAGCGGTTATATGTGGAACCATTAAAACGTAAGAGCGGTGAAGAAGTGGCAGCAGCATTCGAACGAATTTTTAACAGTCCCTACACTGTACCACCATGTTGTTTACAAACTGACAAAGGAACAGAGTTTATAGGTGCAAAAGTGAACCGTGTGTTTAGAGATTATCATGTGAAATATGTCACTACACAAAACCCCGATGTTAAAGCGGCTGTTGTCGAACGAGTCAATCGCACACTGAAAACACGTATGTGGCGATATTTAACATATAAAAACACATTTCGTTATATCGATGTGTTGGATGAATTGGTTGATGCTTACAATAACAGTGCACACCGAAGTTTGGGTAATGGTTTATGTCCGATGGACGTTGTGAAAGCAAACAAAAGTACAGTGTACCAAGTATGGAGTCATATGTACAAAGACAGCTCATTACCAAAACGTAAAAAACCAAAGTTCAAACCGGGTGATACAGTGCGTATTGCCAAAGAGAAAGGTACATTTGCTAAAGGTTATGAGACCAATTGGAGTAAAGAATTTTTTGTTATTGATCGAGAATATGGATCACAACCACTACCGTTGTATATAATAAGGGACTTGAATGGTAAACCGTTAGTCGGTCGTTTTTATGAACACGAGCTACAAAAGGTGACAATAGGACCGGATCGATTGTACCAAATTGATAAAATACTTGACACCAAGGGTAGAGGTCGCAGTAAGCGTTACCTCGTCAAGTGGGTAGGTTACGGAGACGAATTTAATTATTGGATACCTGCATCTGAAGTGAAACAAATAACCTAACCTAACCTAGCCTAACCTAACCGTCATGTCACTGTCTAGACATAATCAGTTTTATTTGACACTGCCTAGCAATAGTTCGATGGACTACTATCCGAACAATACAGTGACTCATTATGTGACACATTTTCCATCAACAATACATTTGCCTGGTGGTGACGGAGCAGATTGGGAAATAGCACTAGTTGAAGCACACTATCCATGCTCGTTTTTAACAGTTGGTAATGATGCTAACATATATATTTACACAAAACCAACTGCTGAAATTGAAGATAATGAAGTTACTAATACAACTTTGACTGTAGCAAAAGTGGAGTCTGGCAATTACAAAGATATCAATGAACTGCTAGCAGCAATTAACGGGAATACAAAACTTAAACTTCACAGTATTGAGTTCGAGTATGATAGTGATACAAAGAAGGTTGAATTGATTACAATGACAGAAACACTAATACAACTTGAACTTAGCCCCACTTTAGCGTTACAGTTGGGATATGATGTAAATAATGTGGATGTGAAAAGACATAGGAAAGCTACAAGAACACCAAACTTATTGGCTGGCATTCCAGCAGACATTTATGTCTATTGTGACCTTGTAGAACCGCAATTAGTGGGTGACACTGTAGCACCACTGTTAAAAATAGTCAACATTGACACCACTGACTATAAATACGGGTCTCATAAGGTTGTGCATTTCACTTCACCGCACTACATGCCTGTCATAAAGAGCTCGTTCGAGAGTGTGGAAATTGATTTAAGGGACGACAAAGGTCATCACTTGCCATTCGAGTTCGGTACTACGTACATGAAACTTCACCTCCGCAGAGTACCAGCAGTTACAACAGTATAATGAATCTTAACGATCCCTACCTCAAATACTACCGTGATCAACAACTTGGCGGTAGTAGTGGTATTGTATCAGTGTATAGAGGCGCACCGTATCAACGTGGACATGGGATTGGAAGTTTTCTTGGTGGACTTGTTCGTTCAGTCATGCCATTAATCAAGTCAGGTGCAACTGCTGTGGGCAAGGAGGCATTACATTCAGGTGTTGGGTTTCTCAGTGATATAGCTGATGGTACTATGAACTCACGAAATGCAGCGAATGATCGTCTTAAACAATTTACTGGCGGACTTAAACGTCGAGCTGACGACAAACTGGATCGCATTCTACATGGCGGCGGATACGGACACGGCACTGGCATTGGCGGCAGCGACAGCAACAGCAGTGGAAGCTATAAGAAGAGGCGCATCACACGAGTAACACCTCAGTCTTTGGTGAAACTCCTTCGAGCACGGACGTCTCCTGCAAGGAAGTGTAAGACAGCAGCAGTAAAGAAACGTAAAAATACAAAACGAAAACTCAAGCGACAAGTGCAACATAAAAAGAAGATTACTAGAAGTAGAGAGATTGATATATTTTCTTAAGCAACAAAGATGTCATTTATTCACCAGAAATCATGCGAATGTACAAAGACGGAATTAGACTTATTCTCGCTACCACCGACACAGACCAGCATTGACAGTGGTAAATGGGTGCAATATAAACCCATATCGTCATTGACGGATGACTCACCTATTGAATTTGTCATACCCGGACATGGTGATGAATATACGGACTTATCACAAACATTATTACACGTACAAGCCACTATTGTCAAAGAAGATGGAACAAAGTTTACAGCTGCTGATGCGATTAAGGAATTTGGTCCGGTTAATAACTGGTTACATTCGCTATTTAGCCAAGTGGATTTACACTTGAATAATAAACTAGTGTCACCGCAAAACAATACCTACGCCTATCGTGCGTATTTGGAAAACCTTTTAAACTACGGACATGATGCTAAAAAGTCACACATGACAAGTGTGTTATTCTACAAAGATGACTCTAATAACATGGATAAATGTAAAGAAGAAAATGAAGGACTGGTACAACGACGAAAATTTACTGAAAAGAGTCACTATGCAGACATGATCGGTCATCTACTTATTGACTTGTGCAATCAGAACAAGTTCATGTTAAACGGTGTAGAGATGCGTTTACGTTTGATCAGATCGAGAAACGCATTTGCCATCATGTCGGACAATAACACAACATATAAAGTACATATCAAAGAGACAAATCTGTTTGTACGTCGTTGTAAAATCAATCCGAGCGTACTGTTGGCACATAGTAAAACACTCGAGAGTGGTACTGCCAAATATCCGATCACACGTGTTGAAGTGAAATCAATCACATTACCCGCTGGCATACTGAACAAAACATTGGACAGTGTGTACTTGGGTCAGTTACCAAAACGTGTAATTGTCGGCTTGATTTCTAATCAAGCATTCAACGGAGACTACAAGAAAAATCCATTTAATTTCCAACATTTCAAGATGAATTATTTCGCACTGTACTTGGATGGTGAACAAGTGCCGATGAAAGCATTACAGCCAGTGTTTGACAATGATACGGATGATGCCTATGCGCTATCTTATCACACACTGTTCAGCAGTACCGGAATACATTTTGACAATACCGGTAATGATATCAGCAGAGAAGATTTCGAAAAAGGTTATTGTCTGTTAGCGTTTGACTTAACACCTGACTTGAGCGCTAACGAGTCCAGCCATTGGAACCTGGTACGCAATGGAAATCTACGCATCGAGATTGGATTCAGCGAAGCATTGACCGAATCAGTCAACATTATTGTCTATGCAGAACTGGACAATGTCATTGAGATTGATCGACATCGTAACGTATCGGTGGACTATGCCGGTTAAATGTATAAAGCACAGTCAACTAGTGCATTACAGCCAGTACATCACTGACAGTGTTACAGTAATCATGTCGGCAGAACATCAATTGTGTCAATCATCTGTGGTGTTGGATTTACAATGTTTCAAAGACAACAGTAATTATTATATAGTAAAAGAAGTCAGTGTTATTGATGTGTGTACTGGAACACTACTGATACACCACATTACTCGTCCACCGTTTGATCGTGACTTTTTGTCTGAAGAAAAACTTCGAGAAAGTTACTGGCTAACCAAACACTGTCACGGTATTGACTGGAATCATGGTGATATATCGTACCATGTATTGATTGATAAACTACGTACATGTCTCAATAACCAATCAGTTGTGTACGTAAAAGGATCGGAAAAGAAACAATATACTATGAAACATCTTATAACAAACAATGACAAAGTGCTAGTAGTTGACATGACCGATATTGGATGCGGATCATTGTCCACCATTGGTAATCTATTGTCCACCAATACGATACGTTGCGGTCAGCATAAAAGTGTACAACACCGTTGTGCTTTGGTCAATTGCACACTGCTACGTGGCTGGCTACTACTAACAGCTAAAGAGTCACATTGTGGAACGTGTTATTGTTGCTGTCCTCGTCGCCACAACAATGAACAAAACCGCAAAAAGATTACAACGACTAAATCAGTGTTTACCAGCTTGGATCTGACTACAGTTTCACAAGAATGAATACCACAACTATAAGAAAATATTTACTACAATAAGCGAATGTACAACATGTCGGAGTGTTTGCATCAGATCGTCTACCGAGACATATTGCTCCGTCATCTGCATTAGTGGTAAACACCCAACCGCATACACATATTGGAGAACATTGGGTGGCATTCTACAGACCTGGAGGACAAGATAACAGCAACATCAACACTAATACTGTCAAATATTTCGATAGTTTTGGCAGACCTCCGTATCATGGTGATTTTCAACAGTTTCTGAGACGTAACATCAATGGACATATGTTGCATTACACCTACAACAAGTACCGACTGCAAGGCTTGGATACTTCGGTCTGTGGCCACTACTGTCTGACCTACCTGTACTGCAGTACCAACTACGACATGAAGATGAATGATTTCGTCCAACTCTTCGGTGACTCCACTGCTGAGATTGATATGCTGATCCAGATGCTCTTCACAGAATTCTAAATCTAATTTTTGTATAACCATTATTGTTAGATATAAGGTTTTTGAAAAAATAAAAATGTGTATATCATTAACCACCGTCTTGTCATTATACCTTGTTCTTTATAGTCTTAAGAGTCCAGAGTTAGTTACTTTTATCACAATCCATTACTGAAATGAGTCTTCCTTTAAATAACCAACCTATCCTGACTTAAGTAGATGATTACATTTATATTTTAAACAACGTTGATAGACCAAAATGGTACTATCTTGGAGAAAGAAAAGCAGTCATTGTTATAAAGTTTATACTTTCTCATTTAAAAACAGTATGACTGCATGTCAAGTTATAAATTAATCAAATTTACTCTTTATCAATCTCTGGACATTGTATTTCTTATAGACATAAACATGGGTAAATAAGTAAGAACCATTTGTGGATATTTAGAATGTATATTTATTTACACTCATTAGTATTTACACTCATCAGTATGTACACTCATCAATTTTTACAATCAATTATTACAAACTTCACATTTCAAATTATAACCATTTTACAAAAGGACTAACTTTATACATTTTGATACGTCTAATATTTACATTGGTTTGGTTTTTTAATACATTTCATTATGATAAATAATAACAATGGTCTGACTTTATACAAATCAATAAGACTAATATTTACATAGGTCTGCTTTTACATTTCATTATGACAAATATTTACAATGGTCTGACTTTCAGTACAAACTGCTTAACCCCGCCAAAACGACGGGGTTAGTATTTACATTACAATGGTCTGACTTTATACAAATCAATATGACTAATATTTACACAGGTCTGCTTTTACATTTCATTATGACACATATTTACAGTGGTCTGACTTTCAGTACAAACTGCTTAACCCCGCCAAAACGGCGGGGTTCGTATCTGAACCCCGTCGAAACGACGGGGTTAGTATTTACATTAGTTCTTCCACATTAACACATGTTTAAATTTCACATTACATATTTATATTTACATATTTACATTTCATATTACATATTTACAGATACATATTTACAGATACATATTTACAAATCAATTTGATTGAATAACAAACTAGACTATGACTAGAGGTATTTATTTTTAAAAATACCTAAAACATCAATTTGTTACTAAATTGCCCACCACGAGAATTTTGAACACTACTCTCTCATGCACCAATGTCACCGCGAATTAAAAGCTATACTGCATACATGCTGGATCTTCTGTGACGATGTTGGTGGGTACATTATCACTCTGCAGAAGAAGGTCCAGGTCTCGGTGATGGTGGCAGCAGCGGCATCTCTTCATCTGTTGGTGCAGCTGGGGCGGTGATGGCATAATGCCCCCACGGGAGAGTGTTGACACCGTCTTCTGGACAGACGTACCTCTTGTCATCATACAGTGCCAACGAGCGCTTCCGAACCACGATGGTGTAGATAATATGGCGACGACTCAAGAAGCGCTCGTTCTCCGTGTACTTGACCGTGTGGTTCTGGAGACATCTTCTATAGTCTTCCACGGTCAAGTCTCGCTGCACCACAGCTCGGTTGATCCCCTTGGCCTTCTTGATGGGAGGTGGGTTGCAGTCGTCATCTTCGCCGCTGCCGATCTGCAGAAACATGATGCAGTACAGCTTCGCCATTAGGCCGATGTACTCTGTTAGGACATGACCACCAGCTTCATCCTTGAACTTCCCCAGTTCTCTCGCATTCTTGTCGTCATAGCAAAGATGGTTGTCGGGGTAGTTGCTGGTGTCGAACTCTTCTTTGTGCTGCAGCATGTCCCGGTACACGTTGGCAGTACGGATTCTGTAGATGATGCCGTCGGTGTCCATGTAGGCCATGCGAATCCTGTCTAATCCGTACCGCTTGACCATCCTGTAGTGGAAGCCGTACATCCACCACTTTGAGTGGTCCAAAATGCACATACCCACATAGACCGGTTTATCTAGTACCACACGCGTTTTTACCATATTAAGTAGGGCCAAGTCCTCCTCAAATCACACCCGGTCGCTGAAGTTTGACTTTGCCACATACTTAAGATAGTAATCACGGTCGGTACAGATATTCACGTTCTTATGCTTACGTACATTTTGGAGGCTCATACCATAAACCGCATTGACCATTAGCTTGAAGAGCTCTACTTCGAATTTGTTCTTGGCCAATTGACGGAGTCTGGTATTTAGAGCCACATACGGCTGTAACCATGCAGACTGTTTGAAGCGCAGCACACGTTGAATCCGACGAATACGTAGTCCATTCTGCACTGCTTGCTGGAGGTAGCAGTAGTGGATAACATATCCGGTCTTGTCCGTAAGAGTAGCCATCAGCTTGGCAGATCTTCCAACTCCACTGTCGAGGAGAACACTCTCATCATACGGCAGTTGGTCGGCCGGTGCTTTCATGACCTCCGGACAGAATGGCAGATCTCGGTGACGGTCATGAAGTTCAGGGTCACGTGGGTACTCCAAATCCACTTCCAGCACGTAGCCCTCTTCACCATCTGCCGGCAGGTCCATGAGGGATTCCTGGAGTTCGTCAATTTCCCGGCGTGATAGCCATTCAAAGTCACCATAAGGCAGCGGCTCGGACATCGCCCATCCATAGAGGTTGTTGGCATCATAATACATAATCTAAGGTGTCGTCGTCCGACTCGGTGTCATCCCCCCTTATGTATTTGTTGTCAGCTACAACATGACGGGTGACGCATTGGGTGAGTCCGCCTCGAATACCCTTCTCGAAGAACAGGTACTGGTCCACATCTTGCAGGGTATCGAGGATCACGCCGGTCTTCTTGAGCATGACGTCCCACGCATACGAAGGCAAGGTCAGGTAATGCGCTGGATCCAGGTTGTAGTGCTCCAGACACATGTCGCGGAAGCTCTCGAAGATGTCAGCAAGCAGGAGTACATCCGTTGTCAGGTAGATGTTGGAGTAATCTTCGAGAGTCCTGCAGCCAAATCGTTCCCAGACTCGTTGTGCGTGGGCATAGTCCTCCGGTGAAGTGTTCTCCTCGAAAGCTCCAATTGGCGGAAGGGTTTCCTCTTGAAGTACATCCAGCGACTTAATGTACCTGTAAGGGAAAACACCTTTCCTCCTAAGGAGTTGGAATTCCTCTGGGTCAGTGTGTCGGGCCTGCAAGACTTTCATTTTGTCGACGGGAAGCAACGTAGCAAGCGTAGCCAACGATTTAGCCAGGAATCGGTATGAGTCCACGAAACGCACTCTTAGGCTGTTGTGTCTGCCTGCATTCGGGTACTCAAACCTCTTCGTGAATGAAATATATTTTTCTTCATTGTTAGCTAGCACGTTGACTTCTCCCCTGTCGATGTTTAAAGCTCTTACGATGAAGTGAGCATCGTAATTGCTCATGTTGTGCAGGTAAACATTAACTGAATCCTGTTCCTTGAATTGTAGGTTACATGACTGATGTGCGGCTCCTCTGTATCTGTACGGTGGTGAGCGTTGATGGTCTCGCACCTTGATGTCCCTCGGAGTGAAGTCCTTCTGGCAGATGTAGCACGTCGTTGCCATCTGGAACTCCCTCTCCTCGTCTGCAGTGAGGCTTGGAGGGTTGCCGGGTTGACGCTGGCCGTAGAGAATGTTCCCTATGGTGTTGAGGTCCTCCCGCAGCGTTGACATGAAGTGTTGGGCCGCATTCTCACCACTGTACAGACGCAGTTTCGAGAAAGTCTCGCAGGTATCGGTGTCATCGTCGTCGACATCTCCATCCTCGGCGCTCCTGTGACTGTCACAGATGTAATACGCATATGCATAAGCAACATGCACATTCTGCGTTTTAACATTTGCCGACGACGCTGAATCACCATGATGCCGATGATGGGGGAGTCCGGGTCTGGATGTCGCTGGATCCCAGGCTGGAGGTGCCACTGTTGGTGGGGGGTTGAGAGGCCTATCACCATCATACGGCACCAACATACTCTCAAAATCCGCATAGATGGTGAATCGGCTCTTTTGGGACCTTTCCGGATGGTTGAACTTGATGATCTTATCTTCCGGTATGTCGGTTCGCAGCGGCGCATGGTCGAAGCAGTATCGTTTGTGATCTTCAAGCCGCTGCTTACCGGACAAGTTCAACTTATTCGGTCGGTTGTCAAAGTGAGCAAAACACCTCTTGCATACAAAGATCTTCTGCTTGTGCTTTGTTAGCTGACTTCGAACCAACCTTTCAAAATCTGCAATGTATGCATAGTGGCACTTATCATCTTCGGTCAAGTAGAGGAGATCGAAGTGGTCGTCTGCCTCCTTCTTGGCAATGCGGAGAGGGTAAACAATGTGGCGTACGTAGAACTGGCCAGTCCGTTTATCTTTCTTCTTTTCCTCATCCAGTCCATACACATTGACGCTTACACCATTCCTCTCCTCAAACTTGCCAATCTTGTCCAGCCTGACAGGAAAATCCAGACCCGAGAAATCAATGTTGGAACGTGCACGGAGTTGCGGAGTGAAGTTTGAAGCTTGTAGACGGATGGAGATATTCTTGTAGTCAATGTATTTTGTGAGTATGGCATACATAAAACATTTTTGGTCTTCATTATAAACATTAACTACTGCTTTTTTGTTGTCAATGGATTGAGGTAAAGGGACGAAGGAGCTGCCTTTGAGCGGGCGGTAGACATTTACTCTCACCTCCATATCTAACACCTGCACAAATGCCCATCCCGATCCCTTCATCTCACATGCTTCTTTTTCAGCAACCAGTTTGTTAAATAACTCACTGCAAATATCCTCCTTGTTATCATTTTGAAGTATTACGACATTCCTGGTCTTGAAGGCTCGTCTGCAGGTTTCTCCGTGCACGTCCTGAAATTCACACTCAACCCAGAGGTTAACCTTTACGCCGGTGACATGTTTTAAGACTAGGTGCATGAGAGAAACTAACTCATCAAAAACGTCCGTCAAGAAAGCTAACAGTGACACTTTGTCCGACTCTGGTTCCCGAAGACAGTATGTCTTGAGGCGGCCACGGAAGGCAGTTTCAACCTCAACAAACCGCCCTGAAGCCAGACCGCGCGGGATGTCCTCGGGTTCCTTGTCATCAGCATCACTGTTGCTGCTGCTACTTCCTGACGGCGTAGACGGGGGAGGGAAGTCCACAGGACGATTCACAACAGGTGCAGACACTGGTGAAATAAAGCCAGGGCGAAGTGCCGGACAGCTCTGACGAATGTGCCGCGCCAAGTTGTCCTTCCTTGAAAATGCCTTCTGACACTTGGGGCACGAAACACCTGAAAGAGGCATGGTATCCGTCTGTTACCTGGTCGAAGGTTGACAATACAATAACCGGAGAGGAGAGGGAATGGGGTTTATATAGACTCACACAGACCTTTAAATCTTTATTTTGATACACAATGATATAGATATCTCACAACATTCATGGTTTTGTATTCAGTTTTTATTTCTGTCAAATGCAGTTTGCTTTATAAATTCAAACTGATTCATATGACAAACTATGTATTTTCAATAATTCAGTTTTCCATTTAATATGTTATCAGTCAATAATGATGTTTATTTCAAGGATAAAGTCTGCTAAAACTAAAAAACATCTAGTTTATTATGAGGAAAAAAAAAAGTTGTACCACTTTGTGCCCCACCTAAATCAGTCAGTTTTCTCATATAGTGATTTTCATCATGAAATTTGAAATGTGATTTTCATTCATTTTACTTTAAATCAGGTTTATTTTCAATTTTATAATAAGATAATAAATTACCTGTTGGAACATCTGGGACTGATGACGGGACTGGGACAGATGATAGGCCGGGAGCAGGTCCACCAGTAGCAAGTGAATCTATAAACAATACACAATATCCATAAGTTCTCTATGTATTTATTAGCAAAAACATTTACAAAAAGCAACTTACAACATCCAAGGTTTTATACTCAGTTTTGTATTTCTGTTAGATGTAGTTTGCATGTTAACATTCAAACTAATTCATATGGTAATTATGAATTTTGCAATTTTTTAGTTTTCCATTTAATATGATTGCAAAACAAACATGATGTATCTTTAAGAGATACAGTCTGCTAGAATTAAAAGAAAATTAGTTAATTATGTAACAATGGGTCGGACCCACTTTGGGGCCCACCTAAATTAGTTAGTTTTCTCTTATATTAATCTTCAGCATGAAATTGAAATGTGATTTTAATTCATATTACTTTAAATCAGGTTTATATTTGTTTTGTTTTTATAATAAGTTAATAAATTACCTGTTGGTACATCTGTGACTGATGATTGGCCGGGGATGGATGACGGTGTCGGGACAGATGACAGGCCAGGGGCAGGTCCACCAGCAGCAAGTGAACCTAAGAACAAAACACAATACCCATAAGTTCGCTGTGAAGTTATTAGCAAAAACATTAACAAAAAGCAATAGGGATATTGGTTTAAGCTTTATTCTCAGTTTCATTATTTAAATGAATATTTTATTAGGATAAACATATTTTACACACCTGTACGGTCATCCAGGGTAGATGGAGAGCCGGTAGCAGGGTGTGTCAAATGCGTCGGTGCATGAGCAGCACGCTGGTGACGCAGGAGGGCATCATGCCGGCTGAATGTCTTCATGCAGTCCGGGCACGAGTAAGAGTCCTCCGCTCCGCCGCGATGAGCCTT
Organism: Flexamia atlantica; assembly: GCA_035578135.1. Lineage (NCBI taxonomy): Eukaryota > Metazoa > Arthropoda > Insecta > Hemiptera > Cicadellidae > Flexamia > Flexamia atlantica. The sequence continues at coordinate 744,989 of JAQJVK010000063.1, read as the reverse complement.
CATATGCCGTTGCAGATGGCATTTCTGCACAAAGTCGGCAAAACACACCCCGCAGACAAACCGACGTTTACACTCCATGTTGTACCTGAAAAATGCAAAAATTCGCTAAAAACTACATATTTTTCAATTTTTGGCTTCGAAAGAGGTTCAGTTCTATTTTTGGCCGGGGGGGGGGAGGGGGGGGGGAGGGGGGGCCCTTATGCCTACATGACTAACTACACTTCCTAATGGCTACTCTGAATTGCACAATAGTTCTATTCTACAATGATTTTAACATTCCTCAGCTAACTCTTTAACCTGAAATAAATACATTTTATTTTTACAAAACTCAGTCTTTGTTTTTTTATAATTATCTGATTTTCTATATATTCTGTTTCAGTATTTACATAACTTTAGTTTCACTATGTAAAAACAGAAAGGTTTTATGACAACAGTTTCAGTCTTAAAGGTTACAGTTTAACTCAATATCCAGATTTAAGTTTAAAATACTATTTAAATAGTATAAATCACTTATGTGAATTCAGTTTAATTAGGTTAATATTTAAAAGTAAACCTACCCTTTGTTAGATGGTGATTGTGTAATATCATGTTAAAGACCAATTGTAGTCTCAAAATCCAGAATAAAGTTATCAATACTTTTTAAAAAGTAAAAATCATTTTTAAGTTCATTTATAAATATTAATTATTTGGTTTAATATTAAATTTAAGCATGGACTTTGTCAGTTGGTGATTGTACAATATCATATTTAAGTCCAAATCTCAAGCAAAATTGATTGAATTTATCATTATAGTTTCTTAAAATGTTATTATATATTCTTACAAATACTTATAATGTATTTACTTACAGATGAAATATCCAAATCGCACTATTCCACTGTTGCACAATACACTCAGCACTTGATCACTCTGTAGAGCACTATTCTCACGTCCGCACTAGCTGAGTACCACCACTAGACTGAGTAAACCAACGAGCGATGACACGTACGCCAAACTAGGTCGGCGCCCACCTGACGCGCCAGCTTTCACATTCCATTAGTTCCACCTGTCGCAACATGCTAACTTTCACATTCCACGGGTGTCACTGCACCAGCTTTCACATTCTCGGCATAGTGCTGTTTATGGTCTCGCTAATGAGGCTACTAGCTGGCAGTAAATACACAAATTTCAGCTTTAATAATTTAATTTTTCCAGTACCATAATTTTTGGGTAGAAATACCGTACGCAATACGATAATATCGTACGGATACGATAATTATGTAAACAGTCTCATTAAGCATATCAATTAAGCTAATTAACATATTAATTAGCTCATTAACATATCAAAGTTCAATTCCCAGCACCATAAGACAAAAAAAAAAAAGGTGCTCTGTGGGATGTGACATCATCCTCCTCATCCCACCTCCGGTGGGACCCCCCAAAACACCCTACTTTTATATCTTGAAAACTATAAAGTTTTGTTAAATTCAGTTAACAATTTAAGAAAACTATTTGTTTACAAGAAATATAAGGATAAACACATCAAGGACAGTAATAAACACATTATAACTTAATCCCTAAAACTTCATTCCCTTAAATTAAATTACGGTAATCTCGTCAGATATTAGACCGATGTAAACACGTCATGTACAATTCTAATTCCTGGCTTTTTTAAATTTGATATTGCATACCAAAAGTTGCTGATTATTTAGATATTTAGAAAAACCTGAAAATCGTTTCTTAAACTCAAGATATTTGGTATGTTAAAATATTCACATGGAAGGACATTTTAAAGGCAATTACCAGGATTACACGATTTTTTGACGAACTTTGAGTATAAAACGCCTAAGCAAAGTCTTATGACTAATAAAATAAATCAATTGTCAATCATATATTTCTGTGAGTTTTACTGTAAAATTACCAGTGAAAAATAACCAAAGAAAATGTTGTGAACTCTTTTGTGATGACAAAAAACTATTTATAATGACAAAGCAAAGGGTGTTTTTACCTCATGCGTCTCGGGATTAAATCACTTATATTTAGCCTTTGGTAAAAATCACCTTTTTATGATCTTATTACGATTATAAATTGAAGATTCAACAAAGAACATAACTGAATTATACTATCGAGAGTTATCGATTGTACCAAATTTTGCATTGTAATCTCTGTAAGTGGTGGCATACGATGTTCCAAATGTAAGGTAATAGTACACGTATTCTTTTAGACATAAACTCTGCAGAGTTAGTTATCGTGCCTAAGTGAGTAACAAGACCCTCAGCTATATTTCGTTAAGTATACCCTGATGAAACTTACACCAACAAACCGATTATACGACATATATATATGACTTTATTGCTTTTCAACGTCTCCTTTTTTATTATCTCGTAAACAAAGGAAATTATAAAAAAAACTTACGGAATTTTATAAAATAAACAAGTTATTGTAAATTAAATATGCAGCTAGAATAACATTAATTTTCTTTGTAGGCACAGGTATTACGTTTCTTTCTTTTTAGGGCTAAGAATGAAAATCGTTTTGCAAATAGTCGTAAAGAACAATACTTGTCAAGTTCAGACCCTGTCAGCTGCGGCAGTCCCTTGGAGCGCCTCTGGGGATGAAGGGTAGTTGGGGGATTGGGGGAGAAGTTGTGGTTGGGGAAAGATTTGAGAATGGATGTCCCAATGTCACGTTACGCTTACGGTGTTAATGGAGTAATGATATTCAAGTTCTGTCCTGACAGCCTTAAGCTCTAGCTCTTCATTATGTCACGAATGTTATTTGTTATTTTTCGAATACAGAAAGTTTTTTAAATCCTCAAATCGTTTAACGTTATTTGCCGTAAGCTATTTCAGACTTCATTGTGAACATGTTTATAGCTATAACATGATACCTGAAAAGGGTGGCGAGTTTTGTTTCATTTATTTGAAATTTAGATTACAATCAAAAATAAATAAAAAGTTATCATATTGTAAAATGTTGATGAGACTGACAACAATAATGAGCTATTCGTGTAAAAAAACTAATTTTTTGAGAATTCAAATTGGACCTCAATTTAACAAGTCACATAATATAACTTTTGATGATTTTTATGTATTATTTTAGTTTTCTTTTTTTTTAACATTTTTTAGTTTGGAATAGACTGCCGAGTTGGAAAAAGATAAACTCGTTAAAGCTATATATTCTTATTTACAACCTTTTTTATGATTAACTCTGTAACATGCAACCTTCGTGGTATGGACCGATAAGGGATTTAAAGTAGGGAATTATGGCTATAATCAACAGCTATATTGCAAAGATATAGCCTAATAGGTCCCTTAAATGTTATGTACATTAGGGAGAACAAGTCAATGAGGAATCGATGTATTTTCTTTGATTGTTCAACGATTTTCAAAGATTTCATCAATCACAGAATTTTCAAACGATAAATTTCGTTTGAGGAGATTCAATCGTATTGTTTAGTTGTATATGAATATGCACGTTTTTTGTATTGCAATAACGTATACTATTAAGTGTTTAAAATAGTTAAACCCATTTGCATTACAATATTTTGTCTTGGGTTCTCTTAAGAGTTATTACACAAGGGAGAGAGCAGACACATTCATATCAAAGATGTTGATTCCTTAATCAGAAGAGTTGATGAGCTTATTTGAAAGTCAAACATGGTTCTTTTGGTTACAAACAAGTGTTTCTGTCAAAAAGTATCCTACTGATATATTTAAATGACAATCCATGCTGCGTTATTTTGACTCTAACTTTAAGGTCTATAAGAACTCTATTATAGGCCTACAGCGTGAAATTCCCGTCTTTACAAAGTCCGTCCTCATATCTTTGATGCTTTTTTGTTAAGACAACCAATTAACCTTTGAGGAATTATACTAAACCCAAATTATATTTCTGACGTTACCAAAAAAGTTTGAGAGTCCTTCAAAAATGGGAGATTTTGGGAGTAACTCAAAATGTTCAAACACAAACCCATTTCGAGTGACCCTTCATTTTAAAGAGCTTTACAAAAATAGGCGAATGTTGGAGGTTGGAGGTATCTAACGTGTTTCCTATCCAAATTGGCAGCTCGTCAAAATTTGGAATACAACTTCTTGAAACCTGGCGTCTAAGACTTTTGGAGTTTCAATTTCACCTTTGGTGACTTAAACATTTTAATGAATCATGAATAAACGCTATTAAATGAAAAAAAATTGGCCTCTTTTGGTAATATTTAAAACTTTGAGTGTCCCGCATAAATGTGGGATTTTAGGGACAACTTAAACTTCACTAACGTAACCCTAATTTTAAGAGCTTTATAAAACTCAAAAACATGAAAAACACTTTAAAATGAGGGGTCACTTGAAAGAGATTTATCCTTTGCAACAAAATTAAAACTCCAAAAGTCTTGGACGCCAGGTTTCAAGAGGGAGGTGTATTCAAAACTTCGACAAGCTGCTAATTTGGATGGGGACATGTTAGAGACCTCCAACCTCCACCATTCGCCTATTTTTTAAAGCTCTTCAAAATGAGGAGTCGCTCAAAAGGGGTTTAAATTTGAAAATTTTTGCCCATTAATGGGGGGCAATCAAAATCTTTGATAACATCAAAAAATAATTTGGGTTAGGTTAGTATAATTCCCCAAAGGTGAATCGTTCGTCTTAACAAACAAAAAATAATAGGGAGGGCGGACTGTTTTACACACTGTATTTCTGTAATGTCTCTGTTCCATGTCTAGCCTAGTTATGTAAACTTTGTTAAGTGTGTACATTGTATAGGTTAAAAAACGTGACAGATTTCTACCATATCAAATTTTTTTTATTATTTTTACGTTTAGTTAATTACTTCACACATTTTGAAAAATAAACTTTTTCAGCATACAATTAAATTTTGAAATAAAAAAATACAGGGTAATTATTGCAACGAATCCCAATAATACAACAAATTATATATATTGTACAGTATTGACTTAAGATGTAAATCTACATGACAAGCTAGATGTAGCAGTTCGAATACAAATGACAACTCTGCCAGGGGCAAAAGCTATTTAGATCAAACTTGCTCTATATATCAAACTCCGAACTGATGTTAACGGATAACCTATTTACCAGCTGTGGCTTCGCTGTGGAATATCGTATTCAGCTAAGTCTCCTTGAAAATGACGTAGTGAGCATTTATATTTTACATAAAAGAGAAATTACATATTTTATTCATATAGCGTTAAATAATTATATTAAGAGTTATACAGTTAGACAATTTCTGTTAGTCAAACATTTTTTATGAGTTAACTGTTCAGTAAAAGTTTATGAGCAAAATTTAAAACTTTACAATTAATTTTACAGGCTATTGTTAATTCATTAAAACGATCTTCATAAGAATCACAAATACAATGAAAACCTCATTTTTAAGTACAAGGCCTAACCCCTCGGTCTAAACAACCTTGCACGGAAGGCTCGTAATTAAGGATCAAATAATAAAATAAAATATTAGAAGGTAACGGTTTAACGATTATTTTAATCAACAAATAGTAGTACTTTTTATTAATACAGTAAAATTACTCGTATTTTTTAGGAAAATACTTAGGAAGTACAACTACTTAAAAAAGATATTTAATGAGAAGAACAAGGTCTAAATGAGTCTTCCAAGAAACGATAGACAGGCCGGCAAGGTCCATTATGGTCCATGTTTGGGGGGATAAGGCAAGGCTGACAACTCGAATTAATGAAAGTCCCTCAGTTCTATAAATCATCCCTGCAGGAGGAAAAATTATTTCTATAACATTTTATGGTTGATAAGTTAAGAATTTTTTCAGAAAATGTTTTTCTACAGAGAAAATGTTCAAGTCTAATGTTTCTTTCTCAATGTTTTCTTCTTTTTCAGCGCTACACACAAGAAACCTGCTTATTCTCTTAGGAATCTTATTACCATTAACGCACCGTAAAACACCATACAAGTAATTGTAGGCTTAATCACTTGTCGAATAAAAATGCATTTACGTGTAAGTCTTAGTCATGGAAATTAACTTCGAATATTTCTTTGTTGTATCAAAATAGAGGTAATACAATGTGTTGTATGAAAATGAAGGAACTTTTACTTCTACTGTGACATTGTATATAATATTGTAATGTAATATTGTATATAACACATATTGTTTTTCCTCTATCCAAGAACTAACTCTTGATCAAAACGTTTGCTTATTGTTTGACACTTATGTATCGTCAAATATAAATAAGTTAGCCATAAATTGTAAAATTTCAGGACTTATGAATTGTGTTGCATTTAATTTGACATTTCGAAACTAATGAATGTGTTAAAGAGTTTAACGCTCACCGGGAAGAGAGGTAAAAGGTGCCATCTCTGAAAAATGGGGGTTAAAATATGTCAAAAAGAATAATAAAAAGTAAAAAAATATGCATATGATGGTTTTCTCAGTTGCATCAATAACAAAAACAATTGTTTAGTATTTACAACACTAATGTTGTAAAACAACATCTTAAACACATTCATTTTAAAATAAAATAAATGGTATCAGCATACTGAAACATACACTCCCTTAAATTAATAAAATCTACAATAAAATAAAATAAATTTACAATCATCCTAAAAATTCATACACAATTCTATCGAAATCTGTTAGCAATTAAAAGAGATATCGGTTTTTGTATTTATAAGAATAACATTAGACAACGTTCTGCGTTTACCGCCAAACAAAAATTTCAATTATCTCTGCAAGCAGTTGACTTAGACAAATAATTAAAAATATAGGATTATTTATTTTTTAAGCCACATTTAATGGTTGCAGGTATATTTTCTCTAGAAGTTAAAGATTTTGTGAAATTAGAAAAATATGAATTTTTTATCACTAATCCCCCATAACATTAAACTTAAATATTTACAGACATGCGTGTGTTAAGGTAATTTTGTTTGTCATCTAAGGCACTAAAAACCATGAAATCTCTATCAAAATCGTTAAATCCGTTTTTGAAGATTTTACAAATTTTTAGTTTTTTTATGGGTTTTGGTGGGGTTAAATACCCTTAAAAATAAAAAATTCAAAAAAATTAAAATATGCCACCTGAAGATATAATTTTTTTAAACCTGCATGCCAAATTTCATGAAAATCGGACAACTGGCGTCGTCTCTAGCACTGTTTACATACATACACTCACACTCACACTCACTCACTCTCTCTCTCTCTCTCACACACACACACACACACACACACACACACACACACACACACACACACACACACACACACACACACACACACACACACACACACACATACACACCATTACTATAACTGTGGGGACTCGTGCTTTTTACCAAACTATGGGGACATCGAGGCACACTGCTATAAAAAACATCATATGTTCTATTTGACCTCTAGATTTCAAAAAAAGCAAAAACACTCCTTTTCTATTGGCAGAAAGCAGTTTAAAAAAAGATTGAAAATTGAGGGGACGTCCCCACAGCTAATGTAAGAGACGGTCATGTCCACACAGTTAATGCAAGAGTCAAAACACATGTCCACAGAGTTAATGCAAGTGTTCACACAAACGAGTGTTTTTCCTGGTGAATGTGTTTTTGTCCCCACAGTTTGGGAAATTAGTCGATATACATCGACAGTCGGTAGTTGGTTGCTTTAAGGTTAGTTTAAGTCGAGAGGTTAGTTTAAGCTGAGGAGCTGCTTGGAAGAAGGGAGCCACGCAGACAGAAGATCTGGCAGTCCACCGCAGAAGATCCAGGATAAATATGTATAAGTTTGTGAACGTTTAGTGCGGGAGTGGGCCTAAGGCCACCCAGGGGCAATTTCGTAAAAGTGGAGTGATAGTGGAAGTGAAATAATGGACATGCCTATCAACAAGTAAATGTTTAGAATTCATTTTTAACATTTTGATATTAATAAGATCTGTTCTTTAAAAGGCCATACATGTCCTATCTTAAAAATACAGTAAAAAAAAAATAAAAAAATAAAAATGATGCATAGTAATTTAAAACCTTAAACCCTCCATAAAGTGATTCAGAGTAATACCTCTTTCCAAGCCAAGTATTTATTATTTTAATATCTGTTATTTAAACCTCTCATAATAATCTCACATGGCACTATGGCACAATAATCGAACATTAAATTCATTAATTCGTTAAATTATTGAAAATTCATTGAATATTGTCATATGTTGACCTTAATTAATTGAATATTGTCATAGTAAAGTCACTTTTGTTTACACATTACATTTTTTACAATCATAAGTTATACTGTTTAGTAGCAGAGAATTTTGGTTCTTTAATATTTTGTAGATTCTGCCTCTTAAAATGAGGATATTTTACATTTCTTGGCAGTTTATACCGCTTTCAAATTTAGCGATAGTGTTATTTCAAAGTTATGCGTATATTATGGTGAGTTCATCTTTCTTTACTAATCCAGGTTTGATAAAATGATGGGATTGCAGCATTAAACTAAATGAGGTAGTCAAGCCATTGTTTGATTTTTTGCATAGGCCTACTTATTGCCCTTACGTCACCCTTTGGGGGAAAATTACCCTGCTTACATATCACCATATCTTGATGACACTTGCTATGCTACTTCATCTAGTTGAGATCTAGGCCAACTAAGGCCTAAAATCACTACCCCCCAAAATTTAACCCCCCCAAAAAGGTACTTCCACCCCCCCTATCACTAGGGACTCTTCAGGCGTCAAAATTTAATGGTAAGTACTACGTTTCCTGCAAGTTTCATGAACGGACCAATTTTTATGTTTTCTACTCGTCTTTTAGTTGAATTTTACCTGTACTTTTAAAAGCACCAGGACGCTGAATGAAAGGTCAGGTTACAATCCGTGCCGGGCAACAATTTTTCCTTTTAATATAAAAAAAATAATTTATCTCAATTAATTAGTCAGTATTTTTTTTCGTTTTTTAAGTTTTTTTTTAATTTATGAAATTTGTTGAAATTTTTTAGAGTGTCCACCAATTAATATGGAAAACTGTACAAAACTACACTTCTAGCCATACAACAAAACCAATACAAGTGCTGATAAGTCTCGAATCAATTGTTAAGTCCGGCCGTATGGGCAGCTTAATTACAGACTTGGAGTGGGAAATGAAATACTTTTGTCTACTTTTATGAAAAATATGTGCTATATAAACTTTGTAGGAAAGGAAATCAAGACCCTAGAGTAAAAATTCAAGTTGTATGAGTCTTAAAATAATCGAATGATTGTCGTGTTTAAAGGTTGACTATAGTGCAAAGTCTGGTTTGGCAGGGGTAACCTTGAATCTGGAGAGATAATAGTTGACACCGTAGAAGCGAGGGTAAATGAACTTTAAAGCCCATATAATGACGCAACTTTTAAGGCCAAAAATATTAGATTCGGTCAGTAAATACCAAAGTTATTAGCAATTGAAAATTTGCCTACCAAATTTCCTCAAAATTGTACAGATCCGTACATTTCGGCTTGTAGTAAACTTATAAAGGGAAAAACCTTGGTATATTTTGATATATAGTCCTTTAATTCGACTAGTTAAAGAGGAATATGCTGGGTTATAACTTTAACAAACGAAAATTCAACTATAAGAATCGCTATCAATGGTGCGAAGCCAGCCCAATCGAGTATGCCATAAGGAATTATTTGTGAAATCCATGTAAATTGTGTTATTGGGTAATGAATGTTATTTTTATAAACTAGACATTATTTTAGTTGACAATAATTAAAATTAGGGTCATATTACGCCTCTAATGGGGGAAAAATTTACTTTATACTTCATTTTTAATCGGTTTTCATACCCAAATTGACCAAATGGCGTAAATTGTCTTACGATACTTTCAATTGTAAGTAATTGATAAAGGTGAAAATTACTGACAATTTATACTCTTTGAGACTTGCTAATGGCGGTTTTATCACATTACTGATACTATTTAGGGTTACAGAAATGATTATATTTTTTTTTATTTGAGAAATACTTAACAGACTGGATTGAAATTTCACACAGAGGTAGATGTTGAACCTGGGAAAATCATAGGTCTATTAACTTCCTTAAAATCCTCTCGGGCTACTCCCTGTGAACGCCCTCAGTTTCAATGTCCACATTTTATAAGTATTTAAACATGAAACACAGAAATGTAAACGGCTGTGGCTACTAATTTGGCAGTTCTAAGAGCAGTGGTAAGATCAGCTGTTTCAAGCTATCTATCGTGAGCGAAGCCACGGGCAACTGCTAGTTTATAAAAAAATATTTGTAAGCCTAGATTTTCAAATAGGCCTACTTATAATATAATTAGTTTTCAATTTAATAATAAATATCTATTTTTTTTAAGGGGGCCATGGCTTCACTTGGCCATGGTGTTGCAACGCAGCAGAATTAGCTTATTTTGCACCCTCAGTCAACAGGGATAAAACATATAAATACCTATTGAGATAAAATTTAATATTAGCCACTTTTAAAAGACTATTTTTATTTTTAGCGAATTTCCCCTATAGGGAAGAAGCTATTACCGTAGGTCTCATGGTAAGAACTAAGCCCGAGACTATGATAACTTTTCGTTTTGGGGCCACCAGAAGCAAAAAACACTGTTCATTCGAATTTATATATATATATTTGTCTGTTAGCACGATAGCGGCCGTAAAAATGGTCCAAGCTTAATGAAAATTGGTACATACGAGTAAAGTGGACAAAGTGGTAATCACTCGGACGAGTTTGTGAACCAGCCCGATCGGACCACCGGAAGGGGGGGTAAAGGGGGATAAACCCCCCAAAAATGGGGTTTTTTGAGTTTTTTACATAGAAAAATAAAATCTATTGAATTTTTGTTGGCACCATTGAATTCAGCTTAAAAAAAACTAACAATTTAGTATCTTGAATCACCGCTCTATGTCCATTGGTTACCGAGATATTGAAAGTGGTAAACACAGTACGTTGTCCCAATGTTAACCTTATGGGAAATAATAAAAATTCTATATCTCGGTTATTTCTCAACATATCTTGTTAAAACTTGGTCAATAGCTTCTTCTAGTTCAGATCTACTAAATATTGAATTAAAACCACCCAGTTTTAATATACCTGTAGCAGCAAACCTGCATACTCATTCCCCATGTTATTCTTATGGAGCTTACCAAAACATGTCAAATCTTGCTATGTTTGATTGAAATATGTTGTTTTGCATTTGAAATTCGCTGAGTATGCAGGTCTGCTGCAACGGGGGTATTATCCAAACAATAACTTTAATTGGTAATTTTTAAGTGAGCGAATTTTCATAAATAAATTAGATAAGGAATAAATAGTTGTAATGGTCTGGGGCTTAGGTTTTATCATAAAAAATTAATATTCAAATACATTTAAATAGATTTCAGTTTTACCTACTAAGATAAAATTTAATTTTGACCAATTTTATCCAAAGATATGTTTTTATTTTTGATCAAACAATAAATTTCATTGATAATTTTTAATTTTTAATTAGATACATTTACTGATCAATAGCTATTTTCTAATTCATAAATTAGGATTTATTTATTATGTGTTAAACCAAATAAACTGAATGATCCATAAATTGATTGTTCAAATATTGTGTATAGTTGTGATAACTGACAGGAGATCGGGCGAACAGTAAAACGATCTAGTCTAGTCCCATTGCTGTAGCAGCCAACAGCAATTTCCCTTCCTCTGTCAAATCAGAAGAATCGTATAGTTTCCCGAAAATTCCACAGGATGCGCCACTAGTTAGTCATCATGACGTCCTCACAGTTTATGCATTTCATGTAAAATTTGTGGGGACGTGTGTGATGTCCCCATAAGCGATTAGGTCCACACAGTCTGGTCGTATGCATGTCCATGTCCCCACAGCTAATGTGGCCCAAACACACACACACACACACACACACACACACACACACACACACACACACACACACACACACACACACACACACAAACTTATTCACTCATATTTGTGGGGTCTTTTGTTCACACAGTTATCTCACCTGATTGTGGGGCCATGAGTCTGCATTTAACCAGGCTGCGGGGCCAGTCGAAATTGTGGCGCCATACAATAAACACCTAACCTAAACTAACCTAACCTAACCTAACCTAACAAAACCTAACCTAACCTCACCACTTTAGGCTTTTTCGGCCGTAAAAGAGGATTTTTATGATTTTCAAAAAAAAAACAGAAACTTGTGGGGCTGTGTGTAAGGCCCCGCAATCCCAAATGGCCCCACAATATAGTAAAATGCACAAACAAGGCCCAACAAATATTGGCACACACTCACACACACACATTCACACAGACACATCCACACAAACAGACAGACACCACTCCGAAAACGACTTTTTTGTATTCAGGGAGCACTAAAACAAATATATTCACTAACATCTAAAATTTGAAATTTTGACAAAAACAATACTTTCTATATAAACTATATATAGGGGGGAGAAAGTAAAAATGCATTTATTATAGTAAATATAAATAATAAACTTACTTATTCTATCCGGAACCGTTTTATACATATGTTCAGGATAGGGCCCCAGGCTGGAAGTCGCATGCTTAATTACAGTCTGACAGATGAGGGAACTTTCTCTCTTCGAACTGCGTTTATTCCCTCCCATCATTTTCCAGGGAAAGGCTAAAAACGCGGCTTGGCCCAAAATCAGCGTTGTGGTTGTACTGTGCTTTCGGCAGTAAATTACTGCATAAGTAGCATTGAGGAGTCTCGTCGCAAGCCGTGTGTGGTTTGACCAACCAATCAGACTTGAAGCAGTGAACTGACAAATCCACCCCTATGTGCACTCGTCGCGACAGTGTTCATGGCCTAGTCAATTTATCCTCAGACCAAAGTACGCATTCACCACGCAGCCTCATAACCCTCCTGAAGATAGATTCTCTTAAAACTTTGGTGACCTCGTCGATAGGTCGAGATAACCAATTTAAGTTGCCGCTTGTTTGGTAGATCTAGTGATTCGCCGTGATTCGCCGCGGAAAACCGCTTGTCTGGTGTGACGTCCTTGACTGCGGTGGAAACCCACTTGTCTGGGGAGACGTCCTTGACTGCGGCGGAAACCCGCTTGTCTGGGGAGACGTCGTTGACTGCAACGGAAACCCGCTTGTCTGGGGTGACGTCCTTGACTGCGGCGGAAACCCGCCTGTCTGGGGAGACGTCCTTGACTGCAGCGGAAACCCGCCTGTCTGGGGAGACGTCCTTGACTGCGGCGGAAACCCGCCTGTCTGGGGAGACGTCCTTGACTGCAGCGCAAACCCGCCTGTCTGGGGAGACGTCCTTGACTGCGGCGGAAACCCGCCTGTCTGGGGAGACGTCCTTGACTGCGGCGGAAACCCGCTTGCCTGGGGAGACGTCATTGACTGCGGCGGAAACCCGTCTGTCTAGGGAGACGTCCTTGATTGCGGCGGAAACCCGCCTGTCTGGAGTGACGTCCTTGACTGCGGCGGAAACCCGCCTGCCTGGGGAGACGTCCTTGACTGCAGCGGAAACCCGCCTGTCTAGGGAGACGTCCTTGACTGCGGCGGAAACCCGCCTGTCTGGGGAGACGTCCTTGACTGCAGCGCAAACCCGCCTGTCTGGGGAGACGTCCTTGACTGCGGCGGAAACCCGCCTGTCTGGGGAGACGTCCTTGACTGCGGCGGAAACCCGCTTGCCTGGGGAGACGTCATTGACTGCGGCGGAAACCCGCTTCTCTGGGGTGACGTCGTTGACTGCAGCGGAAACCCGCCTGTCTGGGGAGACGTCATTGACTGCGGCGGAAACCCGCCTGTCTGGGGTGACGTCCTTGACTGCGGCGGAAACCCGCCTGTCTGGGGAGACGTCCTTGACTGCAGCGGAAACCCGCTTGTCTGGGGAGACGTCCTTGACTGCGGCGGAAATCCGCCTGTCTGGGGAGACGTCCTTGACTGCGGCGGAAACCCGCCTGTCTGGGGTGACGTCCTTGACTGCGGCGGAAACCCGCCTGTCTGGGGAGACGTCCTTGACTGCAGCGGAAACCCGCTTGTCTGGGGTGACGTCCTTGACTGCAGCGGAAACCCGCCTGTCTGGGGAGACGTCCTTGACTGCGGCGGAAACCCGCCTGTCTGGGGAGACGTCCTTGACTGCGGCGGAAACCCGCTTGTCTGGGGTGACGTCCTTGACTGCAGCGGAAACCCGCTTGTCTGGGGTGACGTCCTTGACTGCAGCGGAAACCCGCTTGTCTGGGGAGTCATCGTTGACTGCAGCGGAAACCCGCTTGTCTGGGGAGACGTCATTGACTGCAGCGGAAACCCGCTTGTCTGGGGAGACGTCATTGACTGCGGCGGAAACCCGCTTGTCTGGGGTGACGTCGTTGACTGCAGCGGAAACCCGCTTGTCTGGGGTGACGTCCTTGACTGCAGCGGAAACCCGCTTGTCTGGGGTGACGTCCTTGACTGCAGCGGAAACCCGCTTGTCTGGGGAGACGTCATTGACTGCGGCGGAAACCCGCTTGTCTGGGGAGACGTCATTGACTGCGGCGGAAACCCGCTTGTCTGGGGTGACGTCATTGACTGTGGAGGAAACCCGCTTGTCTGGGGTGACGTCCTTGACTGCAGCGGGAACCCGCTTGTCTGGGGAGACGTCATTGACTGCGGCGGAAACCCGCTTGTCTGGGGAGACGTCATTGATTGCAGCGGAAACCCGCTTGTCTGGGGTGACGTCCTTGACTGCAGTGGAAACCCGCTTGTTTGGGGAGACGTCATTGACTGCGGCGGAAATCCGCTTGTCTGGGGAGACGTCATTGACTGCGGCGGAAACCCGCTTGTCTGGGGTGACATCGTTGATTGCGGCGGAAACCCGCTTGTCTGGGGAGACGTCATTGGCTGCGGCGGAAACCCGCTTGTCTGGGGTGACGTCGTTGACTGCAGCGGAAACCCGCTTGTCTGAGGAGACGTCATTGACTGCGGCAGAAACCCGCTTGTCTGGGGTGACGTCGTTGACTGCAGCGGAAACCCGCTTGTCTGGGGTGACGTCGTTGACTGCGGCGGAAACCCGCTTGTCTGGGGAGACGTCATTGACTGCAGCAGAAACCCGCTTGTCTGGGGAGACGTCATTGACTGCGGCGGAAACCCGCTTGTCTGGGGTGACGTCATTGACTGCAGCGGAAACCCGCTTGTCTGGGGTGACGTTCTTGACTGCAGCGGAAACCCGCTTATCTGGGGAGACGTCATTGACTGCGGCGGAAACCCGCTTGTCTGGGGAGACGTCATTGACTGCAGCGGAAACCCGCTTGTCTGGGGTGACGTCCTTGACTGCAGTGGAAACCCGCTTGACTGGGGAGTCATCGTTGGCTGCAGCGGAAACCTGCTTGTCTGGGGTGTCGTCGTTGACTGCAGCGGAAACCCGCTTATCTGGGGAGTCATCGTTGGCTGCAGCGGAAACCTGCTTGTCTGGGGTGACGTCCTTGACTGCGGCGGAAACTCGCTTGTCTGGTGTGACGTCGTTTACTGCAGTGGAAACCCGCTTATCTGGGGAGTCATCGTTGGCTGCAGCGGAAACCTGCTTGTCTGGGGTGACGTCCTTGACTGCGGCGGAAACTCGCTTGTCTGGTGTGACGTCGTTGACTGCAGTGGAAACCCGCTTATCTGGGGAGTCGTCGTTGACTGCGGCGGAAACCCGCTTGTCTAAGGTGACGTCCTTGACTGCAATGGAAACCCGCTTGTCTGGGTTGACGTCGTTGACTGCAGCGGAAACCTGCTTGTCTGGGGTGACGTCCTTGACTGCGGCGGAAACCCGCTTGTCTGGCGCAATAATCTGTCTGTCTCGTGCAATAATAGTGTAGACTCCTGTTTACAGTATTACTCCTTAAAAAAGGCTGGTTAAATTTTAAACAATCACCTATCAAATTCAAGGAAGCATTGTCAAATATCATATTACAAAGTTTCTAATTATTAGGCAGCTTTTTTAGATAACATGCAAATTCGATAAATAGGTTAATTTATGGAGTAATCAATTTAAATTTGTTTTTAATAAATAATGTTTAAACTTTATAAGACCTTACAGTCGTATAGGCTACACGATTCTCTGAGGCGTAGTCAGCGCGACGTCCACAGTTTGTTTTAGAAGGGTTAGTAGCGCCGATTCATTACTGAAGATCTTTGGCGACCCTTATAGTATAGACGACCTTGGCAGAGCGATATTTTATTTTATTTCCTTGCTTTAAACCAGGTTACAAAACCCAATTACATTAAAGCAGTTAAAACTAATATAAAAATCAAAAATGTCTTTTCACATGGCAACACTGAGAAAAATCTGGCCAGCAGAATTCAAAGGTTAACCCAAATAAAAATATTTAATTTTGGTCCAGAACCCTGGGGCACCTTTTTTTCGCGCAGACATCATCTTGCTGTTCCCTTTGTAGCCGCCGACTTCTATGGCGAGAAGGGGTTAGCAAACACCTTATTTTGTGTCAATTAAATAATCGTACATGTCCCTTGACTTTCCAGAACATGTTTATTCATCTTATTATGAATTTTTTTTTGGATAACGCCAACTGAATAGTGGCTAAAAATAACCATTTCTTTACAATATTGTGGCAGCAAACATACGTACTGTAATCGATGTCTTCTTTGTTCACCTTTATCCGGGAAAATTCAGCATACATGTAGTATTACTAAACGGAGGCAGTCACTGTACAAACTGGTAAATAGTTCAAGCTCTAAAAAAAGCGGTAAAACAAATTGAAAATAAGGAAGAAAAATAATTCCCTATTTATGCGTTCTCAAATACTCAAATGTGTGGAACTCCAGTAATTGCATTGAAATTTAAGTATTCCAGGTATTCTCTCCCAATCTTCTATTCAAAAAAGCATGTAAATGTAATAATTTTTATCCCAGCAAACTAAATCATATAATTTTTACAAAGTAGTGTGTTCTTCCTGACATGGTCTTCATTTTCAAGCTGAAAATGGATTGTGAGAGTTAGGATTTTACAATATAAAAATGGTTTACCTTTATTTCGTCAATGATCCTGTTCTGTTCCCGTTAATAGGCGACCAAAGTTTCGATGTATTAATTTACCTCATCCTCAGGCAAACACAAAAACGTTTTCTTTAGTCGTTCAAGTCGTCAACAGTTTTGGAAAACACATAAACACGCACATTACGGATAAGACACAAAGATTTTAAAATTTAAAGGTGTGGCCAAACTGACACTTATAATTCTCGACACGGCACGAGCAAAGATGTGGTCTAGATTGAGGCGTGCAGGTGGACTTGCTGCCCTCGCGTCATCACTGATAGGCCGGTTTTGTCTCTCTCTTTGTCTAATAACCCGAATGGCAGCGTCGTAAATAATGTTAGACTGAAATGAAGACTGCTCATTTAAAACATACTGTTTCTCAGATTTTATAGCTATGCAGATCTCAAACTCCTCCAAACAATTTTGTGTTTCTGTGTCTATAGGTAACCCTGTAATAGGGCAGATGGATTTATTTTTGTAATACATTCTTTTCTCTCTAACAACCTTTTTTGTTGTAAACATGCAAAATGTCATGCAAAAATGGAATAAAGGTAAAATAAACCATTTTTATATTGAACGTGATTCAGGGCCCAAACCCAACACTATGAATTTACACTATGCCTACATTTGTTCATCAAATACAGTTCCATGACATTTACGAATAGATGTTGCGGCTTGGATTTTACAGGCACTCCCGTTAAAAAAGTGAAAATTTTGTCAAATTGTCGCCGATTAAATATGGGGGGGGGGGATAAAAATCTAACGATCAAAATCCGAATAGATAAGTCTCAAACACCCCGCACTTTACTGAAATAATATTCGAATACAGAATTAATTCATGTATAAATATGTAAGCTAGACATTCCCTTATTTAATCTTGATGGTAATGGTTCAGATTCATAAAATGAAACAGATTAGCTTTTTCTGATTACATTTTATTGTTGTGGTAGCTGTGTAAGAAACAAAATATTCTTCAACATAAAACCAACAATATTTGCTGCTGATTGTCGCTAAGGAACTTCCGAGTAACTAATTATTTTAAATGTGTTTTTAAACAAGTCGAAAATGTTTCTATAAACAAAATATGGAATTTAAATTAGAATCAATTTCTTTTGTTCATTCGTTTCTGTTCAAAATCTTTTGATTCTAATTTTTATTGTATATTGTTTAAAGAAATCAGTACAATGGGATCCTCCAAACCACAGTACTGTGTGACCTAAGCCTGTGGGAGCCTCTGTGCCCAAAAAAGAGCGACCCTCAAGATGATGATGACTTTCCCGACGTTGAGAGGCTTTCCACCGACATTCCACTGGTCACGTTTTGGTAGAAAAATACAGTACATAAGTAAGTAGAATGTTTTACAAATTGAACTAATGAGAACTATTAGTAAATTAAGGTCCCATTTAATCATGGTGCTTAAGAAAATTTGTTTAAAAATTCTTCTCATCATACTGTCCCGAAAACAGCCTTTCTTAGTTATCTAAATCGTACGCAAAATGATCGTTTTTAGATCACTTCGAATAGGAGTACTGAAAAAATATGGTAAATTTTGCCGTTCTCTAATGTCAAAATTTGTTTATGTTAGGTTTGAAAGGTTGAGCGATTTCTTAACTTGTGTTTGTAAACAACTAACAGATGTGTAAATGACGATGACTATTTTGGATAACATGAACATTTTGTAGTCACATTTTTTACGATTAAATGGTTATTTATGCATAATGATGAAAATAGTTGGTCATCACATGGAGCAAAAGTGTCTCGTCTCCTTGGTACTCGATCGCATTTCACAGCTCGGCTGCGCATAGCCTGTAAATTACGATCTCGTACCAAAAAGAGCCACTTTCGCTCCTAGTGATGAAAACTACTATTGTTCATCATAACAATGAATGAAAAAATGTAAAGTTTTTTCATAGAATTTCCAATGATACCAAACCCATAAAGGGATTTGTGAGTTAGTTAAAGCAACTGATTCCGTAACATTTAATGTAAATAAATGTTAATAAATGTTCAAAAAATGTGTTGGAAGAATGCATTGTCTTTTACACAACATTAATCTGATATAACACTTTCAAATACTTGCAAAAGTAGTAAATTTTTATTTAAATTATATTAGGATCTCGGTTTTTTTTTAACTACGGACTCTTCTTTGAGGGTATTATGAAGATTTCAATGGGGTTTTGAACGTGCATTCGCTATATTGATTAGAGACTGTGTTATTATCAAGTGTCTTGAATTCAAGGTTCATCTGTACGTAGTAAAAATGTTCAAAATTATAATTTGAAATATATTAGGATCTCGGTTTTGTAATCTAGGGACTCTTCTTTCAGGGTATTATGAATATTTCAGTGGTGTTTTGAATGTGCACTATCTATATTGCATAGAGACTCTGTTAATAGCTTTTCTTGAATTCAAGGTTTATCTTTACGTTAAAAGTGTTCAAATGGTAACAACATTAAGAAACGGACAATCTCTTGATTTCATAATCTACTTAATAAAATCAGCTTACAATGTTCCCGAAAGAAGAAACAATCAGGCTATCAATATTAATGAGCAGCTCGGGCGGAGAGTCTCTGTGCACGGAGCTCTTCATATAACAACAATCCTCCACACCTACGACATTTGACTTGGAAATTTTACAGCTCTTCTAAGTTAGGCTAGAATATTTTTAGCCCAACTAGCCCTAATTGGACCTCTGAAGCCTTCTTAAGGAAACTACTTGGTGTAATATATGTTTAAGTTGGGAGATTATTCTAGGTAAATTTAAATTTACTAATAGACTGTAATCAGGATAAATTGAATAGACAAAATCCAAATACGCGCTGCTAAGCTCGTACTTTGTATTCAGTGAAATATATATTGCTAAAAACAACTGTTAAGAGTAAATTTTGATTAGTTTAACTGCTGAGGTTACAGGGATCGAGATTAAATCAACACAGGGAAATCACGACAAACCATAATATAACTGTACATTTTAAATAATTATTCATATTTAATTACGTATAAATGATATGTTTTTACTGATTACTGGAACTGTTCTTCTCTCACGTGGCAGACTTTAATCAATTTAGAGTTTTCACTACTCACTGGAGCCTTTCACGCCCACTTTTAGGTTGAGATTTATCAAATGGATGCTATTAAAATTTGACACATTTGAAAAAAGTTTGAAAACTACGTTCAAAAATAAATATTATATTTTAATATTTAAATATATATAATATTGAAATACTTAAAAGCATTAATAATTAAAAGGATGCGAATTTGTCTATGGAAAAATAATTTACCAAGGGGTTATGGTAGCAGTTTGTCAATGGATGAATTATGTCCATTTTTTTATATATTTCAAGAGGAGCTAAAGTTGTTAACGTAGACGATTTGAATGTACATGCTTAGTGTGATAGATCATAAATTATATAGTTGATTTAAAGAAATTTATACATTTTTGGTATACAAACCGGTTTTAAGATACTACTTTGGCTTAGGCTAATTCTAGCCGGATATTGTCCTTTTTATTTTAAATATATTTCATTATTTGATATAAACTAAAAGATTTCAACTGAAATATCATTACCGACCGAAAAATAAAAATGGCCAAGAACGAATTTTCATATTTAAGCAGTAGAGTTTATTTTACATTTAGGTCCAAAATGTATAAAATAAGAAATTTTCGACGTCATTTCTACAGCAACAATGGATACAAATCACCTTGTTATGTGGTATTAGAGAGTTGAAGGCTATATTATGATACCTAGTCAGTCTTGACCGGCAACATTACCACATGAGAAGCCAAGTGTATGCTTCTTATACAATAAGGCATTATAACAAGTCAGTTCAGTTTATTCTTTTAATTATTTACTGGCGATTTTCAATTGTAGTATTGAAAAAAATCTAATCTAACGAAAACGACAAAATGGTAAAACTCCCACGATCATTAGTGAACATTTAATGATATTTTACGATTTTGCTACTCACGATTCAGTCCGTTAAAGTATATATAATTCTCTCAATATACATTCATGTTACGAATAAAATGAAGTATTAGAGCTATTAAATGGGCTAGATCTAAAAATGTTTCGTGTGGTATATTAAAACCACATCAATCATCTATTACGTTCAGTCTAAATGATTTTAATAATAATAATAGTAATAATAATAAAACATATATATTTAATTTCTTTCTAGCGCAAAATATTTGCTCTTAACCGCATGCATCACGAACTTTCTTTTTAATTTTGTTTTTGTTACTTCTAATTCAAGGGAACCCGCTAGATCAATCTGTCCTCAGAACAAGAGTTTGATTAAAACAAAGATGAGTGAGTTGGTCCAAACAGTTACATTGTATTTTAACTAACAACCACTCGTAGAGCTTTTAATTAAAACGCTTCACGTTCTGAAGTTGTTCTGGCGAATTCACATGAAACCCAAAGTTTAGCACAGATTCAGTTCATTAAAATATAAATTAAAACACAATTCTGAAAGTGTTATTCGGGGTTATAGGACCCAGTTATTCTCTGTAGTCATATTGTTTGGATGAGTAAATGAAATCTTTTATTTATTATAGGAAATACAAGACCCTCTAAGCATTCCATCAAATAATATAGTGCCTCTAACAAATACAATGCCCAACCAAAACCTTACTATTTTATTCTCGTACTTAGTGCATTTATTGAAGTAGACTCTATGAAAAAATATTTTTATGCTTTATGCATAATAGAAACCATTATCATATTGATGATAAGAGAAGATGCAGCACTCAACCTACTTCATAAATACGACCATATTGAAAATAAGGTACACTGTCCATTCCTAAGTTGCAAACTAAAACAATGTTTTACTTGAATTATTACTTTGGTTCAGTCGAATGCTGTTTTAGCTAGTTATGATTTTACAGGTCCCATATCTTTACAAGGATCACTATAATCCAAATTATAAATTATATACGATATCAGTGATACAATACATACAATCTTGAACTCATAAACTAATAGCCACCTAAAAAATAATTCTTGCCTTAATCCTTCCTTAATTCTTCCTTAGTGTCTTCAACACTATTTAAATCTTTTCTTAATCACTATGTAGGATATATAAGATTTCTTTGCTCAGTTATTTTAAACTATAATATACACAGTCACGTTACATATATAATTTAAATATGTATTAAACTTCATTGTAGCTTAAACGCGTATTACGTCTATAAAACAAGTATAAATACTACGTTAAAAATAAATATTATATATTAATTTTTAAATAAGTATGATTTTGAAATACTTAAAAGATTATTAATTACAAGGATACCACCAATTCGTCTATTGAAAAACAATTTACCAAGTAGTTATCTCGGTAGCAGTTTGTCAATGGATGATTTATGTTGGCAACACTTACCTGGCTTCGCTCCAGTCTGACCAACCTGCCCGCTGCTCCCAAAAAAGCAAAGGTTTTTAAACGTTTATTTTAAAATATTTCATACCACTTATATAATATCCAAATATTATAGTTTAACTATGTTAATAAAGTGAAAGCATTTATAAATTTAAGTGATGTCGTATTGAATCATTAGAACACAGAATTGCAATATTTGTTTAATATATTGCAATTTGTTAACAGTGCAATATATTGCACTGTTTTCTTTATATTAAAATGATTAATCATTGATCAAAGTCATGTTTATTAACTACTAAACATTTTTAACAAAGTGACGAAATACATAAATAGTTTTCATAAAGTTGTGAAATTTTTAAGCTCTTAGGATAATAACTATATAACTGTCGTGGTATTACATTTCAAATGATAACATATAGGTTTATCGTAAACAGAAATGCTATCATTTGTTTATAGTAATAGCTTAAGAAAGTTATTTTATGCAAATATTTATTGTTAGGCACATTGTATTATAAGTAAAAATTGAAGTACAATTTGGACAGATACATACTAAAGCAAACATGGAATATATTCCGTATATTCCATACCATTTTATTTGCCAGATATCTAAAAAGGAAACTAACGAAGTTTTGAAAATTTTCACAGTGCCATCTTAGGTGGTTTTATTATGTAGTAGCATAGCGCATGGCTGTTTAGCCTCCATTTCTAAGCTCATCAATAATAATGAAAAACCAATGATTTAAAATCATTGGGAAAGAATCGTATGAGATTACTAAATAGGAGATAGTCATTACATTAATTTATCATTGAATTCAGCATACGATATTATAGTGTAGTCCAAAAAATCCTAAAAAAATATGTTCATCGAAGACTTTATTGGTGTGAATGCCCAAGAAATAACAATTAACCATTAATTGTTAAGTTTATGAGTTGGCCTTCTAGATACATTTACAGGCATTAAAGTATCACTTCTTTTGTGACTGAAAATATGTCAATAACTAACGAATTAAGTTTTACTCAAATAGTATAGGCCGCTTCTGGGAATAACAAAACTACACTTTTTGTGATTAAGACTGCAAGTTATTGATTTTTAGTTTAGATAGGAAGATATTTTAGTGACAAACTGATGGTTAGAAATTTTAGCCTAAAATCAAGGAGACTGTCAGTCACATTTCAAAATTCTAGTCTTTTTTTAACTAAAAACTTGCACAGTAACCTTCAAAAAATTTTTATATTGCTTCTTGTAACACCTTACAAAAATAATTAAACTGTTAAAAAAATTCAAGCAAGTTTCACAGGGTAGTTTTTACTCTAACAACTGGCGTAAGTAATTTTGTATTTTCATGAATAGGTAATGATTGAGGTCAGACGTTTTCACAGGATTTGAAACTTTACAGGCCACAAAGAAATATAAAAATTAATTGAAATTAGCTATCAACAATTATTTGTGTCAAAAGGGTAATCAAGAAGTTAATCAAAATTAGGCAAAAATTATTACCAGTTCCTTCATTTTCCATGTCTATTTTTTTGTTCATCCACAAAAGCAAAACATATGCGAGGATTAGGGATAACTTCAGCGTCGCAAGAAATACATCCAAACAGTCGGGATCAATTTGCATATGATCTACACTGAGGAGACAGTTCGTTTATCCCAGGTAAAAACGCATTAAAATTTTATTTAACTAACAACCAAACCGAAAAATCAAATCCTTCCCGGGAAAATTATCAGTTTAAAGATCCTGATATCAGATGTTTACAAAACTGTAGTGTGTTTTTAAGATCCTTTAGATTTATGTACTTTTTACACATAAAAAACGGATATAAATTTTAAGTGATTTTTCGTTTAATTCACCGTCACTTTGTCTTGGTCTTCAATTCCAATCATTACCCACCAATGATGTTCAAATTTATTTAAAAGTTTTGCATTTTTCTAAATGTCATATTTTTAGTATATTTGTAAAATAATCTATACCTATAAAAGGCAAAGCCCTCACTCACTCACTCATTCACTCACTCACTCATCACTAATTCTCCAAGTTCCCAATAACCCAGAAGGCTGAAATTTGGTTCACTGTTTCTTTAGGCATTAAATAGGAAAACTAAATGGTTTTCATCCTGATCTGACCCTCGGACTCCGCCATGGACCCTCTCAAAGATCCCATATTATCCTTATGGCAGAATACAAATTGGTGAAATGTTTACATTTAAACAGATGTAAAATGCAAGAAATTTAGTGGAAAGTCAAACCAGCTGTCAGGAATAGAACATAAAATAAATCACTGACTAGAGATACTTATAAGACCTTTCTTCCCCGTAACAGCTGTTAATGAAAGAGCTAATTTAAACCATTTATTTTATCTACATCATTAGAAACAAATACTTTGCCTTTGTCTTTTAGAAAATTTCATTGATGGAATTATTACCATAGGTCTCACGGCAAGACCTAAGCGCGAGACCATGATAACTTTTCATTTTGGAGCTCCCAGAAGCAAAAAACACTATTCAAACTATATTTAAAACTGAAAACACAGTACATTGTCCCTATAGAAACATTATAAATCTCGGTTATTACTCAACATATCTTGATAAAACTTGGTATGTGGTCTTTTTGGTTCAGATTCACCTGATATTGTTTTAAAACCACCAAATTTTTGAATGACTGTTGCAATAGACCTGCATACTCATTCCCCATTTTATTCTTATGGAAGAAATGAAATAAGATCCTGCACGTAGTCTGGAGGTCTGCTGCAACGGGGGTATTTTTATGTTCAAGATAGACCCTAAAAACCTTAGAATTTTTTTGACATTAAATTAAGGCAATTTCTACGTTTTACGTACATAAACTTTCATGAAACAGAAAACTGCTTTAGGATTCTCTAAGTACGCAAGGTCTGCTGCGACGGAGATTTTATATTCCTGCTTAAGGGCCACTATACAGTATACCATGCATGCGAGCAGATTCAACGATATTGGGCATAAGCCTTCCCAGGGCAGTTGCACCCTTGAGGCCTTTATCGGTGGGGTGCTGAATCTGCTCATATGTATAGTACAGGAAGGCCAAATAGAAATACTTCCTGCGGGGGGCAGCAATAGAATAACTCCAGTCGCAGCAGTACTGCGGACTTTGAGGATTCCTGAAAACATCTTTCTGGTTAATGAAAGTCCATCTTCTTTATATTTGTCCAATACCACTTACCTATCATTGCTCAGCCCAAACTACAAGACTTAGGCCTAAAACCTTGGACCTTTGCATGGACGATCTTAAGGGCGTAAGCATCCCCTAAGAACGGGGTTCTTAATTCAAGTTTTAAGGGTTTTGGTGGGGTTGAAGTTTATAAATTTTCCTAAGCAAGTGGAATGGATGATCTTTTGTTTAATTTTCAATGTTCATTTAACAAGCAGGTGGTTCAGCTTCACATATGGATACAATTTTACAGTTGATTTATAATTTGGTTACTTTCATAATGGTAGTTGTTTTGTTGATTTTTTAGGTGATATGTACTATGTTAAATATATAAAAGTTAAATTTAGTTTAGTTAGTTAACTTAAAGTCGTCATTCGTTTTTGTACCTCATCTGTTTAATCATAAACTCAGTATGTGGCCCTATCTTCATTTAGGCAGCGGGAGTTACAGTTTTTATCGTGAGCAAAGCCACGGGTAACTGCTAGTTAGGATATATAGTACAATAAAACTATTAATACGAAGTTATTTGTACAAAAAAACGAATCACTAACTACAGTACTAAACGGAAATTAAAACCAACCACTGGAATAAACTTGATTTATTTGTAATAAATAATAGTACGTTTCATTAATATTGGGTTATTTTTGCTCACGTAAGACTGGTTGTCTACTCTAGACATCCTAGACGGTTTCCGTTTTCGTTAACGTTCACCAAACTCTTAACCTCTTATCAAGATATTTTGTTTGCACTTAGTTACATTACTTATTTATATTGTTTATATTGTAATGGTTGTCCGTTGGTATTAAATAAATAAATAAGACAATGTTCTTACAAAAATATGACTTTTATCAACTTTGCTTTAGTACTACATGGTGCTATAAAGTACTATATAGTCTAAGTAATCTAGCAATTTCGAGATTAATGTTCAAATGAATAAGTAATCATAATAAAATATACTATAAACAGTAAAAAATAAACTTAATCCAAGGCTACCGCAACAAATTTAATACTTGTAATTACATAGATATCCTAAGAAGGATCCAGATATATTAAGACTAGTCCATGCTTTAATGTACATGGATGGCTTTTAATGTAATTATCCAACCTTGAGCAATACCTTAAACCTGAATAGCTTATAAAAAAATAAGGAAATATTCTTATAATGTCACGATTTCTAGAGCAGCAGTGTTTAATTATTAGTATTATTAATGCCCAATATTTTTCCATTATGAACAAATCATAAATACCCTCCACCTTCCAGTAAAGCGATAAATAATATAAACAAATTAATTTTTATTTTATTTTATCCGGGCTAAATAACATTTTGAATAAAAGCTTCAATTTCATCTATTTAAAACAAAAACTAAACATTTTTAATTATCATCCTTAGGATCCCTAAAAATTGCGACAGTTAAAGCCAGACTGTTGTTATGCATAATATTTTGTAACTATTTTTTTATAGCAACAATACAAGCAGGGTTGAAATATGGTTCACAGTAGTTTAAGTTCATCAACATCTGTGTATGTATCGTGTATAAGTTAGCCTTGGTAAGATGGTTTGATCCCTCATAGCTTATGCATTCACGGCTCTCAAATCCGTAAAGTTGCTTTAATGTTTGTTTATTGTACATATCTGTTTAAAATTGTTGACGAAGTAGTGATAAGATTATATTTGTTGTTGTAAATTATGCTATGCGTTCAGTGATATGTACTTTGATTTGATTTTGGGCATATTAAAAAAAATGAGTTGCAAAGTTTTTTTACTTTTATAGTTTGAATATTTTATTTTCAAAATACGATTCTGATCTCCTCCTGACAATCAACATTTTACGTATTATATTTATTTGACCTTGCTGCGTGAGTAAAGGAATAACCAAATAATATTTGACATATTCTTTTGTTTTGAAATAAATTATTATAAATAACGTTTTATTAATATATAGTCATAATAATATCAAACTGTATCTTTTTAAGCACCCTCAACGCAATCTTGTAGTTAGCATACTGACTATTAACACGGTTAAAAAAGTTAAATCACTTTAAGACTGGTAGAACATGATAAGGGAAGATCTGAGCTATAAATCCCATCTTTCCTACAATGTACTCATTGTGTTGGGAACGCTTGTGGCTGCAGAGCACAGTTTATTAAGCCTGATTTGGCAGTATACGGTTAGATAACGTACTACAAGCTACGTGTGGAGCTACACTTTACACTTCACTTCAGCAACAATGCACGCTTTGTTGTCTCCAGCAACACTTGAGGTTACAGAGCCTGGTTTATTAAGCTTTTGTAACGTATAATCACCTGGAATTCCTCAAGTTTCATGCAAACTCATTTACAGTTTGTATATCACTGGTACCAGCACGATAACACTTATAGCTGTATCGTTTTATTATAAAAATTAATAAATTATTTTATATTTTATATGATGGGTAGCA
Organism: Flexamia atlantica; assembly: GCA_035578135.1. Classification (NCBI taxonomy): domain Eukaryota; kingdom Metazoa; phylum Arthropoda; class Insecta; order Hemiptera; family Cicadellidae; genus Flexamia; species Flexamia atlantica. The sequence continues at coordinate 717,060 of JAQJVK010000063.1, read as the reverse complement.
ACAAATTGTTAATGTGAGTTAATTCTTTTGTGAGGTAAAACCAACTCTAAAATTTAGTAGGTTTGGCTGGTAATATTATTCGTGCATTTTCGTTACCTTCAAGAATCAAATTGACAATATCTAAGAGGTTACTCGCCCTAAGTCCGCCAAGATTCTTTCTTGGATAGCACTAAGCTATTCAAGTTTCGGCTTTTAAAAAGCCATTTTAAGCTATAATTTGTCAGCTTGGCCAAGGTCCTGTCATCGACTGAAAATTCGCTTAAAAGTTTTTGAGCTGTCCTTTAAATATTATAGGGATTCGGGCGCAAACATTACGTGAAGAGCACAAAGGCAGTGGTTTTTCGTCCGACCATGTGTGTATCTGTGATTTATTTCGATTTAAAATTAATAAATAAGTCCGGAACGGTGCAATTTTAAGTATAAATCTTTAACTAATATTTTAATACATTTACAAAAACGTGAATAACTTTCTGAGTGCAAGTGATGAATTGCAAAAATCTGCGTCGGTAATAAAACTTATGAAAGAAATTGTATGTTTAGTTGTATTTATTATTGTTTTCCCTCAATTGTAAATATATTATTTCAATTACTTAGCAAGTCTAAGCTATTATGAGAAACAGTTAATTAACAAACAGATGAAAGGTATTTTCTTTAATTGCTACATCATGTAGGATTGTCGCTGAAATAACAAACGCAGGAGTAAAACTGGATGATTCATAACAGATTAAGACATTTGTCAGTACATTATTACGGAGATGACAAGGTATTCCAACAACGGCTAGGATTTAATGGGATCTCGTTGTATGCAAATGATAGATGTTTCAGTCTAAAGGTCTACGAGGACATTCCTAAACAGGATTATCCATACAATCTTTGTTCATTTTTATTTTTTAATTTTTAACAGGAAAAAATGTGTACCCTCTACATTATTTGTTCAATTACGTTTTTTCGTCTCAATTACGTTCTATGTTTTTTCATAATGATGCCATATTTAACATTATGCTTAAACAGTTTACATGGAATGAGGAAGAAATCGTAAAGATTAAATTAATAAATACAGGGTGTCCAACTTATATTGTCCAGCAATTTATCGGTAATTCGATAGGACAAAACAAACCGAAAACGTCTTTACGGTTGTGGTCTATCTCGCCCTGGTTTCCTTCAATCGGCCTCTAGGCAATTTTCACATAAAGCTTTATAACTTAGAACCATTTGAGATACTATAAATTCGTAATTGGTACGTCTATGATAAGTAATAGTATATATTATTGTCTCTCGGCCCGGTTTCCGTCATTCGACCTCTAGGTAATTTTCACATAATGCACATTAACTATAGAACCACTTAGACGGCAAATTCATAAATGGTGCATATATGATGAGTAGTCGTATATATTTTCTTTCTGAGTGCCGAGTTTCTAATTCAAACCATTTCAAAAGGGCAGACCATTTAGATTGGAATTTTCGCGACGTTAAAATGTGGAAAAGTAAGAATAAACAACATTTGCTGTTGTATTTTAAAATAAATTAAAATTATTTGTGCTTAACGCTGTGTTATATCTATTAAAACTATTAATAATTTGTGTTATAAACCTATAGTATAGTAGAGTTATGGTTATAGATAGGTAACAGATGTATATTCAAGAACATTTTATAGGTGCTTCAGGTCTTTTCTGTTATATATACCCGCATTTACGGGCTATTTTCTATAGAATGTGGATTAATCGGGAAAGTCCAAATAGCTGTGTGTAACTACTGCTGAACATCTAAGAGAAGAAGTTTCCAGTTTTTATTGAAATCAGATAAGGGTTATCCCAGTAGGCCTTTGCATTCGTCACTCGCGTTATCGTTTTCTCATTGAGCGCCGGAAGTTCTAGTATTGGTTATCAGTCGATGTTAGGACCTAACCTAACTTAACCTAAACCTAGAGTCACTTATTGACACTTTATTGACACTTGAGTGTCAAACTCAATTCAATTTAGAAAATACAGTCAAATCGCTAGCAGTCAAGTGTGTCACCCGTAATATTGACACTCTTGTTTCTCTTTAGATTTGAGACCTGATATTTCAGTCAAATTAGATTATTAACTTGGACAAGTGTGAATTATGAAATGATTAAAAATGCAAGGTTAAAAAGATTTATATAAATATTATTATTATGTAATTATTATTTATTTTCATATTTCGTATGAATGATTTTATATTTAGAGTAACCCTAAAACTCAGTACACTCTGTTTATTATAAATGACTGCAGGTTTTCCCTGAGTGTGCAGCCATTATTTTCGTTCCTCGGGATTTATGTTGGCAGAAAGGAACCAGTGTGTTGCCAAAATTAAGAAGGGGGAACAAAGGACACATTTGTTCTCTAGGGGAGTAGCTAGAAAAAGGAAACATGCAATAGCATATTATATGCTTTCATTAATGATTTGGTTAATTGCCAAGAAATTGAAACTTATACCACGAAATTCTCTACTTATAATACATACTCTGTCTAACAGAGTTTGCATTTAATCTCATAAATGGTAGCAGTGGATTTTTTTTTTACATTTGGTAAAAGATTCTACAGAAATAACAATTAAACCTTGAAAACCACCTTTTGCGTTACAAGATCAAAGCGAGCACCGTGATTTTACAATGCATGTTGAAAATAATACAAAAACTACCTAAGATTGATCTAAATTCAAAACGGAAAAAGAAAGTGGGGAAATAGTTACATGATTAAGTATGATTAATGTCCAAAAATTGTATGCGAAATTTCCTTTAGCTACACATAACATCATTCACAGACAAACAACCTCATCATCAACGCACAAATAATTAAAAAGCTTATTCAGATATATTGCAAGTCCGAGTGATTAACGAGAATAGATTGTATCATTGCGTATCAATGATATCAGTGTTCCACAACTGCGGCCGATAGCAGAATAAAGTCGTATTTAATTAAAAAAAAAAACGTTCGTGTATGAAGTGATACGAACCCCAGCAAAATGGCTGTCGATTAAATTATCATATTAATAATTAATTTTATTAATTTATGCTTTCAGCGAATTTCCCCTACAGGAAAGTAGCTATTGTCTTAGGTCTCATGGTAAAACCAAAACCCAGGACTATATTCAGTGTGAAAAAAAGTCCCTCCACCCCTCATTATTTTTTTAATTTAAATTTTTTTTTAAGACAAACAAATAACCTTTGGAGAATGATACTAACTCAACCCAAATAATTTTTTGCTATTACCAAAAATTTTGAGTGTCCCCCAAAAACAGTGGATATTGGGGGCAACTCAAAATTTTCAAATGCTAACCCCTTTTGAGTGACCCCTCATTTTAAAGAGGTTTCAAAAAATAGATGAATGGTGAAAGTTGGAGGTCTCTAACGTGTTTGTATCCAAATTGACAGCTTGTCAAAGTTTTGGATACACCACATCCCTAAAACCTAGCGTCTAGGACGTTTGGATTTTAATTTACCTTTGGTGACTTAAAAATGAAACAAGCATTGGAAAAATGATATTAAATGAAGAAGTGGCCTCTTTTGGAGATATTTAAAGTTTTGAATGTATCCCAAAAATGGGGGATTTTGTGGGCAACTCAAAATTTTCAAATGCAAACCCCTTTCAAGTGACCCATCATTTTAAAGAATTTTAAAAAAATTTACGAATGGTGGAGGTTGGAGGTCGCTCACAAGTGTCTATCAAAATTGGCAGCTTATCAAATTTTCAAGGAGTCGTAATCAAAACTTTGACAAGCTGCCAATTTTGATAGAAACATGTTAGCGACCTCCAACCTCCACCGTTCGCCTATTTTTAAAGCTCTTTAAAATGAGGGGTCACTCGAAAGGGGTTTACATTGGAAATTTTGAGTTGCCCCCAATATCCCTCATTTTGTGGGACACTCAAAATTTTAATATCACCAAAAAATAATTTTTTTTTCATTTAATAACATTTTTTCAAGGGTCGTTTCATTTTTAAGTCACAAAAGGTGAATTAAAACACCAAACGTCTTAGACGCTAAGTTTCAAATACGTGTTGTATTCATAACTTTGACAAGCTGTCAATTTGGATAGATACACGTTAGAGACCTCCAAATTTCATATTCATCTACTTTTTGAAAGCTCTTTAAAATGAGGGATCACACAAAAGGAGTTAGTATTTGAAAATTTTGAGTTTCCCCCGAAATCTCCTATTTTTTTGGGACGGTGAAAATTGTTGGTAACAGCAAAAAATAATTTGGGTTGAGTTAGTATCATTCCCCAAAGGCTATTTATTTGTCTTAACATACCAAAAAATTTAAGTCGGGGGTACAGACCTTTTTACACACTGTATACATGTGTTTGTGTGTGTGTGCGCGCGCCTGTGTGAGCACGATAGCGTTCGCAAAAATAGTCAGATCGGAATAATATTTGGCACAGGTCAAAGTAGTGGTTATTCGGAGAAGTTCAGCCCGATCGGACCATGGCAAAAGGGCTAAAGGGGGGGATAAACCACCAAAAAAATGGGTTTTTACGTTGAAATTTTTAAATAGTCCATAAGTTACAACGTTGAATTTAATTGAAAAAGCAAAAAAAAGATATTTTGAATCATTGCTATATGTCAATTTATCATCGAGATACTGAGAATGGTAAACACAGAACGTTGTTCCGGTGTTAACCTTATGGGAAATAAATAAAATTATATATCTTGCTTATTTCTCAACATATCTAACTTGGTGTGTACCTTGATTTAGTTGATATCTATTACATTATTGCAAGATATAACTTAATTTTACATTCAATAGCAGCAAATTTGTATATTCATTTTGAATTAAGTTGATTTTACTTTATTTGAGTCTGTCTAAATTATGTATTTAACCATTTGAAATTCCCTAAACATGCAGGTTTTCTGGGGTATTTTATCTTTGAATTTTTTTTCCTTTTAAATTTTATTTTTGTATTCGTGTATTTTGGGGTGCACACAAGGACGCAAAAAATAAGATTTCTTTATTTTCGTCTTTTTGATACTGTAACACTAGGACATGGAATAATAAAGGTTCTTACTGCAAAGGCTGGGAAATAGGAATTTCCTCTTTCACATCACTTATAAGTTATCGCGTGAGCAGTAGTAGGTCAAAGTTTTATCAAACTTCAATTCACTCTAAAAACATAAAAAAATCATTAATAAAATATTGTTATGTTTTTCAACCACAACGTAAATAAGCAAAACCTTATTTAAATTCTCTAAAAATTAAGTCCTCAATATTTTTATGCTAGAGCGTATTTCATATTATATACACAAATCAACAAAAACAAAGAAAACTCACAAACCATTTGTAATTTATGATGGTTAAATTTGAAAAAGTTATTAGCATGACATTAGTTATGTTGGCCATGTTTAAGTAAAGGCACAGTGATTTCTTATTTATAAATATATATTTTAACTTATACATTTTAATGTTGTTGAATGTAATTATTCACATGAAAATCAAAATCAAAATTTTAATGAGTTTTGTATTTATTTACACTCTTGTTTATAAATAAATAGTAGTTCTACAGACAACTGCTAATTATGAACTAATGATAACTCAAAAAAAAGAGAAAAAGTTATTAATAGCTTTTAATAATGCTACCACAAACTATAGAACTGGCAAAAAACATGTGGTAAAGTTTAAACATTATGATTCGCAAAAATGTGAATAACATGCTTTGTTCAAAGTAACAATAAATCTACTGAGAATGAGAAAAATCCACTTGTCCCTTACTTGTTATTCATAGCTTCCAATCTCACAGATTTTGGAAAAGCATTCAGCATAAGTTTTTCCCCTCTCTATATTGTACATTTTGTTAGAAATTATTGTTTATGTTTACAAAAAGGTATGGCTTATGCCTATAAGGCTAACATTATACTATGACATACTTTAATCGTAAATATAAACATTAACCATTAGTGATACTAACATTTCCCAAATTTCTTTTAAATTTTACATCAAATTTGAATATAAATTAACTACCGCGTTGATTTGATTGCCTTGTAATCGTCTGCGACATAATTCAATGAAATTGTATTTTTCTAAAATCTTGAATAAAAAACCTTGATTCAACGTAATTTAATCTCAAATGCTATGTTAAAGATTTATTAATTAATACCAGTAACATTAAACAAAAAATTTCAGGATATTTATACCATTTTAATTAAATTATTTTCTAGTATTACTTACAGTTAAAAAAAGGTTTAGACGTGTAAACGTATCTTAACACGGATTGTGCGTATATTGTATTCGCGTGGTTGTCAGAAGATCCCATTATACTAAATATATCATAGTTAATCTTCTCTACAGTAAAATAAATATCACATGTATGGGTTTTACCGACATTTACATACAGAATATCATTAAATATCCAATAGTTCCATAAACTCCACACATTGTACCTAAGATTTAGGGGCATTTCACCTTATACACTGTTTCCAGAAAGGTCTGCCCTTTTAAACATACCTGGCAGAGGCTTAAGATATGGTTCACTGTAGGGTGATACCACTAACATCCATTCATGTCTTATGTATGAGTTAGCCTCCATCTGACGGCTTGATCCTCAATAGCTTATGCATTCACGGATCTCAAATTCGTTGGATAGCATTTGGTTCTTTTTCTTTTGTAACTATTTCAATTTATTCATATATTCAGGACACATAATATAATACTCACGCTTTATTGTTTTTCTGTTTCCTTTTTAATTGCTGGAATAGTTGAGTAAGCTGTTAAAAAAGAAAATTTAAAAATATCATTGTAGACGATTAATTATAACACTTAGTTTCACTCATGCTAAAAATGTATCGTGTTTAATTTTAGTTCCCTTAAAACTATAAAATAAGGGTAGTTTTGGATTTTATATATATTTTTTTACACTCTCGGTTGTAGATAACTAGCGTTTCTACAGAAATGTACTACTTTTAAGTAAGTGGCGAGTTATTCTTACCAAACATTTACTTGTAAATAATTATTGTACATAAATACAGTTGTTTAAATGAACTTTAACTGTAAGAAAATACAATAAAACAAAATATTGATCTATTTTTACTGTTTAATGTTGACTAAGCAGGGTAATATATTGATGTGAGCGATGGCAACAGAAACATTACAGTGTTTAACCGTGAAATCTCCCCAATTAAAATTTGTTGTACTAATGAGTTTTTACTTCATTGCTGTAATAATTTCATATAATAGACTATACATAGTATAACAAGTAAGGTAAAATATACCAATACCTTCTTGGCTTTCTTAGCGGTTTTTTATTAAATTCTAATTTGCAAAAATATAAAAATAAGGCTATAAATATTTTTACATTTTGTAAAGTTTTAATCTAAAAAATTGCAATATATTCAAAATAAATTATGTTTATTGACAATTTGTTTATTTTAACTCATTAGGTAAAATAATATGAATTTTTCAGTGATAAATCAAGTATCCTGAAAACAAATTGTTTTTATCGGTACAAATCTCAGAATGAAGATAAACAACACGGCATCGTAACAATGTCGTCGTTTCACGGGTCGTAGGCTTTGTAACAGAGAGTCACGTTCAGTATTTATGTCTGGAGCAGCCCTGGACCCGGCGCCATCAGTCTGCCATAGACTTCTCCCCTGACTACACACCTTGATGGGGTTGATAATAACTCCATCATGTCAAACAAAAAAAAAATAATAAAGAGAATCGAGGTAAAGTAACTAACGGTGATTGTGCAAACTGAAGGTGGACACAAAAACACAACACTGTAAATAGTAGTTTTCATCACTAGGAGCGAAATCGGCTCTTTTTGCTCACTTTTGAGACACTTTTGCTCCGTGTGATGAACAACTATTTTCATCATTATGTATAAATAACCATTTTATCGTTAAAAAATTAGACTACATAATTTTTAGGTTATCAAAAATAGTCATCGTCATTTACACATCTGTTAGTTGTTTACAAACACAAGTTAAGAAATCGTTCAACCTTTCAAACGTAACATAAACAAATTTTGACATTAGAGTACGGCAAAATTTGCCATATTTTGTTCAGTACTCCTATTCGAAGTGATCCAAAAACGATCATTTTGCGTACGATTTAGAGAACTAAAAAAGGCTGTTTTCCGGACAGTATGATGAAAAATATATTGTCACCTCGAAGGCTATTCCCGGTGATGCGGGTCATATTGGTTACTAACCTGAAAAGATTGGCATTCGCCTTTTTGTGAACCTATAGAAAATATTTTTTTCATTACAGGTAGAAATTGTTATTTTTATTGTGACAATAAATCGGTATTAAATTGTTTTGGGATGTAACTTTACTAATTAGCGTTACCTTTTAGTGTACATAATGTGAGTGATAAAAATTATATACAGTGATTCACAACTTTTTTATCTCAGGAAACATTTTTTTCCAATTTCCAACCTGCCTAGCAATTGTTTTGAATCGCCACCATGAAGGTTTCACTGGCCACATAAATATGGCAGATAGGGCGAGATAGGAAGTTGATAATGGACATTGTTGGATAACAGCACTCGTGGTCGTTGACGAACCAGATACAACATTTAATCAGTGCTATTACAATTCTTCGAAACAGTCTTTGTATTATAGATTAACGCTAAAGAAATAAAGTAAATATCTCCCATAATTCATTTTCCAAATCTCAGAATCTATAGTTTACTAGTAAATCTATGTTCCAATACTATTTTTATTAAACATAGTGGGTTTTTTCTATATAAATGGTGTTTCGCTTATTTTTACGCAAAAAAATGGCTTTTACTTATGTTTATTAAAATTTTCTTTTAATGATAACATTCTTATTTATACTGTCTTGACATGAATATTTTATGTGGAGAAAATTTTATTTTCATCGTTGTAATTTTTTTATGTGAAATATATTCCAATTTTTTAGCTTGAAAGCGCTTTTCCATGAATTTTACCTTGACTTTTAAACGTTGGATATTTAATCCACGTCGCCTGACTGGGAATTTTGAAATTTAATCCATCATACTCCTTACTCATACTCATACTCCTTTTTGGGGTGGTGGAAACTGTTCACATCTACTCCTAGATTTCTAAGTACTATATCTAAAAAATATTTTCTCATTAGCAAGGAGACTTGTATTATAATGTAGGACAATCGATTACTGGTTTTAAAATATAATGATTCCTGTAATACTACACCGCTGAATGAAGGTTTCTAGTTTTAAAATGTAGTATGGATGGGTAAAAATCTTAAAGGGTGATTGCCAGCATTCACACCTTCAACTGTTTAAAGGTTGCTTGCCGAAGTTTGCACTAACCTGCAGTGGTTTAAAGGTTGGTTGCCGATGTTCGCACTACCCTGCAGCGGTTTAAAGTTTGGTTTCCGAAGTTCATACTTTTTGCAGCGTTTTAACGGTTGGTTGCCGAATTTCACACTACCCTGCAGTGGTTTAAAGGTTGGTTGCCGAAGTTTGCACTAACCTTCAGCGGTTTAAAGGTTGGTTGCCGAATTTCACTCTATCCTGCAGTGGTTTAAATGTTGGTTGCCGAAGTTCACACTACCCTGCAGCGGTTTAACGGTTGGTTGCCTAATTTCACACAACCCGGCGGTGGTTTAAATGTTGGTTGCCGATGTTCACACTAACCCTCAGCGGTTTAACGGTTGGTTGCCAATGTTCTCACTACCCTACGGTGGTTTAAATGTTGGTTGCCGAAGTTCACACTACCCTGCAGCGGTTTAATTAAAGCAGCGACGCTGATTGTAAGGCGAGAACTCTGCACATCCTGCCGACAACTGCTGACGTCTCACTGTTAGATTACTAATCTATCTCTGTATCCAAATTACAGTTTGTCTTTTTACATCCTCCATAGTTTAAAAATGTGTTTATTCAGTTACTATTTTAAGTATATATATTAACATCTAAATCTTAGTAAAACTTTACAAGGAATAGGTAACGTTCTGATGTATTGAACTATGTTTAATTTGAAGTATATTATGTTTTAATTAAAAAATTTTTCTAGAATAAGAGGTTTTCTAAGGGATTGAAAAGGTAGCCTTTAGCAATATAGGTAAATATATATCAAGCGTTACAGCATTGCATAGGTAGGACTTACAGCATTACTTATTTTCAGATTTAATGAATAAAAGTGTTATTACCTCGAATATAAATATTTGTGTTTACCTCAGAATTTACTCTGAATAATGAAAATATATTCTGGATTTAATTTAATAAAGCCACTGTAGATAAAAAAAGTCATGTTAAAGTTCATTAAACTTTAAAACGAGAGAATATTTATTTAAAGATTCTGTCGTAGATTGAATCTCTCTCAATATTTTAGCAACGATAAGAAAATATATATTTTTTTTAATTTATTGAATAAATTACGCTAAATTTGTTGAAATAATTTGTATAGTGTTTCAAAAATATTCTTCAAGAATTTAAATATTCAATTTAAGAATATTTAATTTAATATTCTTTTAAATTGTTAAGTATTATCCGTGTAAAGGTGTGCACAATATTCCACTCACGTAAGTTGAGCTTGTTGTCTCATATGAGGTATTATGTGGCCGGTTTGAAGCTGCCGCGTGTCAAGGTTACTGATTATGTACCTAATAAGTATAGCCATCATAACGTGAACGTAACATACTCCTGTTTAATATGCTGTAAAAATTAATAATAAAGTTTATCTATTTTAAATTTAGTTAATCTTAAAACGATCTAAAACTCTACATCGAAAATTTACGATGAAAAATTGGATGTTGGGCCGGATAAACTTTATTTAGTAATTTTCTTCATTCTTTTTTGGAATATTATCTATTAACTCAAGTTAATTAACATTGTTTATCTTTGTACGTTTTTATTTTAACATTAGAAACATAGACTATCAACTGCTACTGTACATCCAGAATAAATTTGATTTAATGATTTAATAGGTCGGTCTATTTGACTGAGCCAAAACCGTTATACTCATTTTAGATGTAAAATTGTCCGTAAGAATTCGGGCAACACTCATTTTTTCTTAATAACGTTGGATCAATCTGTCTTGTGGCTGCAGAAATATAACCTTTTCTCCATAATTTAGAAATTGTATAAATTTATAGAGACAGATTTTTTAAATGCTGTTAAGGTCTAGAAACCACTGATTAACAATAAATTAAAACTGCACAGTCTTTTTATTTTAAAATACTAAACACCGAACGTTATAGAAGTCAAGTCAAAGCAAACCCCTGTTTTGACGTCGTTACCATGAGCAAATATCTTAGTCATAATGTAGGACGTCTGTAGCAAATCTACTAGTCTTTGCCTTTGTTTGACGTACGTTGACTAGGATCGTTACGACTTCTTTGACATAGGCTGACAATCTTTATATCTCGACGTTCGTCTGACTGGAGTTCAACGATATATTTGACATCTAGTTTAGACACTATTTATTTTTGTTTATTAAAACTGCGATCTCAAATTATATTTATTAACAGCATACTTTTAGTTGGTGCCAGGAGTGGCCAGCAGAATTGAAAAAATTGCAAGTGCAATTCTAAGGTTTTAATCGGAAAAAAAATGATTTAACCCATATAGGAAGAGCTTCGATCAGAGGGTGCACGTGGAAACATCTTGGAGACAGGCTTAAAAAATTAGAATGCACTGAAGGTTGTAAGAGCTTAGGGGTCAGGTTTGTTACAATATACGACAAAAACTATCTGACACTTGTACATGAAAAATTCTTTTAAGTTACGATACACATATATACATAGCTGTTATTATTTTGAACAATCGGTTTATTAGATATTTGTTTTAAAACAAAGGCATCCTTTAACATTACATTTTCCTTTCGATTCGACTGTATTTAACTAAAAAGTCATAACATGATAGAGTAACATGGTTTTAAAAATGTTTTTAACTAAAATACCTATTTTGAGTACCCATTTTTTTAAGTACCCTTACTTGCTCAATTTAAATCAAAAGAGGATATTAAGTAAGGTAGGTAGGGATCATGACTGCTGCGACACATGGTAGATTTAAAGCGGAACTCAATCAACGAGCCACACTGACTTTACCCTACAGTCTGCCTTAAACTCTACAGCCGCTAGTGGTAAAATTTACACCCGTTACGGAAAAATTCAAATTAAAAATGTTTATGGTTGCTTATTAAATTATTTTTTAGGTGGTAACACTGGACGAAGCCGTTGAAAAATATGTTTGAATTATTACCTTGGTATAAAGTACTATTTTGAAACTCTGTAACCATGAAATTTGTTGTGAAAATCATATTAGAAATGTCTGTAGCCCAGGTCAAAATATAAAAATAAATGGTTTGCTTGAACATGTAATTGCTTTTACTTTAAATACTAGAAAACATGATTTTCAGCTTAATGGATACCACCTTTAAGGTAATTTAATTCTAATGTAATGTGTTGCATTTTTATTACAAATACCAAACAAAGACTATTTAATTTTTACATTAGGGTGTTGCCATTTAGAAGGTATAGATCCAACTAAAAATATCCATAAACATTCAAAAAATTAATAACCAAATATTTTTGGCTCAAAAACTTTTAGGATCAATAAATGTCTAAATAAAAAAAGGAATTGCTGTCTTGAGTTCAATGAAGGCTATGGTAAAGGGTAATTTTTAAGAACAAATACAGCTACAACCGCAATATCGAATCTTTATAGGCTTAATATCACAAGGATTTTATGAAGATATTGAAACGTTTAATCTTATACTCTTTAAGGAAAGCCATTAGGATAAAAATAAAATCTGTTGATGGCCAGGAGGTGGTGAGTTTTACACTCTTGCGTAACATTATGGAGCTAATAATTTCAACCGAGTGATTAAATAAAATATTTGCTGATTTTATAATAATTTTATAATAATTTTGTATACCTGATCAATTATTTTTAAAGCCAATTTATTAATATTTAAGATCTCCAGTAATCAACAAATACAGGTCAAGAAATTTCAAACATTCAACCAAACTAAATCATAACCTTATATATAGACACAATATACTTCTTCCGATTTAACAAAAAACCATAATGCGTTTACAAAAAATATTAGGTTTATTGAGGTAATGATTTGTATAATAAGATCCTAAGAGGTAACTTAATAACTCTTACAACACAAATAATTCAAACATTTCTATGAATATTTAATTTTTAAATTAACATTTTACCAATTTTATGGTCTTGGCGAGCAAAATATGTAATATTTGAATAGTATGTATTGTTATGAAATAAAATATTATCAAGTCTTCATTCTGTGTAAAGTTTTAAAATAAGTTCATTTTTCCTTTTAATATCAATGCTATGTAAAGTAACCACTATTTACTTCTTTCCCATTTGCATTTTGAATTAAATTCAAACCCCAATTCCAATTTAAATTCTAATTCTAATTATTATAAATTTAATTTAGATTGTAATTAATTCCAATTATAATTCCATTTCCAGTTCTAATACTAGTTTCAATTGAAATTTCAATTATAATTCTAATTTTAATTCAAATTATTTTAATGTCACAAATTATTAAAAAAATTACTCTCGCTTAAAATAAGAAACTGGTGACATGGTCAATATACTAGACATAAGGTGACATCGACATTTTTTACAATGCTAATAAGCCTTTCGCTTCATAAACAAAAAAGCTTACCTTACATGAATGGCTTTATTTTCTTTTTGCTCAGGTTATATATAGATGCAAACCGAAACCCAACACACAATAATTAGAATATGAATCGTATATAAAATTGAAGAATATAATGTAATAAAAACAGTTATCAAATAAGACCACTTTATATAATTATCTTCTTACCTTATAACAGCAATTCATCCGGAATGCAAACATAAGCAAACATTAAGGAAGCTATATGTTTGTCATTTCATATAAACATACATGAGGTAAAACTTTGACTGGGTAAGTTATACAAAGAGCAAGCTTTAATTAAATCCTTGACAGTGGGTGCGGTTAGAGCGTCACAGTTGGAGCAATCTGACTCATCTTTGTTGTAATTAAAGTCTGAAAATCAGAGATATTTGGATGCGATAAAGTAGAAGACAATAAAGCCTCACTAACCTAATTATTTTATCTTTACTCATCGTTCTTTGATGGTTTGTGTTTATCAATGTCAACAGATGTATATGTTCACACAATAACATTATAAACAAATTTGTATTTTTCAAATTTGTAATTAATATGAATGGTTCGTATTCAAATTACTGTAAATTGGAAGTAAATTATAGTAAAATCATTATAAGTAAATGTAACATTTTAATTATTTTGTAAATAAGTAATAAAATTGTAATAAGTAATTAAACATAGTACGTTGGGACAACGTACTGTGTTTACCACTTTCAAGATCTTGGTAACCAATGGACATAGAACAGTAATTAAAAATACTAAATTGTTTGTTTTTTTGAGCTGAATGGTAGTTTCTTTGAACCTCGGACTTTGGGTCCGAGTTAGACGTTCGAGCCGGATCCGTGACCGACCATCTCGTCGCGGTAAATAATAAAAAACTTGATAACGCGAGACGTTTAATAGCTTGTGGAGTTCGCCATTTTTCGTGTTTGTGTTATGAGTAAAAACTTGTGTGAATGTAGTGAGAAAAAAACAAGATCGACAAGAACTTCAAGCTGAACAAAAAATGATGAGTGCCGCCCAATAAATAAATAAAGCCAGATATTATAGCTGACGCTAATTCTTGGGGCCCAGTCCGCGCATGGGGCGGGGAGTGGGTATGATGGGACGAGAGGGGAGTAGTAGCGGCAGCGGCGGCCAACATTGTACTAGCGTGGCTGCGTACATTCGGCAGCTCGCACATAGTTACTGCTTCTCTATCAATCGTTGTTCAGAGTAACAAGACGCTTCAATAAATTCGAATGAAATATTTTATACAGTAATATTGAATAGAATTAAAACAGATCATTAATCGCCAGTAAGAGTCAATGATCCGTCGGTCAATGTTTTTAGACGACATGTAGTGACACGCTATTTTTGACGGCTGAGAGCAGAATGACAGAGTGCTGCGCTCTAGCGAGGCGTTGTCGCGCATGCGCACTAGCCGTTTTTGCTACCGCGTATCCACCGCACTGGGCCCCAAGAATTGGCGTCAGTTATAAATAATACCTCGCCAAAAAGTACAATGTCGTTTAGAAATATTACCAATTTTTATCAATATATGTTGAGAAATAAGCGATATATAGAATTTCACTTATTTTCCATAAGGTTAACATTGAGACAACGTACTGTGTTTACCACTTTCAATATCTCGGTAACCAATGGACATAGAGCAGTTATTCAAAATACTAAATTGTTTGTTTTTTGAGCTTAAATCAATGGTGCCAACAAAAAATTGATAAATTTAATTTTTCTATGTGAAAAACTCAAAAACCCCATTTTTTGGGGGGTTTATCCCCCTTACCCACTCTTCCGGTGGTCCGATCGGGCTGGTTCACGAACTCGTCCGAGTGATTACCATTTTACACGTCTGTCCCAAATTTCATTAAGTTCGGACCATATTTACGGCCGCTATCGTGTTTCTTGCTTCTGGGGACACCAAAACGAAAAGTAAACATGGCCTCGGACTTAGATCTTACCACGAGTACTGCGGTAACATCATCCCTATAAGGGAAATTCGCTAAAAAGAAATGAGGAACTATAAAAAACAAATAACGACCACTAGAGAAATATATGGATATTTAAATTAACCACTACATTTAATGTAAGTAGTTCAAAATAAATGAGCACAAACAAATAATAATACCCTTTAACAATTGCAGATTATAATTGCCCCCAGAAGAATGACTGTCTAGGATAGATACCTGACATGTGGTTTAGTTATCGGTAACAAGAGGCAAGCTTTCATCGAAAAAATAAATTTTTAAGAATATGATTGTTAGTGCAGTTTTCGTCCTAAATAGATGTACAGTGTTTAATCAGTTTTCAATTTATGTTAAGATCCATGAATTAAAAACACTGATAAAAACAACATAAACTCCAAATAATGTAAAATAATCAGAATTTAAAGCTATTCAACTATTACCAGATATGAGAATGAATATGCCATTAAGAATCCAAACATTAAACGAAGTCTAACTCATTCATATTGTATGGATACATCTCAATGGAACTTTCCTGCATTGACCAATACTTTAAACCTGTCTTGCTAATATGACAAATAGTTACAAAATCAATTTTAAGCTACGAGTTCTAGAGAACTAGTGGTTCTAATCAATAATAGTAAAGCCAATTTTTCCGATATAAAGAGATCACAACAAAACTTCCATATTTCAATAAATCTTCATTTAAAAAGGAATGACAATTTATTTATTTTTAGGAGTATAAATTAGATTTCCTAAGCTAAATCATATTTAACTTCAATCTGCTATTATTAACAGACAATTTTTAGCTTAAATCACACTGTACATTAAATGATTAGTACCTTAGACATAATAAAAGTAAAAGCAGATCCTTAGACACAATCTGTTGTAGCTATTTCATTTGTGATGTTAACAAAACATGGGGGATTGATATTTGGCCCAGATTATGGTAATTTCCTTAATAACCATGTACGTACGGTATGCCTCGGGTATAAGTTAGCCTTCGTATGGTCGCTTATCCTTCGTAAATTATGTATTCACAGCTTTCAAATTCGTTGTGCAGCTTTTAACGTTTAATTCATTGTACATTTATGTGAAAATTTCTTAAGAGATAATGATAATTTTGTACCTGAATAGTCATATTTATGAAGTATTTTATTCGTTTAGTTACATGCACAGTTTGATTTAGTTTTAGACGTATTTGAAACAAAAATAGCTATTTTATCAAATTTATGATTCTTAGGCATTATGTTTCTTTCTAAAACTATATAAATAATATGTTTCAAGTCCAAATTCCAAAATATATGCATTTCCCTAATCACGTGAATAATTAACCAATATATTTCAGGTATTCCTTTAATTTGAAATAAATTTAAAATGTGTTTTTGATGTTTGGTCATCATAATATAAAGCCGCAATTTTCCATTTGAAAACGTCCCGAAAATTAAATGTTATAGCTACTATACTGACCATTGCAGAGGCTACACACACTATACTAAATTATAATATAATATTGTATTTTAAGGGAAGATCTAAGGTATAACACCCTGCAATATATTCATCGTTTTAGGACTTGTAACTGGAGAGTACAGTTTTATAAGCCTGATTTTGCAGTAAGCGGTTAGATAACATATTACTATAAGCTACGTGTGGAGCTACGCTGTAGACGTTAATTCAGAAACAATTTACGCATTGTCTCGATCAACACTTGAGGTTACAGAGCCTGGTTTATCAAGCTTTGTAATAGTGTTTTACGTTACTAGCCCGGTGCGAGCATATAGTTACCTGTGTTGCTAACAGGGGGAAACAAAGGATACATATGACTAAGAGAGACATCAGAAAAGGAAGCGAGCAATAGATTCTTATTCATCATCATTAATGATTCATCATCATCATTAACTTGTATATGTCCTTGAACAGAAACGTAAACCTACTGAATGGAGTGTTATATTGATCAGTAATGCTCTGTCAAGCAATGTTCAATATGTAGTCTCAATTATTAAAGTAGTGGCAATGATATTTTAAATTTCAATAAAGTGTTTACAAACATTTATCTATTTTAACCCCTGAAACCGTCTTTTGAATTTCAAAAACAAAGTACAAAACCGTAATTGAACAATATTTGTTTAAAATGCTACTAATACGACTGAATATCGGCCGTGGATTCATAATTTTACTTTCTATGAATGAATACTACCATTATTTTCGGAATATAGTTAAAAAGGAGGGAACGTGAAATAAAAATGAGAAGAGAAGTTGAAAATGAGAACGGGAAACATACTCAACCTCAAAATATAAAACTATTGACAAACAAAGAATGCGGTATCATTGCATAAAAAGGTAAAAATCCTTTCATTATACAAATCAAAACGTGAAAAATTTATCACTAATTAGAGTCCTAAAAGGATAGATAGTGTTTTCATTTTATTATTATTATTATTGTTTAATATTTATTTATTATTGTTAATTGTTTTTGTTACTGTTTTGTTACTGTTGTTTTGTTTAGTTTTTTTGTGTTTGTTGATTTGTTGTTGTGTTATTTATTTTTATTTTGTTTTGTTTATTATTGTTTATTATATGTTTATTTTTATTATTGTTTATTGTTTCAAAAAACAGATCATATTCTATATTGCACAACATTTCAACCAATACCAAGGATGATTATATAAGCAGTTTCATGGCTATTAATTTTTAAAAGTAATAGGTAGGTTATTTCATAAGTAAAGACAGCGCCTTTCAATTTCTTTTATAATTACAAATTACCCATGTTTTAAAAGATTTGCCTCGCTACAATGTCAGTAACAGACTAGATATGTTTCATACATTTACACTTAAGTTTGTAAATAAAAAGTGAAACTACAGACAAGTACTAATTTTAAGTTAAGATAAATATATACAAAATATAAAAGAAATGTTTAATTGCTTTTATTAATGCTATTCAAAACTATAGTCTTAACAAAAAAAACAACGAGGCAAAGTTTTGACATATTTATTCGAAAAAGTATGTATAATATGATGTGTTCATGGTCACTATATATCTGCCGAGAAAGAGAAAAATTCACTTGTCCCTTACTTGTTATTCATAGCTTCCAATCTCACGGATTTTGGAAAAGCATTCAACATACGTTTTTCTGCACTATTTATTAAATTTTTGCTGAAAAATTAATGTTTTTATTTGTTTGTAGGAAATATCATGGATATCACATTTAAGGTGTTTGCAGTATCGTATTAGTCCCACCAATGTAACCTTGATTTTAAATAATTTGACCTTGTATACCTTTTTCAGCAAAGTCCTTCCTCTCATATCATACCTGGCAGAGGCTTAAGATATCACTTTAAATAACATTGTTTGTAAAATATACTTTAAGAGTACATTTTTTATATGTGTTTACTTATTATCCTAATGAAGGAGTGCACAATATTCCATCCACGTAAGTTGAGCATGTCGTCTCATATGAGGTATTATGTGGCCGGTTTGAAGCTTCCGCGTGTTATGGTTACTAATTATGAATCTAATAAGAACAGCCTTCATCGCTTGACGTAATTAGTCATTCTTAACGAGCTGTACACAAAACACGTTGCTTTTAAAACTTTTTTAAAATTAAATATTCTCAAATTAAAATGAATTCTCTTGAAACAATTTAAAAACTCAACTTAGAAAATTTGCGATATTACGTGTGATTTTGGTCCAGATAGATTACTATATTTTTCCTTAATTTTGTTTATTCCTAATAGGAAAAGTTTCCCCTTTAAATTCAAATCAATTTATATTTTACATCAAAATATGTTTTTTGCAGTGTAATTCTACACTTGAGTTTTATAACAACAAACCAAATCAGTCAAAGTACGTTTTAAATGAATTTCTTCCGTAAAAACGTAGGTAAAATGTATTTTCTCTTTCTAAGTGTAAATTCTCTTGGATCGATCAATCTTTTCTAACGTTAGATGGATATATGACTCCACCTCTTTCTTATGAATAAAATAATTATTTAAACAAATTTCAAAAGCAATCTTTGTTGAAAACAATCTATAAACTATCAATCAAGAAAAACTGTAAATTTTTCTTAAAATACCAAGCGACAACTATTTACAGTAAATATCAGGCACCTTTTCTTACTTTAATATTGTTGTATTTTTCCCAAACGTTTCCAAACCACCATGGGTTTCTTCATCAGTGGGGTTATGGTGAAAAAAAAACAAAAAAACATTTGACATGACATTTATAGATATAAATTAATAATATCAAACATAGTTTATTTAAATCAGTAAAGAACTATATTAATATTTACGTATAAAAGGGACTCTGTAGGAACTTTATTTCTCTTTCCTTAAAATTGGAAGCCAACATTTTGAGAGTTTACTCTATCATCCCTTTTATGTTTCTTTTGTAATTTTTGATCATTTCAATAGACTATCTTATTTTTCTCTTTTGGTGGTCTTCTTCTTTGGGGAGCGGCCTGGTGTAGTCGTTAGAACGCGGTATACTAGTCTCCGGGGCCCGGGTTCAAATCCGGCCAGTCACCAATGGCTTTTTCGCTTTATGATAATGCTGTGACCCACTAGTCCTAGCCGGAAGTAATGTGCGATCCAGTTTTAGGCTAGGTCTAGCGTCCTGGTATGTGAAGGTGGAACAGAAATAAATAATTTTACTTTAAGGAGCAGGTTTCTTAATTTCTTTAATTTTAACCTGCTCCTTAATTTCTTTAAGGAGCAGGTTTTTGAATTTTGCTGGTTGTTCCTTGAATATAGGGTAGAATTACTCGTTTGCATTTTACTCGTTGGTGAGAATAATGTGTCTTTTGATTTTGGCTGTGTTTTATTATAACATATTCGATTACTTTATTACTGTGATCACTTACCTACAAAATATATCTCAGACTTTTCTTTATTTATTTATTCAGGGTCGTCTATTATTTTTCTTCTATTAACTAAACAGTTCATTAGTCCTCTTTTTGAGCTGGAAGGTGGTGGGACTTTCCATTTAAGTATTTGTTGTCATGTGCTTCTTTTTTGAATGATTTATGTTTTAATGACTTTCCTCCTGTGATAATAATTACATCTAAAAATTGGAGTGTTCCATTATTTTATTTTGATATTGTAAATAATATTTGATTATATAATGAGTTCACGTGGTTAATAAAGTCTTAGATTGTATTTTCTTCGTGTGGTAAAATTATGAATGTATCTTCTAAGTACCTTAGATAACATTTAATTTTTAATTTGGAAGTTTCTAGAGATTTTCCTCAAACCATGTCATAAAAATATCTTCTATTATAGGCTTGAAGTTCTTTCCATTGCTACTCCGTCCTTTATGAAAGTATGATTTTATATCACAAATCAATATGAAAGTAAGATATAGTGCCTGAAATCTAATGTAAATGTAATAATTTTATGATGGATATATAAGGAGTTGTGTGTTGGTATATTTCGGGCTACAGCCAAAACTACATGTCAGAGATACCTGATCTTGGAGTAGGGGGGTCTGGGGGCTCCCATCCTGAGGAGGAGCAGAGGAGCATGACGTCACAGGTCACGTGCCCCCCCCCCCCGAGACCACCCACGACGATCTGATTAATTATGCAAATTAGGTAATTAATATGCAAATTAGGTAATTAATATGCAAATTAGGTAATTAATATGCAAATGAGCTAATTAATATGCAAATGATCTAATTAATATGCAAATGAGCTAATTAATATGCAAATGAGTTAATTAATATGCAAATGAATGACGTCAGCCCCCCCCCCCTATTGTGCAATAACTTTCTTTGGTGTTGAGAGTCATTTATCAGTTTGACACGGGTTGACAAGGCTATTAAGAGAAGAAAGGCGGTATGTTGATTGTAAAGGAAGGGTGTCATTGTGTCGTGACATTGACGAGGGTTGAATAGGAACATTTGTGTCTCATTAAGTCGTGAATAACGGCTATTATCGCGAACAATAAGCTTCTAGAAGGATCTAGAAAGATCTGGAAGGAACCTTTTCGAACATATAACAATAAGGAACGACGCATTAGTTCTCGGAATTGTCGGTTTCGCTCCCCACCCTTGTGGCGCACTGCTCTACCTTCAGTTTGGTTTGGGAGCTTGTCGACGTCGGTCAAAAACTCATGGACTGCTGGGACTGCACCATCAGCGACGAGGTGTTGGTTCGAGCCTGCGTCGAAGCCGAGAGGATGGAGGAGGACGATCATCAACCAATTAACAACTGGATCAACTGGAAGAATGAAGAACCTATTTTTCCACCGGAATATTCAAATATGGATTGTCGGTACTACATCCCGACATTGGCGGCAAAACTGGATGAATTGGAATCCGAGATAATGTGGCGGAGCGAACGCATCCATTCTATCTGGCAGTCACCACCAACGGACGACAACCTGGATTACTATTTTCAAGATATGAATTATCTGGACTTCGAGTACCACATTGAGTACGAAGAAACCTGGCTACCCATTGAAGCTGAACAACAGTATTTTAACCAGGTTTTGGAGTATTACTTCCCCGACGTCTACCACTTCTGCAGACCCCGTCCACTCTGGTGGTGGCCAAAGGAGAACTACATGGCTTGGCTTCAGAAATTCAAAGAAGAACAAAAATAATAAATAAAACATATTTCCCTTTATATCCTTCACCTCCATCCTATCAGCGAAAACAAACGGCCTTTCTAAAGGCCACCCTAAACTTTTAGAGTAGTTAGAATCAAATTTAAATACCGTACACCCGCGCACGCTCGATTTCTTTCCACCTATGACGTCATCAGTGACGTCATTCCTTCCAGTTCTCCCTCGAACTTTCTAGAAACATCTAGATTCATTCGACTATGACAACCGAATATGCGAGGATAATCATCGATATATCGTTTCGAAAAATCATTCATATCGAGTACAAACGGAGAAGTTTACGTGAAAGAGTACTGATTAATAGTGTGTTATGTGTGGCAAGACATTCGTTTACGAAAATTATGCATTGTAGTTCAGAATTACACCGCGAGAATGCACAGGTGCTTGAATACGATTACACGCACTTAGAGGACAGCGCGTAACGTCAGTCGAGTGTGTGCAGTCAGTGCGTGCGGACGTGTTTCGTAAGTATTATGGCGGCTACTATTAATGAAGTGGATGAATCCATTCGTATGCTGATGAAAGAACTTGAAGCGATGAATTAGTCAAGTGTCGGTGATGGTGAAAACGATAATGCGGTATATTTTCCATTACAACAACAAGAACAAGATAAGCAACGAGTTTCAAGAAAAAAGAAATCGAATGACGTAAGTGTACAAACCGACAACAGTACTTCAAATACAATAGAAGGCGGATGGATTGTGAGACCGACAAACGATTCACCAGCAATTACTTGGATCGATAGTGGGTTTCAATATACAGTACAGAATCCGGATAATTGTGGGAAAATGTTACTGAAATTACATTTATACGATGGAGGAGTTCCGACATACACATGCGGTATTTATTTCAACCCCGATGATGAGATTAACAATAATTTGAAACCGTTATTGTCATATTTACAAAATATGTGGGTTGATGGAAGTACAGGAGCCCCGAAAATTAACGGTTTAACACAAACAATGATGCCGTTAGCGGCTTGGCGTAAACCGCCAGAGGAACAATGTACAATTGTGTCCCAGCCGACTCCAGTGAAACGCAAAAGATCATCGTCGTCAACAGCGGTGAGACGAGAAACACGTAGAGACACTCAGCCACGGAACAAAAAGAGACAACAAAAGACCGAGGGTCGGGATTCCAAGAATTAACCACGCACACGTGTGAGAACAAAGAAGGCGGCGGAATGTTCTAGAAACTATTTCACAACAGGGGGAGACGGTTGGCGCCAAAACAATAACAATAGACCGAGGGTCAGAATTCCAGGAATTAGTCACGCACACGTGTGCGAACAAAAGGCGATGGAATGTTCTAGAAACTATTGCACCACAGGGGGACGTTTGGCGCCAAAACTATTTCACAATCCTCCCCCACCAGCGTCGTCCCCACCACAGGGAGACGTGTAGCGCCAAAAACTATTTCACAATCCTTCCCCCACTACCACAACCCCGATCGCCACAGCACCATTCGCTGCTCAGTTCTCGTACCGTGTGGACGTGTTTCGTATTGACTCTCGTGTCTCGAACGCATTATGTCTTCCATACCGGTTGTGCTTAAGCAAAGTATGGCTTCGAAAGTGGACTTGAAGTCGTGTTTGAACTCTTGCAAGCCGGGTGTGCCGTACACCAAAATTACCGATCTCCGCGAAGAGTGCCGTTATAAAATTGCACAACTCGAGCGCATCAACACTCAGTACGGCGAGACCATCTTGGCCACGTTGGAGGGACAGCTCGGCGAGGACTACTACTTGTACGTCTACCTTCCACGTCGCTACAACGATGCCATCACCGACAGCATGATGGAGCAGTACAACGCCGGCTACGGGGATCGCTTACACTTGGTGAGACGTGCAGCAGCACCCGGCAGTAAATATTCTCCATTGGAGTTTGTTTGAAGCAAGAAATAAATTCATGTTTGTAAAGCAAGAAAAAGAAGATATACTTTAAAAGATTATAAATTTTGATAGGTTTCGTAAGCAATATATATAGCCACCTTCATAGCATTAAAACCAGTCTTTTTATTTCACAAACCCTTACTCCCTCAATTAGTAATAAGAGTGAAGGTAAGTCGGTATTTGTGATCAGTCTTTACAATGGATCTGAGATGGCAACATCCATTTTCAGCCATAGTAGCCGGACCTTCGGGTTCGGGGAAATCATATTTTGTGTTGAGATTTATCAAGTACTTGAATGTGATGTGTGACACTGTGTTTGACAATATTTTCTGGTATCATAGTCCGGGGTTACAACCGGACATCGATGTAGGTATACAATACAGACAAGGGTTACCGAATATGGAAGATTTTGATGGTACACCGACATTAGTGATTGTGGACGATATGATGCGTGAGTCATCAGCCACTAGCGGATCTAATGTTATAGTAGATCTGTTTACTAAGGGATCACATCATAGAAATCTGAGTGTGTTCTTTATAACTCAGAATATTTTCCATCAAGGACGGGGACAAAGAGACATTTCTCTGAACGCACATTATATTGTGCTGTTTAAGAATCCTAGAGACAGGGCTCAGATAAAACATTTAGCTCGTCAGGTGTTTCCGGAAAATACTAGGTTTATCGAAGAGGCCTATACATACGCCACTCGTAGACCACACGGATATTTATTATTGGATTTGAAACAGTCTACACCGGACGAAATGCGTGTACGGACGGGTATATTACCCGACGAGAAACAACAGTACGTCTATCAACCGAAAAAAGTATAAATAAGTCCGGGTACACGATGACCGAACAGTCACTCGGTCGTTATGTTGCAGTGTGTCAAGAGAGACGTTGCTCTATTGAGGGCGCTGATACACGCTAAGCCGAAAGAACGTAAAGCGTTGTTGAAAGCTTTTGACGCCAGTCGTATTAGAACAGTGTGCGAGTGCGCATACAACTTGTTACGCGGTAATATCCGGCTGTCGGATAAGCAAAAACGTCAATTGCGTAAACATAAAAAATCGCTTAGACGTCTGGTGAAGCGTGGAGAGAATTGGTCGAAGAAACGTCGATATCTCGTGCAAAAAGGCGGTGGATTTCTATTACCTTTACTATTGAGTACTGTATTGCAGTCTGTGTTACATAACGTGACTAATTAGAAGGGGGAAAAATGGATAATTCGAATCTGGAACACTCGAAGAAAATGGTGGTCGTACCACAAGAACTGATCGATCGAATTCGTAATGAACCGTCAATTACAAATACCGCTGTTACACAATCAAAAACGTCAACAGCGGCCGCCGGCACTAACAGTTTGGATGCTGAAATGCATCGTATATTACAAGACAAAACGTTGAACGACACGGAGAAATGGAAACAATACCAGCAGGTGTTGCAGAGGTTTTTGTATTTTACTTCACAAAAACGTAATCCTATTTCTTTACCGGTGATACAAGAAGCGAACGACGAAGAAGATATAGTGCAAACATTTCCGGGTACATATCAAGTAGACGCACGTAACATGGTGAGATTCATTAAACGTCATAGTAATGTTATTTCGTGGGATCCGGATGGCACGATTATCGTTCGAAATGCGAGAATACCCGGCTCGAATATTGTCGATGTGTTACACGCGATAGTGCGTGTACGTAGAATGGAAAATGTCCCTACGGGTTGGCACGAAGTTCTAAATGCACTGAACGAAATAAATGTACCGTCCGAGTACGTTAGCAATACGCTAGCTCGTCAGTATATAGGACGTGAACCGTATGCGGAGGAGGAAGGATTAGCAACACCACCAGCACCGTCACCGTATCGAGAACGCACTTCATTATTATTTCGACCAAGAGCATCGTCTACGCTGCATGTTCGTCGCTCACTATTGTTACCACCGACACCGAGTCCGTCACCGATAGCCAAACGATTGAGATCGAAAACAACGGCCGGGGCAGAGGCAACAGCACCTCAAATAAGATCGCCTAGTAAGGTGACAAAAGGTCGATATATAAGTGAGGCTACACTTCAAAAGTGGGAGCCATTTAACCCGTAGACGTGATGGAAGAAAAGGTGTACTACGATCCCGCTAACCCGGGCTCGTTCGGCGGTATAAGCCCGCTTCATCGAGCGTTACGACCGAAAAAACGTCGCGAAGTAGTCGAATGGTTACGTACACAAGATACGTATACGTTGCACAAACCCGTACGTAAACGTTTCTTACGTAACAGATACGTGGTGTACGGACCGAACGAATTGTGGCAAGCCGACTTGAATGATATGCGTGGGCTCAGTTCGCACAATGACGGCTACAATTATCTGTTGACAGTGATCGATGTGTTCAGCAAACGATTGTTTGTCCAACCGTTGAGACGTAAAAGCGGCGAAGAAGTGGCTGCCGCGTTCGAACGGATTTTCAACAGTCCGCACACCATACCACCGCGGTGTTTACAGACGGACAAAGGAACAGAGTTTATAGGTGAGAAAGTGAACCGCGTGTTCAGAGATTACAATGTAAAATATGTGACTACACAAAACCCCGATGTTAAGGCGGCCGTAGTGGAACGAGTGAACCGTACATTGAAAACACGTATGTGGCGTTATTTGACGTATAAAAACACGTACAGATATATCGATGTATTGGACAAATTAGTCGACGCCTATAATAACAGTGTGCACAAAAGTCTGGGTGGTAGACTACGTCCTGACGACGTGGCGAAAGGAGACAAAAGAACGGTGTATCGAGTGTGGCGTCACATGTACAAACCGAATACACTACCGAAACGAAGAAAACCCAGATTCAAGTCGGGTGACACGGTACGTATCGCTAAGGAAAAAGGCACGTTCGCCAAAGGCTACGAGACGAATTGGAGTAAGGAATTGTTCACGGTCGATCGACAGTACGGTGCATTTCCACTACCACTGTATATATTGAAGGATTTGAACGGTAAACCGATAGTCGGTCGTTTTTACGAGCACGAACTGCAAAAGGTCACGATAGGCCCGAATCGATTGTACCAGATCGATAAAATACTCGATACTAAAGGTCGAGGTCGCAGTAAGCGATACTTCGTCAAGTGGGTAGGTTACGGAGACGAATTCAATTCGTGGATACCCGCATCAGAAGTGAAACGAATATGAGACATCAACAGTTTTATCTGACACTACCGAGTAATAGTTCGATGAACTATTATCCGAATAATACGTTGACCAATTATCTGACACATTTTCCGTCGACTATCGAACTCGATGACGACGAGTGGGAAGTAGCGCTCGTCGAAGCGCATTATCCGTGTACGTTCGAAACACCGGAGAGTAATATAATTTTCTATACGACACCTGCGGAAGCTACGAAATATATGGAATCGACCATGGACGAAACTGTATACACCGAGACAGTAGTTACAATGGGATTGACGTTGACAGCGATGCGAGTGAAAATAGTCGGCGGTCATTACGAGACCGTTGAAGACTTATTGAATACGATAAATTATACACGAGCGATAAACGCATTCAGTATTGAGTTCGAATATGACTCGGAAGCAAATTTAGTAAAGGTCGACTTGACACAAGCGGTAGATAACTCGCATACCGTCGTCAATATGGTACTGAGTCCGACTTTGGCGTTACAATTGGGTTATTTACCGGATAGTAATTTGTCGACAACACCGTTTGCTAAACGCTCACCGAACATCAAGCTAGCGTTTCCGGCCGAGTTGTACGTGTATTGCGACTTGGTCGAACCGCAATACGTCGGTGATACGGTGGCACCGCTGTTGAAAATCGTCAATGTCGACACGTCCGACTACACGTTCGGCGTACAGAAAGTCGTACATTTCACCGATCCGCACTACATGCCGATTATAAAAAGCTCGTTCGAGAGCGCGGAAATAGATATAAGGGACAGCAAGGGACGTCACGTGCCATTCCAGTTCGGCACTACGTGCATGAAACTACATCTACGACGACGACGAAGAGCAACAGCGACATCGTAATGAATACGAACGATCCCTACCTCAGATACTACCGCAGTCAACAAGTGGGCGGCGGCGGTATTACATCGGTGTACAGAGGTGCGGCGTATCAACGCGGTCACGGTATCGGAAGTTTTCTCGGCGGACTCGTGCGCACGGTGATGCCGCTACTAAGGTCCGGTGCGAGTGCTGTGGGCAAGGAGGCGTTACGATCGGGCGTCGGTTTTCTCGGCGACATAGCCGGCGGCACCGCGGACCCGCGGACCACGGCCGGCGAACGCCTCAAACAATTCACCGGCGCGCTGAAACGACGCGCCGACGACAAAATCGAACGCGTACTTCGCGGCGGCGGCGGCGGTGGCGGCGGCGGCGGCAGCGGCTATAAGAAGCGACGTATCACGCGTGTCACACCGCAGTCTTTGACGAAACTCCTTCGAGCACGGACGTCCGCTCCGGCGAAAAAGCGTAAACGACACGCGCGTAAATCGACGATAAAACGAAAGACGACGAAACGATCGTCGACGAAGCGTCGAGTACATAAGAAAAAGAAGGTGACTAGAAGACGACGACGACAAATCGATATTTTCTCTTAAACAATAGCAGCAGCGGCGGCGAAAATGTCGTTTATACACCAGAAATCATGCGAATGTACAAAGACGGAATTGGATTTATTCTCATTACCGCCGACACAGACCAGTATCGACAGTGGTAAATGGGTACAGTATAAACCGATTTCGTCATTAACGGACGATTCGCCTATCGAATTCGTCATACCCGGTCACGGTGACGAGTATACGGATTTAGCGCATACCTTACTACACGTACAAGCCACTATAGTCAAAGATGACGGGACGAAATTCGCAGCCGGCGATGCCGTCAAAGAATTCGGCCCGGTCAACAATTGGTTACATTCATTATTCAGTCAAGTGGATTTACACTTGAACAATAAACTGGTGTCACCGCAAAACAACACTTACGCCTACCGTGCGTTTTTGGAAAACCTGTTGAACTACGGCACGGACGCGAAAGAATCACACTTATGCAGTGTATTATTCTACAAAGACAACTATAAACATATGGATAATTGTGAAGAAGAAAACGAAGGTCTCAATCATCGACGGTACCTGATTCAACTGAGTCATTATGCGGACATGATCGGACATCTGCATATCGATTTATGCAATCAAGAAAAGTTCTTGTTGAACGGTGTGGAGATGCGTTTACGTCTGATCAGATCGAGAAACTCATTTTCTATCATGTCGAAAACCGCGACCACTTATAAAGTACACATCAAAGAGGCGAATCTGTTTGTACGTCGATGTAAAATCAATCCGAGCGTGTTGTTGGCTCATAGTAAAACGCTCGAGACCGGTACCGCTAAGTATCCGATTACACGAGTCGAAGTGAAATCCATCACACTGCCCAGTGGTATACAGAGCAAAACATTGGACAGCGTATACTTGGGTCAGCTTCCGAAACGTGTTATTCTCGGCATGGTCACTAATCAAGCGTTCAACGGCGACTACAAGAAGAATCCGTTCAATTTCCAACATTTCAAGATGAACTATTTAGCATTGTATTTGGACGGTGAACAAGTGCCGATGAAAGCGTTACAGCCCGTGTTCAACAACAACACGGATGACGCCTATGTACTCGCTTATCACACACTGTTCAGCGGTACCGGAATACATTTCGACAATATCGGTAACGATATCACAAGATACGATTTCGAAAAAGGTTATTGTCTGATGGCGTTCGATTTGACACCGGATTTGAGCGCTAACGAGTCCAGTCATTGGAATTTGGTACGTAACGGTAATCTACGTATCGAGATCGGGTTCAGTGAAGCTTTAACTGAATCCGTCAATATGATCATCTATGCGGAACTGGACAACGTCATCGAGATCGATCGACAACGTAACGTGTCGGTGGATTTCGGCAGTTAAAAAGCTCAGTACGTCGGTGACCGTGAACGAGTAAACATGGATTGTACACCGCAGCAGCAGCATAAATTGATCCGTTCGTCTGTCGTCTTGGATTTACAATGTTTCAAAGACAACAGCAACGATTTCATAGTGAAAGAAGCCAGCGTTATAGACGTGTGTACCGGTACACTATTATTGCACCGCATCGCACGTCCACCGTTCGATCGTGATTTTCTATCCGAAGAGAAACTTCGAGAAAGCTACTGGTTGACTAAACACTGTCACGGTATCGATTGGAATCACGGTGATATACCGTACCACGTGATGATGGACAAACTACGTACATGTCTCAACAGTCAATCCGTGGTCTACGTAAAAGGATCGGAAAAGAAACAATACGCCACGAAACATCTTATCATAAACAACGGAAAAGTACTGGTAGTGGATTTGGCGGATATCGGATGCGGATCGTTGGCCACCATCGGAAATCTACTATCCACCAACGCGCTACGTTGTGGTCAACATAAAAGCGTACAACACCGTTGTGCATTGAGTAACTGTATGCTGCTACGTGGTTGGTTACTGTTGACAGCCAAAGAACCACATTGCGGATCGTGTTATTGTTGTTGTCCTCGTCACAAAATTAGATCGTCGGTGTTCAGCAGCTCTGACCTACCCGTCATCCCCGAACTGTGAACACAATCGTGTTCAGACAGGTAGCCGCAGAACAATAGTTCGAGGGTCCGAATTCCGAGAATTAATTAGTCCGGCACACGTGTTACAACAAAAGGTGATGGAATGTTCCGGTAACAATAGAGGGACGTTTGGCGCCAAACCATGAACACCACGGCCATAAGGAAACATTTAGCAAAGCTGAAAAACATACAACATGTCGGAGTGTTTGCATCGGACCGTCTACCCACATATATCGCTCCGTCGACTGCGTTAGTCGTCAACACCGAACCGCATACACAAAGCGGTGAACACTGGGTAGTATTCTACAGAGACAGTGAAGAAAGACAATTCAACAACAACAATACACAAATTATCGAATATTTCGACAGTTTCGGCCGACCTCCATATCAAGCTGACTTTCAACGTTTCCTGAGACGTAACATCAATTCACGTCTCTTGCGTTACATCCACAACAAGTATCGACTACAAGGCTTGGATACTTCGGTTTGCGGCCAATACTGTCTCACCTACCTGTACTGCCGTACCAACTACGACATGTCGATGAATGATTTCGTCCAACTCTTCGGTGACTCCACTGCTGAGAACGACACGCTGGTCCGGATGCTCTTCACAAGATTTTACTTACCTTCTACTTGATTTATATTTGAAAATAATGTTTATAGCTATAAACACATTATTGTAAGATGTATAGATTTTTTGAAAAATAAAAAGTTATATTTTTAATTATACTTTCTTGTTTTCATTTCTACCCTTTATCCTTTTAGTTTAAGTAATTATTTTTGAATCCAGAGATTATAGGAACTCTGGATTTATTTTAAGATAATAACACACGGGGGGTTGGGGAATAAATATCAACACAGGTAAATAAGTAACATGTTTTATTTTCAATATCAATAGCTACTTACAATCAACATCTACTTACAATCAAAAAAATAAATAAATATTTACAATAAAAATTTGTTGCTAATATTTACAATAAAAAAAAAAAAAAATGTTACTAATATTTGACTAGAAGAAAAAGTATTTACAATGAAAAATTTATTCCTAAATGGTAACTAATAGTATTTATTTTTTAAAATACTAGAAAAAAAAAAAAAATCAATTTGTTCCTAAGTCGAATTTGTTCCTAAATGGCCCACCACGATGAATTTTGAGTGCGATGGGCTCTCATGCACCGACGTCACCGCAAACTGTACTGCATATCCGTTGCTGGATACCTTCTGTGACAGTGTTGGTGGGCGAACAAAGTCACTCTGCGGTAGAAGGTCCAGGTTGTGGGGACAACGGAGGTGGTAACTCAGGGGACGATAGCGGCATTTCTTCGTCTGGCGGTGCACGTGGGGCGATGGCGTAATGCCCCCACGGTAATGTGCTGACGCCGTCATCGCACACATAGCGTTTGTCGTCATACGGCGCCAGCGAGCGCTTCATCACCATGATGGTGTAGATGTAATGGCGTCTACTCAAGAAGCGCTCATTCTCCGTGTACTTGACCACGTGATCTTGTAGACATCTCCTGTAGTCGTCTACGGTCAAGTCACGTTGCACCACTGCACGATTCACTCCCTTAGCTTTCTTGATGGGAGGCGGCTCGTAGTCCTGGCCGCTGCCGCTATCGCTGATGCGCAGAAACGATATGCAATACAGTTTGGCCATAAGTCCGATGAACTCCGTCATGACATGACCACCAGCTTCGTCTTTGAATTTCCCCAGGGCTCGAGCGTTGTCCTTACTGTAGCAGATATGCCCTGGGGGGTAGTTGCTGGTGTCGAAGTCATCGATGTGCTGCAGCATGTCCCTGTAGGCGTTCGCAGTACGGATCATGTAAACGATACCGTCTGTATCCATGTAGGCCATGTGTATGTTTTCACGTCCGTACCACTCAACCATCAGGTAGTGAAAGCGGTACATCCACCACTTCGAATGGTCCAAAACGCACATACCCACATAAACGGGTTTGTCCAACACCACGCGCACCTTAGGCATATTAAGCAGTGTCAAAGTCTTGTCCAACCACACTCGGTCGCTGAAATTCGACTTTGACACGTACTTAATATATTTACGGTGGTTGGTGCAGATCTTCACGTTTTTGTGTTTACGTACGTTTTGAAGACTCATACCGTACACCGCGTTGACCATGAGCTTGAAGAGCTCCACCTCGAACTTGTTTTTGGCCAACTGACGGAGTGTGGTATTCAGAGTCACGTACGACTTTAACCACGTGGACTGCTTAAAGTGCAACACACGATGAACATGACGGATACGCAATCCGTTCTCCAACGCTTGCTGTAGATAGCGAAAGTGGATTACGTACCTGGTCTTGTCAGTGAGGGTGGCCATCAGTTTAGCGGATTTTCCAACTCCGCTATGGAGACGAACGTTCTGGTCGTATGGCAGTTGGTCGGACGGTGCCTTGACCACTTCTGGGCAGAACGGCAAGTCACGGTGTTTGTCATGGAGGGCGGGGTCTCGGGGGTATTCTAAATCAACCTCCAAGACGTAACCGTCCTCGCCGTCTACCGCCATACTCTTGATGTTCTCGACCAGACCGGCGATTTCTGTGTCAGACAGCCACTCGAAGCCTCCGTACGGTAGTGGCTCGGACATTGCCCATCCGTACAAATTATTAGCGTCGAAGTACATGAGGAAAGTGTCGTCAACGTTCTCCTGTTGACTGTTCCTCGTGTACTTGTTGTCCGCTACAACATGGCGGGTGACGCATTGGCAAAGTCCGCCTCGAATACCCTTCTCGAAGAACAAGTACTGGTCTACGTCCTGTAGGGTATCGAGGGTCACGCCGGTTGTTTTCAGCATAACGTCCCACGCGTACGACGGGAGAGTGATGTAGTGTGCCGGGTCCAAGTTATAGTGTTCTTGGCACATCGCCCGGAAACCCTCGAAGATATCGGCCAGCAGTAGGACGTCAGTGGTCAAATAGATGTTAGAGTAATCTTCGAGGGTTGTGCAGCCAAACCTCTCCTATACTCTTTGAGCGTGGGCGTAATCTTCCGCTGATACGCTCGCCTCGAAAGCTTCAACGGGGGGAAGGGTGTTCTCTCGCAATACCTCCAACGATGTGATGTGTTTGTAGGGGAACACGCCTTTCCTCCGAAGCAGTTGGAATTCCTCTGGGTCGGTAAAACGGGCTCGCAAGACCTTTAGACGCTCTTCGGGCAGGAGTGAAGGAGATGTATTTTTCCTCGTTGTTGGCGAGCACGTCTACTTCACCTCCGTCAATTTTCAATGCCCGCACAATAAAATGAGCGTCGTAATTACTCAGATTGTGGAGGTACACGTTCACCGTATCCTGCTCTTTGTACTGTAAATTGCATAACTGGTGAGCGGCACCTCGATACCTGTACGGTGGTGAGTGTTGGTGGTCGCGGACTTTGATGTCGGTCGGGGCGAAGTCCTTCCTACAGATGTGACATGTAGTTGCCGTCTGGAACTCCGCCTCCTCCGCTGCCGTAAGGTTCGGGGGATTCCCGGGTCGCCGTCGTCCGTAGAGGATCTGCCCGATGGTGTTGATATCCTTACGGAGCGTCGCCATGAAGTGCTGGGCCGCGTTCTCACCACTGTACAGGCGAAATTTTGAAAAGGTCTCGCTAGTGGGGATGTCTCCATCGTCGACGTCACCATCGTCATCATCCCTGTGATCGTCTCTGATGTAGTATGCGTACGAGTAAGGGACATGTACGTTTCGGGTGGTGACATGAGCTGATGAGGGCGAATCTCCGTGGTGGCGGTGGTGGGGGAGCCCGGGTCTCGAAGTTGCCGGGTCCCAGGCTGGAGGGGCCACTGTTGGGGTGGGGTTGAGTGGCCGTTCACCATCGTACGGTACTAACATACTCTCAAAGTCCGCATAGATGGTAAAACGGCTGCGTTGGGTCCGTTCGAAATGGCTAAACCTAATTTTCTTGTCTTCTGAAATGTCTGTACGGAGCGGTGCGTGTTCGTAACAGTACTCTTTATGTTGTTTGAGTCTATCCGCACCGCTCAGGTTCAGCTTTGTAGGCCGGTTATCAAAGTAGGCAAAGCACCTCTTACAGATGAAAATTCTCTCTTTGTGTTTTGTTAACTGAGATTTAACCAGCCTTTCGAAATCTGAAATGTAGGCATAGTGGCATCTCCCTACATCGGTTAAGTACAGCAGGTCGAAATGGTTATCGAGTTCCTGCTTGGCGACTCGCAGGGGGTACACGAGATATATGTATTTGTAGTGGCCTGAAAATTCATCAAATACCTTCTCCAGTTCCAGGCCGTACACATTGACACTTACCCCCCGGTTCATCTCCTCGAACTTACCGATTTTGTCCAGCCTCACCGGAAACTCGAGACCTGAAAAGTCTAAATTTGCACGTGCACGAAGGTCAGGGGTGAAATCTGCCGCACGTAGTTGGTTATTGCTTTTTCGGATAATGTATTTGGTGAGGACAGCATACATGAAACATCGCTGATCCTCATTAACTACATTAATAACTGCTCTTTTGTTTTCTATGGGGGGCGGTAGCGTGATGTAGGAGCTACCTCTGAGCGGGCGATAGACATTGACCCTAACCTCCATGTCTAACACCCGCACAAAGGTCCAGCCAGATCCCTTCATCTCGCACTGCTCTTTTTCGGTAACTAATTTGTGGAAAAAGTCCCCACAGATGTCCTCCATGTCATCAGTACGGAGGACGGGGACGTTCTTGGTTTTGAATGCACGGCGGCAGGTTTCTCCGTGCACGTCCTCAAACTCGCATTCGACCCAGAGGTTTATTTTGACAGCGGTGACGAATTCTAATACTCGGTGCATGAGAGCAACGATGTCCTCGAAGATGGTCGTCAGGAACTCCGGCAACGTGAGGCCTTCAGAGTCCGGCTCCCGCAGGCAATAGGTTTTTAAACGTCCGCGGTAGCCAGACTCGACCTCGACGAAGTGTGAGGTCTCCGGTGGCAGGTTGTCGGGGATGGCCACCGGAACTTCGTCCTCGCTGCTGCTGCCGTTGCCTCCGCTTCCTGACGACGTCGACGGGGCGGGGGAGTCCAGCGCGATGTCCGTGGCAGGCGATGGTGCAGGCCCACTACCGCCCTGGGATCCCCGGTGTAGTCGACGGACATGACGCTCCAGGTTGTCACGTCTGGAGAAGCACCGGCGGCAGTGGGGACATGCGAATCCTTAAACAAAACAACACAATATTTATTACTTACCTGATTATTTATTATAACAATATAATAAAAAAAAAAAATAATAATAATAATAATAATAACATGAGAGATAAAGGGAAATAAATAGTACACATATAATCCGGTTTTATTTTCAAAAATCACTATTCGATAAACATATTTCATTAATTAGTTTTAAATTTTAGAAGAAAATAATAATTCATTATTATTTCACACACCTGTCCGGTCGTCTGGAACGGATGACGGGCCAGGGGTGGGGGAATCCGCAGCATGACCTGCGATAGGCGAAGCACCTGACAACACAAGACATAATTTTCATTACTTACTCATTTATTGACATATTTATCTTTGAAATAATCTCAGTTATTCAAACTCTATTTTTCATATTGTAAATTATTGACACTTTAAATTTTTAACCAATTCGTCAGTTGTCGACATGCGTGTTAATTTACACTAACCCAATAGTTGACAGATATGTTAAATTGAAAATACATCATAGTAAGAATTAGAGATGAATGAATAATAATCTATACACACAATAAAAATTCATCTTTATGTACTCAAGTCTTAAATTTTTACCCACCTATCCGGTCGGCTGCGGCGGATGACGGGCCAGGGGTGGGGGAATCCGCAGCGTGACCTGCGATAGGCGAAGCACCTGACAACACAAGATATAATTTTCACTACTTACCTAGTTATTGTTATATTTATCTTTGAAATAATCTCAGCTATTCAAACTCTATTTTCATATTGTAAATTATTAACATTTTTTTTTTTTTAATTCTTTAACCAATTCACTTATCAACATGTGTGTTAATTTACACTAACCCAATAGTTGACACACATATTAAATTGAAAATACATCATAGTGAGAATTAGAGATGAGGGAATAATAAACTGTACACACAATAAAAAACCAGCTTTATTTACATAAGTCTTAAATTTTTACCCACCTATCCGGTCGGCTGCGGCGGATGACGGGCCAGGGGCGGGGTCTGCGGAAGGGGTCGGGGCGTGGGCCGCGCGCTGGTGCCGCAAAAGGTTGTCCCGCCGCTTGAACGTGACAGGACACTGCGGGCACCGGTGGTTCTCCTGCACGCCACGGTGGTCCTTCATATGTCGCACGAGATTTCGCCTTTCGGTGAAGTCTGCGAAGCAGACCCCGCACACAAAACGTCGCTGGCAATCCATAGTAGATCTAAACATAAATATTTAAATTTAATTAATCATAAAGTAAAGTCGTACGTACCGTACAGAAGTCGATAAAAAAAAAAAAATTTAACTAAAAATTAAAAATTTTATTAATTCAAAAATTAAAATTTAATTAATTCAAAATTAAAATTTAATTAATTCAAAATAAAAAAATTAATAAAAAAAAATAAAAATTAAATTAATTAAATTAATTAAAATTTATTAATTAAAAATTAAAAAATTAATTTAAAATTAATTAAAAAATAAATAATTAAAAAAAAAATTTTTGAAAATTAAAAAAAAAAAAAATTATTTTAGTTCTGTTTTAAACCAAGTTTCTAGTTGTAATATTTACTAACGAAATAATTTTAAAGACAAATTCTAGCCGAACCAAATTCAGTAGTTTCTAGTTGAAACATTTACTAACGAAATAATTTTTAAGATAGATTCTAGCCAAACCTAACACAGTTTAAATTTATAAAATATACACACAATATCCAGTGACTAACACACAATATTCAGTGGCTAAGGAAATTTATCACTGGGCTAACACTTTATCCAGTGGATAATAATCCCTATTTTTATTTTATAAAATGTTAAAACAAAGTTTCTATTTGTAATATTTACTAACGAAACAATTTTAAAGATAGATTCTAGCAGAACCTGACACGGATTAAATTTATAAAATTAAAAACCCGAAATAAATTTTTAAAAAGTAAAGTTGTTTTAAAATAATATTTTAGTTCTTTAAAACACAAAAGATTTCATTGAAAGACTTAACCTAGCTCATGGAAGTAAGTGATGGTGTAATCAACTCGGTACTGTAAGTTTTGGTATAAAATAAAGATATTTTAGCATGAAAATACTAGAAACATGGTTTAATATATTTCGTAAATACTTATTACCTATTTACTTACGGTTACACAATTTAATAATCACTTACACGAAATCACAAAGTATTTCACAACACTTGCACGAAGGAGCGCAGAGACGGCACGTCTGTTCACTTCGGACACCAAACCACTTCTGACCAGAGTCGAGCGAGAACGCTGCAGTACCGCCAGTGACGTCTCAGATTCCTGGAATTGGCGCGCAGTTCCTATTGTTCGGTGGGGCCAGAACGTTCTCAGTCCTTCTAGAAGGTTCTGGAACCTTTTTGTTACCGTTAATTGGGGGCCGTTAAAAGCCTGTCAACAGTGACGAGGGTCGTCAAAGGCATCTGTTTACAACACACAGTGCTTTTGTGGAACGTCTCGTTGTTAGCGATAATTGAATACGAGACCCTTCATTTGTCAATGTCACGGCACAATAGTTTCCTTTCAATGTTGTGTTCCCGCTAATTGGATCCCATTGTGATAAATGCGCAGCGGTCTGCGGCACTCTTTTGTTCAAATAACAACCTGTCAACCCTACATCAAGGGATAATTGGGTCTGCAGTGCTTTTGTTAAACGTTTCGTTGTTGGCGATAATTGAATACGAAACCCTTCATTCTTCAACGTCAGAACACAATAGTTTCCTTTCAGTATTGTGCTCCGCTAATGGAGTTTCATTGTGATAAGTGCACAGCAGTCTGCGGCACTCTTTTGTTCAAATAACAACCTGTCAACCCTACATCAAGGGATAATTGGGTCCCATTATTGCAAACACGCAGCCGAGTTCGGCGGTCTTTTGTTCACTTAATAGCCTGTCGACCCAACATCAAAGGGAACACAATGGAATGACATGTCACCTATCAATCACCTGTCAATCATTCATCAATCGGGGGGGGGGGGGGTTGGCCGCCATTTTGTCGGGGGGGGGGTTGGCCGCCATTTTGTCGGGGGGGGGGTTGGCCGCCATTTTGTCGGGGGGGGGGGTTGGCCGCCATTTTGTCGGGGGGGGGGAGGTCATCTACCTCCACAGGGTAGGAGCCTCTACATCCACCTACTACTTGAAGAAATCGCGAGCGAGAGGAAATATATTAATATATCTATATTTATTACAACTAATCTAGAAGTTTAGGGTGGCCTTTAGAAAGGCCGTTTTACAGATGATAGGGGGAGGTGATTTTAATTACAAACTGTAATGTAACTATTGCATGAATTAATGTTGAGTTTTTTCACTGAAACATGAGTTCAATATTGTCAAGAAAGAATTCCAACATCGGTTTTCTAATTTGATCTTCTAGGTATAAATCATAATACATTGTGACTTTTCTACCGGATAACCAATCATGATTTTCACGTTCTTCCAACTCATCCAGTTGTTCTTGAAAGTCTTTTCTTGCACGTTCTCTCACAACTAGCTTCACTAACAGAGGTGGTAGCAGATATCCAATTCCTTTTTCAACCTCCCCCCAGGAACTGAAGGCATCAGCGATGCATGCAGCAGATAGTTGTTGTAACGTCCTCATAGTTTGAGCTCCTGAACCAATCTGAGGAGGCACAACACACCAGCGGGTCGGTAAAAGTGTCTACGTGACTAAAAAATCAGTCTGGAAGTTTCGAGAGAACCTAGTCTATTTCCCACAGCCAACGGGACCCTTCATTTGTAACAACATAATGGTTTCCTTTCAGTATTATGTCCTCGCTAATGGGGTCCTATTGTGATAAGTGCGCAGTAGTCTGCGGCACTATTTTGTTCAAATAACAACCTGTCAACCCCACATCAAAGGATAATTGGGTCCCATTATTACAAACACGCAGCCGAGTTCGGCGGTCTTTTGTTCGGTTAATAGCCTGTCAACCCAACATCAAAGGGAACACAATGGGGTGACATGTCACCTGTCAATCACCTGTCAATCATCCATCAATCAAGGGGGGGGGGCTGACGTCATTCATTTGCATATTAATTAGCTCATTTGCATATTAATTAGCTCATTTGCGTATTAATTAGATCATTTGCATATTAATTAGCTCATTTGCATATTAATTACCTAATTTGCATATTAATTACCTAATTTGCATATTAATTACCTAATTTGCATAATTAATCAGATCGTCGTGGGTGGTCTCGGGGGGGGGGGCACGTGACCTGTGACGTCATGCTCCTCTGCTCCTCCTCAGGATGGGAGCCCCCAGACCCCCCTACTTCTTGGTATCAAATTAAAGCTTGAAATCTCAAGATGTGCCCTATGGTGGTATGGTTTTGATATCCTTAAGGACTTAGGCAAAGGATCGTCCGAAAGGGAACCATATCAAGAGTTTTGGAAGATTTTTAATAGTTATCAAATCAAATCAAAATCACTTTATTGACAAAATATAAAGATTTTTAATGGCGTCAGGGAACTTTAGTGTTCGTGAAGCTTTTCCTTCCATTTCAGGAACTCTTCCAAGGAGTAAAAAGGGTTTCTTGTCAACCAGTTGGTGAGGGCGGTCTTCAGTTTTTTCCTGTTTGTTTTCTGACATCCTCTGGAAGAACATTGCAGAACTTCCTTCCACTGTAAGACGGTGTTTTCTCGTACAGCGCGTTGTGATGATGCGGTAAATGGTACCTGGAAGCATGTCTGGTGTTAAGGCAGTGGATACCTGACCCCTTTAGAGGATGTTCCACATCGGGCATTGTTTCTAAGTCGTCCTGTCTATTGCCGAATGTTAATTGTTTTGTTTTGTTGGTGTTTACCGCTAGGTCGTTGTTGTAACAGAATTGATATGCCATATTGAGTGCAATAAATGAGTTCACTGACAAGTCTTCTGGAGTCTTAGCTGCAATTAGCAGCCAAGACCCATACCTTTGATGTATGGGTCATTTCGACAGCATACATCAAAGGTGAGCAGTGGGCTTCCAGGTGTTGGGGCAGGTCATTTGACAGAAGGATAAAAAGTACAGGGCCTAGAAAAGATCTCTGTGGCACTCCTCTGTTAACCGTCATTGGTTTTGATGTTACATTTTGGTTCGTTTCATTACAATTTATACTTCTTTTTCTCGACCCTCTAGGTAGCTTCTGAACCAGGCGTTTGCCAGGCCGTTGACACCTACGTTTTCCAGTTTGAGAAGGATTAGGTCATGGCCTAAGCAATCAAAGGCTTTGCTGAAATCTAGCATTATGGGTGTAACAAGGTTCTTTTTTTCTAGATTGTCTATTAGAAATTCAATTAACTCGATGATTGCTGTTGTTGGTGATTTTCCTTTGGTGAAGCCATGTTGTTTCTCAGTGAGGTTGTTGTGGTGTTTGCAGTGATTTATCAATCTCCCCAGAACTACTTTTTTAATCACTTTAGAAAACGTTGGTACAAGTGATATAGGCCTGTAGTTTTTAATTTCTAATTTGGAGCCATTTTTGTGCTTGGGGTAGATCTTTGACATTTATAAGCCACTTGGAAAAAGTCCTTGTTTTAACGAGAGATTTGTGATTTTGACAGGGGGTTTAATTAGGGCATTGCTACAACGTTTTAACATTTTGGCTGATATTTCATCCCCGCCTTCAGATGTTTTCGGTTTGAGGGTGTTTATGATGTTCCTTATTTAATTTTCATTGGTTGGGAGTAGATAGAGGAGATCATTTGTGTGAGGGGCGTGAGGGGGTGTGAGTTACTATGTTTACCATTTGAAATAGCTGCTATGGTTACTAGCAGAATTCAGCACTAAGAAATAACAAGAAGAAAATAATCTCCTGGGCAAAGCCGCGGTTATCAGCTCGTATTTAGTAAAAATGTAATGATTAAATTTGTTTGATTTTTGATTTTTTAGATTTTTTAGATTTTTGTCACCAAAAAATATTTAATTCATCACTTACAGGCTTTATTTAAATATTGCCACATTTCGCCCATAAATAACAGCCTTAGTCTGTTGAGTATGAGGCAAACTGTAGGGTAAAGCCAATGCAGCGCTTTGGTGGCGTTTCGCTTTAAATCTGTTACCGGTCCCAGTAGTCTCGTCTCTAACCTGCCTTCGTGCTTATCGTCGTATAATTGATATAAAAAATAAGGGGACTAAACAGAAAAAATTTTCAAAATGCATTTTTAAACCACAAGAATTTTTTAAATCAAGTTTTGCTCCAAAATTTTAGTAATACAACGAAAAGTGCAATGTTGGTCTACAGTTTTGTTGATTTAATAAAAGTTTATGTTAAAAGATATAAAATTAGGTAAATTACATAACGTAATATAATAGTTTTCTTTGCATTAAGAATGAAAAGTGAGTCTTTCTCGCTTGATTATTAAATATCAAAACTTGCAATTCGTAGCGGAGCGCGGTAATTTTAGCTAAAGCGAGTAAGACATTTTACACGCGAAGTACACATGAAATTTGCCATTAAAATACATTTTCGGATTCCTAAATGATAAATTAAATCACTGTTACTCTCGTCCACTGTAGCTGAATGTGCCACTATGACTTTGAGGTTATAAATAACTCGAACAAAACCAGGCGTAAAAATGGACACTTCAATGGTGATTAAGGCATTTGTCAGTACAGTATTACGGAGATGACAATGTATCCCAAAGGGGAGGATTAAATGGGATCTCGTTGTTTTCAAATGATAGATTAT
This sequence comes from Flexamia atlantica, assembly GCA_035578135.1. Lineage (NCBI taxonomy): Eukaryota > Metazoa > Arthropoda > Insecta > Hemiptera > Cicadellidae > Flexamia > Flexamia atlantica. The sequence continues at coordinate 674,534 of JAQJVK010000063.1, read as the reverse complement.
TTAAGTCTAACGGTATACGAGGAAAATTTAAAACAGAGTTAGCTTTACCAATTTTTTTAATAAATTATATTTGTTATTTTACTGTGAATGAATGTGTAATCTTCACGAAATTCATATATTTTACGATGTTTACATCTCTAAAATAATTTTTTTTATTAGGTTTATAATGAGAAAACGTATGACGTTTAAAATTATTATAAAGAAATTCACATTCATAAGAAAACACGTAAAAGATAAATTTATAAATACTAATATACAAAGGATATCCAGCTTTTGTCAGATATCCAGCTTCAATGTGTTCAAATTTTTGTCGGTTATTTAGCAGGTATAAACAAAACAAAAATATCATAAAAGTAGTCTATTTTACTCAGTTTCCATTAGTCGTTCTGTTGGTATTTTTCATCATAATTTATTATTTCCCTAAAACCATTAGAGTTGCCACATTTAAATTTGGTACATTTATGTTGACTAATAGGTATTATTTTCTTGTGGGGTCGAATATTAAGTTTCACTTTGTAAGATTTCAAAATGTTGGATACTTTTAACATCAAAAGCTGATTATCTCAAAACTGTTGAGGTTACAATAGAAAACTAGAAAAAGTGTAAATTTTAGGGTTTTCTTTAACTTTATGGTTTTAATATGTCTGTAAAAATAATAATAATAACCTGGAAAATTATATTTATGAAGTTTCAACATGAAGAACTGTAAAATTGGCACAAATCTGCTGAATTATATTCATACAAAATTAGTTTATTCTGTTATTTGGAAACACCCAAATAAAATTTTACACTAAAAGAAGTAAGTTAAAAAATAATTTTTACGTTTTGGATTACGAAAAAATATATCAAGTTCGACGGATGGAAACCGGAGCGAGATAAACCATATCAGAAGTATCATTTTTCGAATGTTTTTCCTGCCGAACGTCGTTTAAACTGAAAATATTTCGGAAAGTCAAAACTGGGCACCTTGAATGCGACTAACCCAATCAAACCCAGACAATAAAATCACATTACCTGTTCATTTATACCAGTAATATGACACTTTTCCTTTTTAGATTTGAGACCTGATTTTTCCGTCAAGCTCTTTTTGGTTGGGATTATCAAATAATTAAAAAAAACTATGCTTAAATGTGGTATTTTATTATTTATTTCGATTACGTTCATAAAATGTTGCATGCACCATTGCACATTTAGAATAACCTAAAATCCAGAACCCTGTTTATTATAAATGACTCCAGGTTTTCTCTGAGTGTGCAGCCATTATTTTCGCCTCTCGGGATTTATGTTGACAGAAAGGAACCAGTGTGTTGCCAACATTAAGAGGGGAAAACAAAGGACACACATGGGTGAGTAGCTAGAGAAAGAGAACGTGCAATAGCATATACGCTTTCATTAATGATTTGATAAACTGTCAAGAAACTGAAACTTATACCACTAAATTTTCTAATTAGCTAGGAAAACAAAGGACATATACGAGTGAGAGGCTTGAGCAAGGGAAGCTTGCGATGGATTCCTATACTTTTTCATTAATTATTCTTAAGAATTACTAAATCACCGGATGTAGTATTCTAATTACCTGTAATACTGTGTCAAACAGCGTTAAATACACCGTGTCCAAAAAAACTTATTAATTTCAAAACCCAATACAAGCCATTGATGCAAACATGGCCAATTTTGAAGGTGACCATGTCATAACTGAGCTCATAAAGTTTATTTAAGTGTTAATTGTGAATATCTGCTGTGTCACTGTCGTTTCTCAGAGCTTTAAAACCAAACATTTAACGTACAATAAAGAATTGTGCACAACATTCCGATAAGCTGACGGCATTATTCTTTCCAGGACTTATCATTACAAACGATTGTTTATATTTTTTACTTCGTAATCATAAATTTGGACACATATTCTTATATTTAGTCCCACAGACCGAAAACATAGTGACACGTAATGAGAAAGGTGGGGCCAGCGTGTTCAGCCTGTAATTCTTGATTCGTTATTGAGTGGTACACTTTTAAGTTTCACACTCTAAGCAACGTCATTGAATCTGCGTTTTTTTTACTAATGACATTGGAAAAAACCCTTTATTAACTATTATTTTAATAGTTACAAAGGGACCAGAAGGAAAGGAAAGCGAGCGCCTTTTATTATGTCTACTGAATATATGAATGAATTAAAATAGCTACAAAAGGAAAAGAAAGCAAAACCTATTCAACGAATTTGAGATCCGTGAATGCATAAGCTATTGAGGATCAAGCCGTCAGATGGAGGCTAACTCATACATAAGACATGAATGGATGTTAGTGGAATCACCCTACAGTGAACAATATCTTAAGCCTCTGCCAGGTATGTTTGAGATGTAAGACTTTTCTGAAAAAAATATCATATTAAAATCCCTTTGCTTTTAAATGTAATGTGAGGATTATAAGGGACTAATACGATAGTTTTATATAAAATGTTAAAATGCTGTTAAGCAGATTAAACGTCGTATTTTTACTGTAGGAATGTTATAGATGTTGTAGATTGCTATTTGGAACAATGGGATCTTCTGCCGATTGTCTGAAGACAGTATTTACACAATTCATTTTAGTTCATGTTAACCTTTAGTTTTAATTGTAAGTTACCAGTGGATACGTTTGTAGTTTGATTTAAAGTACAAATATGAGTGTCATAACAATAACAACAAGGTAAAAGTCTATGTTAAAAAAACGAGGCATTGTAAGATTAATGTGAATAGCGGCAACAGTAAAATTACAAGGTTTAACCGTGCCAACTCCCCTAATTTTTTTTTAAACATAGAGTTCTTGCTTTTTATATTGCATATATGTATATCATACAATAGGACATCGTATAACTAGTAAGGTAAAACATTTTACCTAACTTCATGCCATAGATTCTTATTGTTGTAGTAGTACTTTATCTGCTTAGCTATCACGAAGATATCCAATAATATTCTAAATTGAAATAGTACAAAAATAATAGCACTGCATTATTTATATTTTGTAAAGTTCTATCTCAAAAAGTGAGATGTAATTAAAAGGGTATTATAATTTTTTTAACTCATTAGGAAAAGCTACATACATTTTTCAATGATGAGTAATATATCATCAAAAGAATGTTTTATCTGAACGTATCTGAAAATGAAGATAAACAACACGGTACCGTAACAATGTCGTCATTTCACGGGTCGTAGGCTTTGTAACAGAGAGTCACGTTCAGTATTTATGTCTGGAGCAGCTCTGGACCCGGCGCCATCAGTCTGCCATGGACTTCTCCCCTGACTACACGCCTTGATGGGGTTAATAACTCCACCATGACTAAAAAATAAACAAAGGATAAATCAACAGGAAAACTAGCGTCTATTACATAAACTAACTGAAACTGGAGACAAAAAGACGACATTAATATCATATCTACTTCACATACGTGATGCGTGGCCACATCGATTGCCAGGCTTAAAAGGTTGTTATTCGCCTTTTATGGAACTTCCTATAAAAAAATAATTATTGTAGGTTGAAATTATATGTTTAGGAACTCGATTTCAAGTTACTTAGCGATTTAACTCTAAGAATTTTCATTTTTTCTTATTGCTAAGTAAACATAATGTGAGTAAAAAATAGTTATTTGTGCATCTAGTTATTTGTGCTGTCATGTAGACAACGGAAACGGACGCGGGACGGACGCTCGGATGCTGTGACACTCTCTTCAACATAGCGAAACAAATTAAAATAGACAGTGTTGCCATATCTTCTCACTCTCCACCACGGCATTGCCGGATTTCTTCCTATGTATTTCTTATGAGATTACTTTTAGTCCCGTGGGACTAAAGGTAAGTAAGTAAATCCCATGGAGTATAAACTTGTACTTTAGTATTCTATTCCAGGGACTAAAAGACGACTATATATACTAGGTGGAGGAAAACGTATATTTAATGCTAAACAACTTGTTTTATCTAAGGAAACAGTTTTTTGTTTCAAACCTGCATAGAAATTGTTTTGAATTGCCACCATAACAGTTTCACTGCCCACATAAATATGGCAGCGAGGGGGAGATATGAAGTTGATAATGGACATTGTTGGAACACTGCGCTTACGACCATTGACGTTCCAGCTATGACATTTAATCAGTGCTGTTACCATTATTCGAAACATTATCTGTAGTATAGATTAACGCCAGAGACAAAAAAACTACCTTTCTGCACAAATCCATTTTCAAAATCTAATTATTTACAAAAATGTTTGGTTCTGCCCTATTTTTTTACAAATATATTAAACGGTTTTCTAATTGTTTCCATAGTACACTTATCACTTATCACCCCTAGAATACATGTGTTTTTTGTTGTTTTTTTTTATTAAGATGAAATGTTATAGTTTGCACAAAATTATGCTACACATTTAAAATTAAATAGCCTAGGCGATAATGTGCAAATATAAATACGAAAAAATCTAGGTAAAACTACATATAAATGACCACTATATCATTGGCGTAAGTGATGCATATTGTGAATAAAAAAAAGGTTAAACTTATTATCAATTTATTTTATTTTAGTCTGCATAGCGACTTCTATTTTGGATTTTCTAGTCGAAGATAAATATATACGTAAATCAACTGTTGTAGTTTTTTTTATTGAAATATCCTGTAAATACCAAACACTGATTAACCGAAAAAATTGGTTATCCGAAACGGCCTCGCCCCCTTTATTTTTGTTAATCGGGGTTTTACTGTATAAATATTCCTAATAGGCGCTAATAGGCGCTAGTGAGTCGATCGCGCAGTTGGTAGCGCACTCGGCCTCGGAACTGTGGCTGCAGTGTTGATGGTTCGAGTCTTGACGTTCTCGCATCTTCACCCTTGTACTCTAACGGCTCACTCCTTGCTTTGCTTGATGACTTCACACACTTGCCTTAGGCCAATGTAGGGGGAAAATTCAAGGCAAAAAGAGGCCGCAATCTCTTTTTAAATTATCATTTACCATCAAAAACAGCAAGGAAACGTGTATTATAATGTTAAAGCACTTATTGCTAGTTTTCTAACATAAAATATTCTGCAATTACAACCCACAAAATAAGTTATTCCATTTTAACAATGTTATCATCAAATGATTGTGTGAAACAATTTAAAGGTTTGTTACCCGCTTTCACACCACCCTGCAGTGGTTTAAAGGTTGGTTGCCGAGGTTCACACTACCCTGCAGCGGTTTAAAGGTTAGTTGCCGAAGTTCACATGACCCTGCAGCGGTTTAAAGGTTGGTTGCCGAAGTTCACACTACCCTGCAGTGGTTTAAAGGTTGGTTGCCAAAGTTCACACTACCCTGAAGCGGTTTAAAGGTTGGTTGCCGAAGTTCACACTACCCTGCAGCGGTTTAATTAGAACAGCGACGCTGATTGTAAGGCGAGAACTCTGCACATCCTGCCGACAACTGCTGACGTCTCATCGTCAGATTATTAATCCATTTATTGTATCCAAATTACAGTTTGTGGACAGTTTTACTCTCATTATTTTATCATATGTCAATAATTTATATATGTTAATTTTAATTACATATTGTAAACAAAAACAAACAAATACAGTTTTCTTTGATCAATCCTCATAATGCATTCAATTTTAATTCTATTTAGATAATTATATTTTGTATGAATTCACAAACATTCACGCAACAGTTTGTCTTAGTACATTTTTAAAATGCGTTAATTGTTATCTTTAACTATAGTTACAGTTTCAAATTGACCTTAACATCTTTATCTGGATGTGGGCTTTAAACAAAAAGTAATATTTCCTTTCAATTTTTAATATTTTGCATCAGTAGTTATTTTTAGGCAGAGGTTTTCTTTAAAGAAATGTATAGAGAGGTAAAGGCAGATTTATACTGGTCATGTTGGCAGGCGAGTTAGAAGGGCGAATTTGTACTCGACATTTAGTTTACCGTGTGTAATCTTTCAGGGCGAGTCGAGTGGCATTATAGGTTAGTGACATTAGGTGCAGCATTAAAGGTTAGTTAGTGGCATTATCGGTTAGTTAGGTTAAGAAGAATAAAAAGGCAACTACGTCGTGTGCGTGTAATTTTCAGTGATTCGAAAACAAAATCTCGTCCGTGACCGGGGTGACCGTACTAAGAATTGTTGTTTGTGAGTCTACTATATCATCATTTTGGTTGAAATATGTGCGATTGAATCCAAAAACTACTCGATCACTAACTGTTCAAGTTTCACACGACTGTCTAATTCGACCCGTGTAAATCTATTTTAAGTCCTAACGAGGGCTTTATTTTTCCCAACATTAAATATTTCCAGATGATTACATTATGCTTTATAAAGCATAACTCTCAGTTTAATGTAACATTCATGTTCTATTCAGCCTAATAAATATATAATCTAAATATCTCATTATTGTAGCAATTGTAGAACAAACGGAAACACATAAACAGTTTAAAAATAATAATACTTTAAAACAAGAATACATAAATCTAAAGATTTATCTGGTAGTTTCACACACATTCAGTGTTGCAGCAGCGATAAGAAAATATTTTTTTAGGGTTTTAGCTGTAAAGATAAATGTATACAATATGTAAAGTTACAAGCTAGCAAATATATTTCTGAAATACACTTCAAAATTATCCTTTTAATGTCGTTTAGGGTATAATCCTTACAAAGGTGCTACAATATTCAATCCACGTAAGTTGAGCATGTTGTCACATATGAGGTATTATGTGGCTGGTTTGAAGCTGCCACGTATTATGATTACTGATTATGTACCTAATAAGGACAACCTTCGTCACCTGAACCTAATATAGCCATTCTTAACATGCTATACACATTGTTTTATAATGCATTTTTTATTAAATAATCATTCTTGAAACGATTTAGATTCCAATTTGAAAAATGTCCGATGCTGCAAAAGATTTCGGCCCGAATAATTAACTAAGTTAAACTTGTATATATGCTATGTATTTTTTAATTGGACTGTCACAGAAGCTTTACAAGAGAACAACTGTTGCTGTTGTAGAGTCGTTTTAAAAGCAACGGAATAAAATACACCTTTGTTTGTCCAATTACACGCCTCGACTGTGTGTCTTGTTTTAGAACTTGTTATATTATATTTATTTTCGCAAGTTTCTCAGAAATTATTTGAGTGAGCTGAGTAAAATTTCATATATAATTTAAATAAAATATACAGGAGCGGATTTAGATATTTGAACAATTAAAAGTGGTTGCATAAATGTGCACGGCTTGCATTAAAAAAAAACTAAAATCAGGAGTTTTCGATTGTAACCTAGCCAAATTATAAATCACAACAGTTTAACAACTTGATTTAATGAACGGTTGAACTATGCCTTTACCCTGCCTTTAAAATCTTCTGAAAATCGACTGCTATAAATCAAGAAATTAATCAGTAATCCAACAATCCCACATATCATAGATATCCATATTTACATACTATAATTTTTCTAGACGAAGGCTAAGCTTAGATGCACTACAGCTTAATTAGCTTATTGTGCACCCTCAAGGTCACGGCATTATCACATAACTAATTCCCATTGGTGATTGGTGGGATTCGAACCCGGGACTCCGGGACCAAAGTCCGGCGTTCTACTAATACACCAAGCCGCTCTCAAAACCACAGTATCTTACTTCGTGTTGCCCAAAACACCTTGATCTTTAAACTACAGATCTTTGATTTTAAGATCCTTGCTTTTATTGAGTCCACAACCGATGTAACAAGCTCTTGGTCAACCTAGAATTTAGTAAAACACAAATTACTCAAAATATTTACTAAATAATGATTTTTTTGGAATTACCTCGATGTTTTAGTTCTGGCAAATAGAACATGTAATATTTTAACTATGTATTTTGTTCGGAAATAAAAATATTTGTGTTATAGTTTTGTGTGGGATTTTGCAATCATTATATTTTTTTATACTAATGTAAAAATATAGTAAACCACAGTTAGTCTTAAATAAAACAAAACAAAATTGTTGAGCTTATTCCTTATAAGATGTGTCTACTTTTTACAAGCTCAGATGATATATTGATGCAAAATTTAGCCCAATATGTAGAATATAATTGGTATTCAAGAAAATAATAATAAAATGGGATAAAAGTGAAACAATTTAAAACACTCAACACATAGAGTAATTTTGCTATAGTTATATAACATCAATTACAATTATCTTCAGAGCTAACAATAAGAAAGTTATGGATTTGTCATTTTATTACATAAACATAACGAGGTAAAATTTTGGCAGGATAAGTCACACAAAGAGCACAGCTTTAATTAAATCCTCCACAGTGGGTACAGTTTGAGCATCACAGTTTGAGAGAGCTAACTCATCTTTGTTGTAGTTAAAGTCTAAATATCAGAAATATTGTTCTAAACACAGGAGAAGTCAATAAAACCTCATTAACCCGATTGTGTTACCATTTCCCACTCTCTTTGATATATTTCCTTTTATCGATGTGAAACGTTGCTATTTTCAAACAATCGCATTTTGAATTTATCGCTTAATCTTATTTAAAATAAAATCAGTAGTCTTGATCAAAATAGTAAAAATTATGAAATTAATTGTAAAAATCATATTATTGAATTATATATAAAGTTGTATTAATAATAGTTTACTTTGTCACTTATTTTGAACATGTTTAGTTTTTTACAGGATTGCAGTAAATCTTCTAAAAACTACAAATAATTTATATGATCCACTAGCTAGCCAAGTTTAGAAAACAATTTAATTTTAATGGAAACACTATTTCGAATCAAGCAGCTTCTTGCAAGCAGCTAATGTAGAAAAAATCCTATATGCTCGGAAATGAACGTAAAAACCCTAAAAACCGAGAAATGCTTTTTGTCAAGGAAAAAAATATCTTTAACCTTAACCTAAACTTTGATCATCGGAATTTTAACCAGCATTCATTCTATAGTATGAAAATCAACCAGAAATTGCCGTTAAAATAAAATAAATTCTATGTAATTAAATTACCTGCATCCATACAAATTAATATCAAAATTTGTTGCTGTGCAATCTTAAATTAGTGCTGGATCGTAGTTTAAATAGTCGAGCTCGTGACATTCAAACATAATTACGAAGACATATTAGTGGTAGCGGTAGAGCTGACGTGGGAAGCGGAGCTCTGCACATAGTTTCCTGTCATATTATAGTTGTTGAATATAATTAGATGTTATCTCACTAAGCTAGAAACTTTGATCGTTTGAAATCTGATAAGCTTGAATACCATTCAATGTATTTTGAAATTCAAGATAAATCGCTCTGCAATATTTTTGAAAAAAGCAACCCTCAAAACGCAATATCATCATGAATTCAAAGAAAAAATAAAAGAAAATACTATGTTTCAAATAACACTTGACTGAAGTTTTCCCTGCAAGATTCACTTCATATTAATTATTTTTTAGAATCATACGTACTTCATATTATTAACTTGAATCCGTTATTTCCTGTTCACGACTCCTTGGGTCTTAAATTCCTTGCTTTTCCAGTGATTCAAAATATAATTACCAGAAAGAAAGGCTAATTATTGGCAATTTTCCCTATAATATTTACATTAATTTTACTTTTATAATAACTGAAACCATTTAAGGTTTGGATTGGTTTAATTCTTTTTAGCATTTCTCAACTTTTATATATACCTGGAATTGTCAAAATTTTACAATAAAGGTACCACAAAGCACACATGAACAATAAACATTGTCCGAAACAACTGACTGCCGTTTCGTGTAACCGGTATTTACAGTTTACCAATTACCTTTATTTTTGCAGTTTCATGTATTTACGCAAAAATGTCCCGCGTCTTCAGGATTTGACTCCTTTTTTTCTGCACGCGGGTCAAAAGCCTAATCAAGTCTGACGTATTGCCTTTTCCTGGGGCGTTTCTATTAATGATTGTGTTTTTATGGAAATTTCCCAACACTAAATATAAAAAAAAACCAAAGCAAGTTAGAACTTTCATAGAAAATTTGCTAGGGTGGGTTTCGTCCACCTGAATACGGAATCCCGAAAGGTCATGAAACTTGTTTCCAATCAATTCCGTAAACTTACAATCATTCACAAGGTAAGAAAAACGATAAAAATATTATATATTTCATACTGTAGATAAAAATTGTGCGTTTGATGCTAGGGTACTCTTCAAAATTGGATTACAAAACTCAATTCAGCGGATAAAATAAACGTTTGAGGTTAGCCAGGCTTCAAGCTAATATCACATTGAAGCCTGGCACTTTAAATAATCTATCAATAAGTTATAAATAAAAAAAAATTAAAATCAAATTTATTTAGCCATACTCACTAAAATGTAACTGATTACACATAAAAAATTGTACTACATAAACCATAATAAGGCCAATTTGCGGTAGGCGTGCTGCATTTTTAGAACTAAAAAGAATTTTCACATTCCTAAATAAAAATAATGGAAAAACCTTATCATGTATAATGGTCCAACAAATGTCCAAAATAAAGTATATTTACGAATAAACCTTAACAAAAAATATGTTAACTATTTAAAAGTCCAAGGCAGTGCGTCAAATTTTGAGAGAGAAAAAATCAAAACAAAAAAGTTTACCATTTAATTACTTTTTGTTTTAAGAGTGGTTTACTTTTGATAAAACGATGCAAATAGTGTGTGTAGTGTTAAATGCAAACGTTTTTAATGAAGCGTCAGTTGAAATAAAACTAGTTGATTAGGCAAGAGGAACTGTTCTTTTCAAAGGTTTATGGGGCAGATAAGAGATCCTGAATTGTCCTAAATCACCTTTAAATCCCGAGTCTATCACACCTATGGTCAATAAGTCTGGCGATAATCCATGAGTTCCTAGAGATTTTTGTCTACGAAATACGACACACCGACAATTTACGCATTATTTTTGGGCTACTGTTCAGGTTCTTTACTCACACTTGTTTATTGCTCGGACTTTTCCACTCAGAGTTATAAAACCAATTTAAAGATTTTTAATTTTCCACTACAAGTGAACTTAGCGATTGCTGCATATTTTTAATTTTATCACTACGCTAACTTGTTGAATCTCAACACTTCTCATGTCCTCGATGAAATTTAAAATTTGGTAACTTAAACAACCAACCATACTTTGTGGCACGAGTCTGATTGCGTTACACACTAAACTGTTAAATAGTTCTAAACTTAAGTACAGGCTGGGTGGAATTTCAATTTACACTCTGTGCACAATAAATAAAGTGTATTTTACATACAAAAATATGGATACACATATCACTTACGTAAATAATAAATTGAGTTTTGATAAAATAAAATGAAAATATGTATATAAACCAAACGGTCATAGTAAATTAGAGTAAACCTACTTATTTATTGTTGCATATGGAATCCACAAAGTTTCGTAAAACCCCCTGAAACGGTGATTCACCTAAGCCGTGATATAGGAAGCTATGAATATCAAGTAGGGGACGAATTGCTTTTTCACACCTCCGCTATTGTTTATCACTCAAGAATACCCGATATGTTATAATTTGTTACTCTTAAAACACTTATACATTATACATTGCAGACCATATAAATGCAATTTAAAACTACTATTCAAAACTTAGCTTGATGTAAAATATACATCTAAAATGGTTATTCGCTTTCGCTAACACTTATTCATTTTGATTAAGTGCCCAAATATAAATCTTAACATAGGCTATTCGTCTTGTAATTTTGTAGTAAGTTATATTTATTTCATGCCTGTTTGGGCTATAAGTTAATCATCAGTCAAAACTGTACTAAAATAAAGGTTTTCTCTACAACAGCAAAACACATTTGTTTGTTTGTGGAAAGTAAAAAATATCTTCTCTCCGAACATTATAATCTTGCATTTGATTGTCGATATGAAATTTCGAGTCCCTTACAAAAATTTGCTTAGCAATTTAATCAATCGTTTGTATTCTCCCTAGTTTTTGGCTGGAGTGAAAGGTAGCAAGAAATTAAATAAATAACATTCATATCACAAAGCTTGAGCTCGAGTTGCCATGTATGACATCATTACCTGCTTGGCATTCCAGTCCCGAGATGTGGCAATGCGACTCGTTGCTCGGCTGTCATTGTCATGCTGAGAATCATGAAATCTAAATATGATTTTCTCTTCTACACAAGTTAAAAATATTCGTTCTTTAACAGTTTGATTTTCTTCAGACGTCACCTACACAAGACTGTACAACGTCTACGTAAATTTCGAGTAATATATAAGAAGTTATTGAGCACGTTATTTGTGTTTATTAAGGCAACCTATTAACTTATTATTGTAATATATTCTAAAATACTTCCTTGTTATAAATTGAAAAAAAAATATTCTTTTTAATAATTTTCTGCTGTAAACTAGTAGTTATTCCATTATATTACTTTTATTTTTATTGAACTCACAGTTCTATATCATGATTCGTCATCTAGGAACTTATGCCTCTAGACTTTCCAGGTTTATAATTCGTCTCTATCTCTGGAAGTACTGACTGGCAGCTTTTATTCGTATTCGTCTCTTTTATTCTTTTATTCAAGTTGTAAATGTAAGGTTTGATTTCTCAACACATCTATTTATAATGAGATTACTACAACTATAATAATTAGCTGTAAATAAAACTTTTACAAAATCGTGGTAAAATTAAATCGTAAAATCTTTTTATTATTAAAAACGTTTGTTATATTCATAGCACATCAAACTCAACAACCTCAATTTTGAATTTTTTAAGCCATGTTACTCATTGTACTACCTGGTCCATTATCTTGAACTAATACTATTATTTGGCGAAACGGCGGTGTCCGTCTCCTCAACTAAAATCCGACGTTACTTTGTTCGAAGTAACATGTTAAAGCGAAGTACAATTTTGGAAATCGAGTCCATCGCATAAATGAACGACAAAACATATTAATACCGAATATAGAATCATAGTAGGCCGGTAAAAACAAAAAATACACTCATTTCTAGAACGTTTAGAAACTTAACTTCCTGATTAATATGAATTATTACCTGTAAATCACTTTTAACTTCTAGGTACATCATCCTATTATGGTTTTCAAAAAGGCCTTTTAAAGTGCATCATATGTCAATATTTCTAGCCTATATACATAATATATTTAATCATAAGCCTGTTCAAGATGGGTTAAAAAGTCCATTAACCATTAGGAGTGAGTACAGAATGATAGGCCTGGTTCGATTTCTGATCTCAGTAAATTCTTCATTAGGTTATCCTGGAATAAAAGTGACGCTATTTAATTAAATTAATGCTAAATACTTAAATATCATGAATTCATCTCCACCAATATTAAACCACGTCATTTTAGCGAATTTCCCCTATAGGGAAGAAGCTATTACGGTAGGTCTCATGGTAAGACCTAAGCCCAAGACCATGATAACTTTTCGTTTTGGGGCCCTCAGAGGCCAAAAACACCATTCGTTCAAATTTCTAGATATATATATATATATATATATATATATATATATCAGGTCTGCTGCAACAGGGGTATTTTATTATTGAGCTGATTATTCAAATCAAGTCTTCACGACATATTTTTCACATGTATTTTTTTAAACTATGGTAAACATCGATTGTACCGGTGCAGATGAATGCCTAAGCTTGGACCATTATTTTTCAATAACCTCACTCTTGGTTTTCTTTTTTTTAAATCATTATATACAGAAATGTTTTAAACAACGTTAACCCCTTTTTAGTTAGTTTTTAATTTGAATCTAATGTAACAGTGTTTTCTTTATAATGCTAAACTGCGTTCTGATAATTTTATGAATATATTTTCGATCGAATAACAAAATTTAAAAACTAGATAGAAATATCACCTTGAACTGATATTACATTTTAATAAATTGATGCTGAACCAGGAGACCTTTTACGAAGGTATATGCAGCACTATGAATGTATTTCCTATGTTAATTCACGCAAAAAAAAGTGACCCGATCGTGTTAAGTGTTCGTGGGAAGACTACAGAGCTTAAAACTTAAACAACTTCCGAGGAACCGACCACAACACCGTCCCTTCTATCTGAATTTTGGTTGATGGTGTATGTCTAGTGAATAAATGAAAATAATACGAAAATTTCAAAACAACTTATTATGTACTGCTTTATATTGTTGAACGTTAAAGTAGGCCTATAACATTCAATGGATTATTATCATACATTGAATATCATATTATCATACATGCATATTATCATATACATTGGTGTATACACCAACAATGTCTTTGTATTCAAAGTAGGGCAAGCGAGGGTTTTCATAGATTTGTATTTTGCAGACTTAAAAAAATTTTGCACCAATATTTTTACAATTAATACTACTGATAATGACTTCTATGAAACGCTAAGCTATATTGTGTATTAGGTGCCAACCACATACTATTAACAAAGAAACAAAAGAAATATATCCTTAGTTTTCAAAAACAATAGTACTTTTTTATAATACGAACGACATTTTTAATTAAACTAAATTACTATGTTAAAATTTGCATTTTATATATTTTATATTCCACCTCAAATTTAAATAATACCTAAATAAGTTTTAACTCTTAAAGTGCAGAGTTTACTTTTATTTCAAATTGATGATATTGTACGTTATATCCAAATTTTTAGAGGTCCTCCATCGATACTGAAACTGACATATGTCTTCAGACATGTTTAGACAGTTTTGCGGTCGATTTAATTTAAGAAACGATTGGTATCTTAAGTTTGTTTGGTTCCATTCCTTCCACTGATTTAAGTCATAAACATTTCGATATAAGTAGAATCATAGCTTACTATAGAAATGTAAAATACGTGGGATCTACGTTTGAGTATTTTAATATGCTTGTGTTAATATATTCCTATTAGGCTATTTTCTAATTTACCTTCATGTTTAAATTCTTAAATCATGACATATAATAACAAATATTAGTTTTTTTTTGCTCGTTGACAAATATTTTCAAAATTATTAAAATTAGGAAATTTTTTTTGAAATTCGCTGTGTCAAATCAATATGGTAATTACGATTCAAAATAAATTAAAACATGGAAATCTAACACTAACACATTGATTCATTCATAGGGCATATACGATCCAATTGATTATATCGCATTTCCAACCTGAAATATACTTGTTCAGGTACATAATAAAAGTTGTTGTGAATATAACTGAAATATAATAAAAAATCTCATAATGTAAGCTAAAATAGATAGCTTTATTAATGGTAAGAGTGATTGTGTTACAATAATTATAATGAAAATGTTATTATCAGACGAAATATTCGTTTCTTAAAGATTTTTGTTCGTGATATAATTATTTATAAGTTCTTTGCGGTGAATGATCAACGAATTTATAAGGAATTTAATAACGAGAGCCAATTTGGCTTTAATCCAGAAAGCAATACCTGTCATCCGATATTAATATTGAGCTTAACTGGTTTCCACTTTCAAAGATTAAACATTTTTTAACCAGATGACAATCGATGAAATATCTCAACTCATGTGTAGTTCACTTTTTTTTATTTTCATTGCTTTTCTAGCTAGAAGAACATGAAAAGCTAACATCATGGCATGAGAGCTAAGCATGGTTCTGGTTGCTGATGGTATTCCATTGACATCTACATGAGATATATTTTAAGATATGGATACCTGTAAATAATTTACAATCGTTCCTGGAGTCATGAAAAAGAGAGGATTAATAAGGAGAAGTATAAATAAATTTATGTTAAGTTTTTAATAGATTATTCTCCTTTAGTAATCTATACAGTAGTTAGAATCCTAGTCGTCTACGCAGGATCTAAATAAACGTAAAAATCACAATACTATCATAGTTTTGCTTAAAAAATTTAGGAATAGCTTGTTAAAATATTTGAAAACATTTGTAAGTATTCTTGTACAACCTTTTTTGTATGCTATACTCTTATGGAGCAACGTACCAATGAAGAATAATTTCCTCCAAATGCTGGAAATAATTTGTGTTTAGGCCAAATAGCTAGTAGAAACATAGTAATTTTTTACTTTCGATTTAGTGTTTCTAGTTGAATGTATGGGTTGGTTGAGTTTAAAGTCCACGCTCCAGCAAAGAGTTACAATGAATTGGTTTCTGTGTGATTAAGAATAAGCGATTCAAACCCTAACAACGAGCAGCTGCGAATTAATCTAAAATAACCGCAGACTCCAACTTTAGTTAGGCATGGTGTTTTAATTTGGAAGATAAGTAACTTACATATTAACTTTAAAACTAAAATCCAAAGAGTTATCACTCTATGAACAAAAAATTAAATTCAAGAGCAGGTAGGTTCAACGTTGCTGTCGCGAAAATAAATTTCTAACGTAATAATTGAGTTTGATTTTCATGTCATTTTTCAAAGCAATTGAAAATTTTATCATCCCCTTTATGTTTGATATGATAAATGAAGTTTACTAATTCAAATTTATTACTTGATCACCTGTAATGAAAGCTAACCAACCATTTACAAGATTTTTCCATGAAAAACCATGTTTCGGAACCAAATTGCTTTTAATCCTTGATGTAATTAATACCTGTCATGCGAGAGCAATATTAAACTGCAAACGCCATTGTCAATATACTCCCTTTATTCACAGTGTTAAAGCTATTGTCATTTAATTTTATAAAATTTTAGATATTGGTATTTCATTAGGGTTCTCGTAATTCATTAATTCATTCCCATATGTAATAAAAAATACTAGTCAAATTAAATTTACAACATTTACTACCTATATTTTTCCTATATATCCTATATTTCTGTTCCTATATTTTTAATGAAAAGAAAAAAATGTTATATTTTTCGGATAATCCAAAACGTACTCGCTTTATTAAATGCATAATATCAAGACCTCCTTAAATCATACTTTAAGTACCTCTACATACCACGCAGCACCAAAATCACCACCAAACAGTTAGCACCATTTCCATGCTTTATTTAAAATATAGTTTTAACAAACGTTAAGCTTATTAAATGCTTTATCATCTCTACTAGCAGCTTCATCTTAAAAGTACAATAGGTGTGTGGCTTCAGGTTTTATTGAAGTAATGTATAAGAGGACCTAAACTGTTTAGGACTATAGAAATATTACTGTAAGTTTTGTATACTTTATTGTTTGGCGAGTGCGAGGTTATAATTAAGTGGGTGGGGAGTCTGGCCTGAGTAAGCCTACTCAATACCAGACGTGACGCGACGTCAAACCTCTTCATTGCCCTCCCCGGACGTCGACCTGACCTGGTACTTCATTTAGACTGACACAGAGCTGCCAGCATCTTATAAACGACAAATTTTAGCTATCTACATTTTGGTTTGTAATATAACTGCATATTGTAATTTATTCTTGGCAAATTTTAACATTTAATTTGTAAATATATTTAGAATGCCAAAGTAAAAAAAACTTAATCGTCATTTTTTCTAAAATCACTGTTTTATAACCTAATACTTCTCATAGAAAAAACTGTAATCTACTTTGATCCGGCTCGATAATAACTAGGGTGTATAAATCATTTACCTTGGGGCTTTTAGACAATATGTTGTATTCATTTTCTTTGATTCCATACTTGATCACTTGAAAAATATAATGGGTGAAGTAATTAATATATATGCTGTAAATAATAGATCAACTGCTTAACAAATTCACACAGGATTATTGTTCTAATTATTAGTTATCATGTACAACTAATAATGTTCATTCCATTAACTCTATTAAACTTTAATTAGTAGAAAAATACCAACAGTAATTGGTAAGGCTCTGATGAAATCAAACTATTCCGAAATATAACCGTTAATTGTTATCCTTTACACTTATAAAGTACTTAGAAATTATAATAATACTGTATATGTAAATAATATTATATGTAGTAAAATTGAATGCTTAACAATATATTTGAATAATATACTTATTTATACATATGGGAATTGTATACAAATTTGGGGCTGTTATGCGCATAATCATGCACAATTTTGGTTATTGTGCGCAATAACAGACAAAAGGAAATTAAAATTGATAGAAATGGAAAAATGTTATGTTTCATAAGGTAAGTTTTATTGAGGAAACCAAAAAGTGATATATTGAATGTATTTATAACTGAAAAAAATATGTAAGAAAATGCTTAATCTGACGGTTAAAAAGTAAGAAAAAAACTAAAATTTCCCGTTTTTATGATTTTAACTTGTTCATAACAAGTATATATAGCGTATTACCTTTCACAAAAGTCATCTATTAACCAAAAATATGTTTTCAATAATATTTTTACTTCCTTGGAAAATGATAGGCTTTCCTGGCAGGGTTAACTGGTATTATAAAAAAAATCATTCATAAATATATTATTATTATTCAGTAAATATATTATTTTCTGGGTAAACATTTGTTCTCAACTCTTTAATGTTATTTAAAGAAAATACTGAGAAAATTTATAATCTAACTACACTATTTATTTATGTCTTTCAACCTCATCCTTTTTCAACAAAAAGAACCTTTGTTCAATCAGCATAAAATGGAAGTAAATAGAAAATTAATGCCGCTAACTGGGAAACTAATCATATTTGTTAGTAATCACTGGGTATTTTAGATAACATCAACGATAAAGTTATATGTTTCCTATTGGGCATTAAAAACATGTACATTACTTATGCAGAGGTTGTCGGATATTGAGTTTTGAAATTTTCATCCTCGAGCCGGAAACTAATATTAAGCATGTCAGACGGAAACTCAATATCCTGTGCAGGGCGAGTTCGACAGGGGATTATAGATGTAAAATATTTCAAAATTTACCGGTAATGTGGTATTATATTATTTTTCAGTTTGAAAAATAATATAAACCGTAAAGCAGATAAAACATCAACCTTTCAAGATATGGGATATTTTAGTAATTCAGGTAGTTCACATGAAAACAAGTAGTATTGATTATTATTGTGAATGAAGGAATATTACAATAATAAGGAGTATATCATTGTAGGAGCACATGTTATATACAATATAACATGTTATGTCGTTTATTAAAAAAAAAAACGGATAACCCATACTTTAATCATATCCATTCCGTGATTAGGAACTCTCTATTATATTTTATAAGGAAGGAATCACTTTAAAAATGATTCTTAAAATTTATTGTTGTAATTATAAACTTCGCTTGATAAACTAGTTAGCCTCTATTAGTAAGCCCTGACCTGCAATTGCCATATGTGTAATTAGCTTATTAATATAATAAAGTTGCCCATAAACCAACAGTAAGCTTTGAATGAAATGGACGGAACAAAGTATTAAAACAATTAATTGATACAATTAAATGGTGACGTATTAACAATCTGTAGCCTTAGTATATATTTACTGGGTAATAGACAATTTGAATGATGCTTAATTCTAAATCAAACATTCTAAAATCCTAACTTAATCAGAGGAATAATATCTAAAAAAATTTACAAATATATTACGGTAAATTCTAATTATATAAATTAAATTTTGATAACTTTTTCAAGGATCTAAACTTTTAAGATTTACAGTTTTCATTAGATTGTTAGTTATGTTATCTTATTACCCGCTCTTCATAAAACTCACAAAATTGTTATCCCTGAATAGATTTTAATACCTTGCCTACTTCGGTTTACCTCAAAGCATTAAAAATAAAATATAAATCATAGTATATGTTTTAAGAATTAATAAAATTCTATAGTTTTTATAAATCTATATCGATTGAACCAATAATACAGCCACAATTACATATTTGAATAGAAGAAACCAGTCCAAAAGTTATGACGCCCAAGAGTATTAAAATACTCTTAAAATAATTATGCCTAAGCCACCTAATGTCGTATAACTATTCTGGCGTTAATATATCGCGAAATTATTAGTTTTTTTTTAATTAATTAGAGAAGAAACTTCCTAAAACGATAACGACCCAACAACAGGAATCATTAAGTTACATTTCTTGTTGTGCTTATCAATCTTTTTACTCAAAACATAATTAGAATTTCAATAATAAAATCATAATTTTAATTTTGCACATATATAATGTATATTTGAAAAGCTCGACGATTTTGTATTACTCTATATTGAGCAGCATGTATCATCAAAATTATACTATTTTTTTTTTAGTTTTAAATATATATTATTAATAATATAAACTATAAAGCACATAGTTTATATTATACTATATATGCTGCATAACCTATTACGAACGTACGGTTCGATTCCGGTGTATATTGGCTTAAAGTTTAAAACAAATACTTTAATATACCGTTGTAATAAAGTGAAATTTGTACTAAATGAAAAATATGACCCATCATCATGATGGGTCATGGTATAGGACCAATAATTTTGAACTAGATTTTTCAACGTTTTCAATGCTGCAATCTATTTAAATTAATATTGACTCATTTCAACACTATACACTGTAGAAATAAGCCCATAATTTGAACATAAGCTACAGGTTACAATAATAAGTAACCACCAACAGGCATTGCTGAGCCATGTTCACAAGATTTTGATAGATTGGACATTTTTGAATGCCATATTAGATCGGTCATTTTGAAATTAGCTAAGTTATTTCAAAACGGTGGTGTTGTGTTCCATAGGTTTCAAATTATTTTTCATGCTTAATGCCGTAACCCGTTTTGAACAGGGGTTTTAAAAAACATAATAGTTTTTTGGGTATCTCCATTTTCTTATTTGTAATATCAGAAAATGACATACGAAAACACGTAAAGGTAAAAGTAAAGGAATAATGTTTGTAGAGGGGGCATTGAAAAAAAGTATAAACCAGTATGAAACTGTTTTGAATAACTGCTACTATTAATTTTTTTTATAATTAAATTCTAAATCATCTGCTATATGGATTACATAAAAAACTTAATGTAAAATATGTAATAGGTAAAAGTCCTTTAATCTTCAAAAATAATAAATAATGCTCACATAACACGGGGAAAAGCTACATTTATTGGACAAGCCAATCATCAAAATTTATTCACAATAAAGGATTGGGTGTGATCCCAAAAACGGTATTTTTTTAAGAACCATAAGGAATGTTTTTTTGTGACTTCTGCATTATACATAAAATGTAGAAAATCCTGTACGTCCCTTGTGTTACTTCTCAAATTAATTATTGTAAGCCAACTTATTCATTTTTATTCTTAAAGAGTATAATCCAGATCTAAAGAATTAAAGAATAATGTTGACACCTCAATAAATGTTTATTTTATTCCAAAAATAAAATAAAATAACTTTTCAGCTGACAAATGAGAAAAGTTAAGGCGATCAAAAGAAATTATAATGACGAGTGCACGAGATTGCTAAAAAGAGTGTGATTAGTGCGATTGCTGAAATCAGGACTTATTTGGAATTTGATACGTTTTATCAAATTGAGCCATTCACGGAATTGTTGAATGCAATGAACCGTAAAATTTATTTAATCAGGCAAACGCTCAGTAATCAACGACCAATAGACTTCAGTAATCTAGTGCTCAAACAGTTAGATAGGTCCGAGAATTCATTCTCACTTTGAAGTTTAAATTGACTCAGATGATAGTATGAAGAATAATAAAGCTGTAATAAGACTTATTTGAGATTTTTAAAATGTTAATGTAACAGTCATTTTCTAGATCGTTATTATTATATAATTACAATATGTCATACATAATATTTTGATAATAAATTAATGCTTATAATATCAGTGAATCTCTCAAACAGACTTAATTTGTTAATCACTTTTTAATAAACTATAATAGTGTTGTAATTCAGTTTACAAAGTACAAATAACCTTTAATATATTGTACCTAACTAAACACCAGTAGAATTTTATTACATTAACCCTTTTTTTTACTTAACAGTTTACAACAGTTGAGTCAATCTAGGAAGATCTTAACCCTTAAATGAAGATGATATTTGGACTTTTATAATACCACTTGAGTATGTGTCCAGTTAGCTGGAGCTTGGTCCAGTAACAAGGAACGTGCCTTGATTTGCCAAATGTCTACACAAAATATCGCCTTCCATGTGCACGCTGTTCTACAAATTACCATGATTTAACCTGAATTAAGGAAACTTATAAATTACCGGGTTCAGTGAAACCACAAAAATAAATTATGGGTCATAATTTGATGACCCTAAACTGAGGCAATGAGAAAGTGGGGCTATAAAATCGCCCAATTTGAAATCAGTAAAATTATAAATTTTTATGACTGAGCTCAGCAAACACATAATGGGTATTTAGTTTCTACATATTTGTAATACAAATTTTCTCTAGTGTAGTTGTTTTCTCGTGAATCTAGAGACACAATAATATGGTAACCTTTGAAAGCAAGAAAATTATTATTTTGAGAGTGTTCATTTTTTATTTTTTTAGTTCTGTAAGGTTTAGATGGGCTGATTGAGGAGCTATTGATAGCTTTCTACACGAATTGAGTCATTATTTTCAAATACAAAAAAATCAAGAAAAACCAGTATTTAGGACTCTATTTGAATCAAATGGCAACACGTTAAAAGTTCTAAACAATTAATGAAATATTTAAAAGTTTGATTTTACGAAATGAAATATTTAATGATCAATCAACAATAACATTTTTATGACTTAGTTTTTTTTACGATTACTAAATTGTTCGTATGGAAATAGTCTCCAAAATATAAAGAAAATATTTCTATTACCTACATAACAAGTACATAGGTTGGTAATGAAGTAGTAAGGCTAAGCTTAGGTTTCAGAATGTGAAATAGTTACAATTTAAAAGTTACATACTTGTACATATATTTTATGACAAACAGAAGGAGCAGCCCTTTATATATGGGCGGCCCTTAGTTATATTGAAATATATTATTGTTAAAATGTAAGAAACAAACTCACAAAAAATGTAGATACCTTGAAAATAAATTTTTTTATTTTATTTGTACTTTTCATTTCAAAATTTTTGTTTTATTGTCAACAGTGAAAGCCCGATTTGGAAAATGAAATACCATAAACACTAATTTTACATTGCATTTGTGTAAATTAATTTTCTCTTTGAACTACAAAGTTAAAATAATTACTTGTCCCGACCAACCCATCTCTTAAGCAAATATAACAATAGATAGTGAAGATGCTTTTACACAAAGCATTTGTGGACAGCCTCAGGAATGCGGTCAAAGCATACCAATGGAAAGAGGGAGGAAACGATAGTAAATCAAAGTTTACATTAAGATTTCCTTAAGATAGATTAAACCAACACATTAAATAGCTAAAACTGTAAATTAATAAGTCTATTTTCATAGCCGATGACTAATTATTTATGTTTCTTATAAAAGTAAGTACACTATTTCTTTTATGTCATTTCACTATTTTCTTTGTAAATTTATCGTACAACAAGATAGTATATGTTTTGTATAGCTTCATCGATATAACGAATAGGTAATTGTGAGGAAAAAATTATCAGAAAAAACATTTGTAATGATTCAAAGAATGAAATTAAATTTATTACATGTACTTTAAAGCTAGTATGCTATACATAGCTATGCTATTACATATCGCTTGAAAGCCATGTGTAATACATGTACATACATTTACGTGTAATATATGTACATGTATGTAATTTTGTATTACATATAGTTAATTACAAACTTGTAATGTATGAATATATATTCTTATGCATTAACACAGACTTAGCTACATAAGGTACAAGTTAACAATTTGTTCGATTTCATTGTTCAGCATTAAAGAAAATAAACAAAAATAAAGTATTTTTGTTTTAATTTTTTTTACATTTCGTGGAACGCTGGGGAGAGTGAAGATAAACTTTACACTGGGTTCGATAGCA
Source organism: Flexamia atlantica (assembly GCA_035578135.1). NCBI lineage: Eukaryota > Metazoa > Arthropoda > Insecta > Hemiptera > Cicadellidae > Flexamia > Flexamia atlantica. Next base: position 650,794 of record JAQJVK010000063.1, on the reverse strand, counting down.
TTATTATCTGCTTATATTTCTTCAAACTTTACTAAAAATAATTAACGGTCGAACACGGTTGAACGGAATCGCAAAAACGGGGCTTGTGCTTGAGTGAACATGCACTTGTCACTGATTGCATTATATACAACATAATGCAATAAGATATAGTTCAATATACAATACGACACAATATAATTCGATAAAATATAGTTCAATATACATTGCGACATAATATAATACGATAAAAATTCCACCATTTCTTAGAAACAAGAGTGAAGTAGAGTTTTCCTTTTCCGTTTCTATTAATTTGTTGTAGAAACTTTGAGTTGCATGAGTACGACAAGATAAGTAAATATTACCTGCAAAAGCTGAAACACATGGAGTAAAAGTAATTCATCAATTGCCCTACTAAAAAAAAAAAAGCAACAAATACAATAACATTTACTCTGACGGTAAAATGCTCTTTTCTTTGCATAGGTGAGTTAAAAATTGAAAACTTAGTATCACTGAAGTCGTTAACAACATATCTTAAATAAACATTATGGAAGTATATTAAAAAAAAATTAGGAACGTTTTTCAATATGACTTGCAAAAACTAAATGTTATAAAAAAGATAACAAATAACTAAATAGCAATCAAATATTACGGCAGATATTTTAATTTTTTCATGGAAATAACAAGTAAATAGGCCTATCCGTATTGGCTTTTTCTTCTTTGACTAGAAAACTAATAATGCTAAACTATGCTAATTACATTACGAAAGCACCACTTACTGATACGAAAGTATGTCTGTCATTGGCGAATAAACCCTTCATCAAAAACGTATTTCTCCCAGACTCAATTGCATCCATGGCGAGATCGAGCTGAAAAATTATTTTTATAGTATAATAGGTAGAGTGAATAAAAGCTAGCACTTGCTAAGACTAAGGTTTTTCTTAGCATTTGCTAAGCTTCAGGTGAAAAAAGCCTCTTAATTAGAACTTGCTAGAGCTTGCTCGAGTGGTACAGAATCCTTAGCAGTTGCTAAGTAATGCAAGTGAATAAAACGTAGCGACTAATGACTAGCCCTAGCAATTGTTAGAAAAAGTCTAGTCTGGTATCGCACGAGCTTTGGGTTACTGGTGAGGAAGCGTTCATCCGTGGTGGAATTTATTAATTTGGGGTTATGAATGGGGCTACTAAATGACCTTAATATGTCTAAAAAGTCGTCGGGTCTTCTTTAGGGAATAGAGTAGTTTTTAACTGTAGTACACTTATCAAGGACACCAAGTACAATTACTCAGACACGGAAATATATATTTTTATTAGACACATGCGTACATCCCTCCCCCTTACCCACCAATATTAGAACACAGAGGTGTAAAGCCCAAATCAGCCACATCTTTTGAGAAAAAACATAAGCCTGACATCCATCAACCCTATACCTGAAAAAAGGTCTCGGTAAGAAAATCTCAGGAAACATTATTACTATTTTTATAAAATTTTCCCTTACGGTGCGAATATAAAGAGGATGGCTGGAGAGCTGATACACTTGTTTTTATTTCATAATTTTATTCTTTTAACTTTGGCCCATTGAGTGGGACACCATCAGCTAGTATATATCAACACACATGCATGCTTCAAACTTTCTCACAATACACACACAAATTTGTTCACGCACCCATTATATAACCAATGATACAACCCCCGATATAACAGGTATGTATATACACACCTGCATGCACACATTCAAACTAATGTTTATTTTTTATTTTATTTATATTTACATACGGACGAAAGGAAGGATAAGGAGAGATATTTATTTACAAATTCTGCTTGACCAAAAATTTATTCAAATGTTTCTTTTTAAAAATCAAACTTTGTTTTTTTTAATAACTGTTCTAATTTTAATTTTTCCTTGTTCGTCTTTATTTTGTTAATTTTAAAAACTTCACATGAACTAGAACACTACGACTGATGGTGGTGACAGGATGAGCGCATGGACAGGTGACACTTTGAGGCTAGATCTTGCTAACCTTAGTTCTTACTAGACTTAGCATTTGCTAAGCCTAGTAAGTGCTAGAGTGGTACACGACCACCTAGCTCTTGCTAAGTAAACTTTATTCACTTCGTTTGGAGCAATAGCTAAGACTAGGGGTTATTGGTAAGGAGTAGTTGCTAGGTTAAACACGTGTTTAAGTGGAAAACCTCTTTCATTACAATTAAATGAGCTACTAAGACAATGCATAAAATATATCTAAAAACAGTCATTAAATAATTAATAGGAACCTCATTCCGAGCCTCCTTTGACAGATGATCCCAGCGACGATCGTAGAGTAGTTTAAGAACGTTATCGCTGATCTGTAAAGCGAACAAAAAATTGCCTTTAGGATAAAGATGACACAGTAGAGAGATTTAACAAGTATAATTAATCTCGTGTTAATTTAAAACTAAATTAATTCATCGTGAAATGATTTAAAAGCAAATTTTATGTTTAAGAAGTTATGAATAGCTTTCAATTTCAATGTGATAACACCTGTTTTCTAGTTAAATAACTTTTGTTTTTTATCTGATAGAAAGAAGAATAAATGTTCTTGTAATTAGGGTAATTGATTAGAAATTGTAAACAAAGAAAACCAAAGCCTTATCTTATAAAGTTATTAATACTTCAAAGACGCCTGAGAAAGATTTTACTTTCAGAATACTTACACTATTTTTAGCCAAATCGCCAAGATTGAAGACAATTAGGTGTGCCACATTCGATCCGATTAAGGCTACTGGTGCAAAGTATACGTCTATGGTGTTGTCTACCAGGAGGTAGATAAGCATGCTGTAGGAGCTGAGAAGGTTGGTCATGAAGTTTGTCAGCATCCACACTTGTACCGTAGTTGCAAAGGCTTGCACTAGATCACTTGTGCTCTCTAAGAACTCTACCCACAAGTTACGGTTGAAGCGGATAATGTTTGGTTTCGGTAAGTTGACAAGGGACTGAAACAAATGTATATTAGCAGTATGGACAAATTTTAAAGACATATTTACATGTATATGATCCAATAAAGTCATCTTACTTCAAAAATTAATTTTCCAATTTGTTAAAGTTTAGGTTTTGACCCAATAATTAACGTAACCCCTTACTTAGACAGTTTGATTTTAATTTTAACATTTGCCTAAAGTGCCCATGCCATTTGACAATATTTACTAAGTACGTTTGCAATGAATTTACTTACTACTGTATTTGAATTTAAAAAGTGCAGGTGAATACTGAGTGAAAAAGTGGTGGGTATTTCTAAACTGATTCGCAAACATTTTTACAATTAAGACTTAGATATTATGTTTACATAAATTTAAACTTTTCCAAACTGCTTTTTAGTATGTTTGGAATTTGTGACATGTCCCTGCCTTTAAAAGTACATTTTAACTTGTTATATTACGTTTTTTTGGTTTTTTTTGTTTACTTTGTTGTGAAGGAGGGAAAAAAATCATGTCTGTCAAGGTGTTAACGTTGCATTTTCTAAAATCCGTAATTATTGTTATTTTCTTCATTTAATTCGAACATTTTAAAGTTAAATGATTTTGTTTGTCCAATGAATTGCTGCACTTACAAAAAATGTATGAATACATTTTTCAAACATTGATGATTGCAATTTTTTTCAAATAATACTAAATGCATAATACTTGTAATACAAAATTACATGAAAATGCTGTTGTCAGACGTTAGTTATCATCTTACTATGAAGATCAAAGTAAACTTCTTTAATATCTTGCAAATTTATTATTTTAAAACAAACAAAATACTTTTAACCTCTCTTTAATTTTTAAAAAGTAAATTATTGTGAGAAGTAAGATATGCATAGAAGGAACTAATAATATTACCTGAAGTAAAGTTTCTTGAAGAATTTTTGCCATGGATATAGTCATGATGCACAAATCAGCCCAAAGTAGTAGGACCATTAAGGAGTAACTCGCACATATAGCGGACAAAATGTTTTTTATAATCTTAAACCAATGAGCATTTGAGTTTACATCTTTCACCGTAGACAACCATGATATACCAACATTATACGAGACAACAATTGCAATACCAACGTTAGTGTATTTTATTATTTTAGTTGAAACTTTATAGATTGTAGCGTAGTGAAGAGTTTTCTGAAACGAAACATATTTTTACTTGTAACGGGGATTGGTGTTAACTTAATACAGCACTACAGATATAGTTTGCTATTCTTTCCTCGTCAGAAATCTTAAATTAAATCCATCATAGCAATACAATTTAACGCTTTTAAAATGGAAATTCCGCTGTTTCCTGTAAAATATTTTAAATTTAAACGGTGAACATGTTTTATTTTTAAATGACGCCTTGAGATGGGGTATTGTACAAAACTACTTTACCATTTTCATTTAACCAATAAATGACCCACAAGAATTGCCCTGTTGATATTATTAATATTTGTTAGTCTCGGTAAGATCATATACACTGATACTTTAAAAAAATGTAATATTCAAATGATTCGAGTAAATATCTGTCCTTTTTGAAGCCCCAGGCAATTAAATAGTCTCACCAATACCATTATTAATGTTCCAGAGTCGTTAAAAAAACTCTCTAATAAACCAGACATACTACAGTCTCCACGACCTCCTAAAGAATAGGTATTAATTAATTAAAATTTCAGATTTTACGTGAACTTATATTATACTTTTTAGTTTTAAGAATCTACATTTAAGTTTATAATATTATGTTTATCATTAATGTTGACGAGTCCAGTGCAGAGTACTTTTTCAAAATAAAATATAGAATTTTGAATCATTATTACGATACTTACATGAAAGTTGTTCCAGCGGTTGAGAGCGCCTGCGATGGCCGGGGTAGACCACCACGTACACAGCGGCGCGTGGAAGCAGGTGTCGAGCACCAACAAGTCGTTTATAGTGTTCAGTGTTTTGTCAAACGTCTCCCAATATTTACTGTGACTCATTTTCCACATTACAATTCTGACGGCGAAATAAACAAAGACAGTGGTTGTAATCACTGATCGAAGCATGGCCAAGGAGAAAAAGTGAAATTGCATTAAACCTGCGGGGGAAAATATTTTACTGTTATTACAAAGATGGTTTTTATTTAGGGATTCCTCCCGAAGAGATGTCATTTCGGGATTTCTTTCGATTTAACCGTTAAAAAGAAATATTATGGCGAAGTAATCAATTAAAATAATATTACAATTAAATCCACTGTTGATTTTTAATTTGTATGACATTTTTAAAACAAGTTACATTGAAGTAATAGATTTTTTTTAATAAGATAAAAAGAGAGTTTAGTTTAATTTAATACATAATTCAGGCTGATTTAATTGAGATCAAGTTTTCATGAACATATATTTTTACATATTTTATAACAATAAAATGATATTACAGTAATTTACGACCACACTAGTATGAAATGTTGTAAAGGTATGTACAGGTAAACATTCTAAGGAATAAAAATACTTAAATTGGCTAATTAAACATATCAATGAATTAAAATACTCTGTATATTACTTTATTTACAACGATATAAACCATAAAACAAGGAAAGGAGTAAAACCCATTAAGAATAACAATCTTCATGCATTTTCGGCCACGTAAACAATACAACCTAAACGGAGGACAACCCAAATTAGCCTTCTTTACATAGAAAAAACAAGCTACACAAAGCTGTACATACCTGCCTCATTTCTTGTAAGCGGTAATTTTCCTAGAATATCAAAGTAAACTATAATAGGATGCAGCGGATTTTGTATTTTTTCACTTTGTCGGTTTTTATGTTTTGCTATCTTTATATCATACATTATATTAGCAGATTGTATAGCTTTTTCATATATAAGTAAATCTAACCACAAAACTCGAATCACACATACTAGCACTAGCAATCAACTGGAAAACCGCAAATCGATGTAATAAACTCTAAATAATTTATGTTAAGACCAGCAAAACACATACCAGCAACCTCGATATAAAAAAATGCATAATTGTTAACAACAATTGAGTTTTCTACGTTAATCGAGACACTTGAAGGAAATTATTGTCACTGAGTTCAGCAACACTGGCCGTTAACTAATGACTGACACACGTGATATGTATGTGGGAATGACATGTCACGCACAGAATATATATTATTCATAAAATGGCAGTGTTGTCAAATCTAAATTACTACTTACTACTTCTATAATGCTGTTTAATACAGGTCAGGCAGTAGATCAATGGCATGAATCATATCTACTATTCTACATCTTCTTTTGTGATGGAAACATGTAATATCATGGTCAAAAGATTCCCTTTCAACACCACTGAAAAATATGTTAAAGGACATCCTTAAAACATATTTTACTTTTATTACATAATTTTATTTTAAAAAATTAAGCAGTTTTAATGAGGGAATAACTACGAAAATTGTAAGGACGAGTAACGCTAAATATATTGCTTCATAAAATGAATGTTCAGCACATAAAGTCAGTGATTGCCATTTTATGCATTACCAATTAGAAGTATATTTAATTTATTTTATGCTATAATGTGTGATGCCTTGTGTGTATAAGATAATAAAATTGCTTGAGAGACTTATATATCATCATAATATACGTTTTTTTCAGCATACATTAAGTTCAGAATTATTGCTTTTAAAAGTTGACATGAATGGAGAGCGTTTAAAAAATTAGATGTTTTAAGTTACATATGGGATAAGTTTCAGAATTATCACTAACTTTTAATCGTTTATGGCGAACCACTACACCGGTCCTTATTGAAATTATATTATCACTTTTCAAGCCCATGGAACATACGCTACTATTTCATTGTGTTTTTTTTTTAATTAATACACTTACTTATATACAAATTAATTGATTGTGAAATATTGATCAAATACGTAAGAAATACCAATCACTTAAAAACCGTAAGCCGGAGTAATGGCAAACCTAATCAGCGTTTGGTTCAGTTGATCACAGTTGCAGAACTTGAACAACAAAACTGAAAACTAACTTTGAATCGGCAGTTTAGCGACAAGTTGGAATGCCCACTGAAACTTCGGATTGGACCAACTAGTCATGAAGTAGGTCCATACAAATCGATAGGTCATTATAATAATAAACTTTAAGGCTGACTACTTTAAATTTAGATCTCTGACGTCTTAGAACACCAGGATTTTATTGGAAATGTCGTACTACTGAATTTTACAAATTTCTCAGGGTCACAAATATTGATAAAAAATATAGAGTTATATTTTCAAGACAAACTATTGATTTCTAGGCATAGGAACCAATTTAATTGACATTTTTAAATGGACGCGAAAGAAAAAAAAGTCTTGCAACTTTTAGAATAAATTTAGACTCATAATTTATTTATATACATCACGGTAACTATACACAAAAGGTGGAAAATGGATTGAGATTAGATTCGTGAGAGTAGGTTAGTAGGGTTGAGGTGTAAGTAGGCAGGTTAATAATACATAGTATGAACACATATTTAATGATTTTTAATTTACTTTACAAATATAATAAATGATTACTATTTTAAGATACGATTATTTATTTTGCCTACTTTATTCTAACATTTAAAACAATCCACACTTCGGTTATTTTTTTAATTAAATTTTAATACATATAACTTTAAGGGGAATCTTTAAGAAGCCCAATATTGAGCATCAAATTGGCTTTAATCCTGGACGTAATACCTGTCATCCGAAGGCGATATTAAACGGGAACGGCTTTCACTGTGGATTATTAACATTCTCCAGCTGAGCTTAGAGTAAAGAAATTTTACCGAAGGGGAATAATCTACTGACGTGTCGCCAAACTAATTTTCCTGTTTGCTGAGGTTTTTGCAATTTACGTCAAGTTAGAAAGCTGTAAAAAATAACTCTGACATCTCTTTTCAAGGGTAAGGTAAATTGTATTCCTAATATGTTATAAATTTTGTTTCAGAATATGTATATAGCGAGCCATATCGCCAGTATATTTTGTTATTTAAAATCGCGGAAGCCGATCAATTTTAACATGGGCCCATATAACTATCAGCTGCTAGATTATGTCACCTAAATAACGGCAAAAAATGTAAACAACAAAATAGCTGGGGGTAATATGTTTGGATGTAATAGCTATGCAGAATGAATTAATTGTCGTCACCCAAAAGCTATATTTTATTGAAAGTTTTATTTTTGTAATAGAACTACTGTTATTTGCTTTCAAATATGAAATATTTCTGTTCATAATCACATTTACTTTCTGTGTCATGTTTTTAAACCTATATCGTAATGAAATAATTTTCCTTTATACAAATGTATTTTTTGTAAAAATTGTAATGTTAAGTACAGTAGTTTAAAAGAAGTTGAAATAATTAAACCTTTTACGGGACAATTTCATAACAAGAGTGGAAAGTGGCTCATTCCATATTCGAGTCTATATGTTTGAATTTCGAGATTTACCGAACACTTCATATGGTCAAAAATGTGCAGACCACTTCTGCTCGTATTTTAAACACAATTGACAAAACTGTAAGAATATTTGTTATTTTTTTCCGACGAATCCAAAATATTTCGTAAACATATTTTTGTATAGTAAACATTGTTTTTGCATGATGAACAATGTAATGTTGTATTTTTGCATGCGATGAACAAAATGAAATCAGGTGGTTTCATGGTAATGTAGCGACAAACATTTTTATAAGATAAAAAACATGTTATTGAACATTTTTATTCGTATTAGTTTTATTGTTTAATGCACTGGGTGTAAATAAGACTCGTCTGACAACACGTAACGATATATTTATATGTATAATGCATTTATAAACAATATGGTATTTACACCCAAATAATGGAAAATGAGAAACTCATTGGGTGTGCATTATTATATGCAATTATATGCACTGAGCTCTCCTCGAGTTAAATGCATATAATTATTTTTTCCACATTTACTCAAATGCATTTATATTTCTTAAGTAAAATCAGTTACTATCTAAAAATTCAGTAAGAAAACTGTTAAAGATTGAAACTACTTGATATTAGAGAAAATAAAGGGAAAGGGAATTGGAAAGGGAATACGTAACACACAAAAACAAATGCGATGCCGAAGGTTCTGCAAGTTAAATTCAGTCTCGAAAGGTCAATTATTGATTTGTAAAGTCGAGGTCGTCGTCCGGTGTATAAAACGAGGGGATTTGACGTCTCGTCACGTATATATTTGACAACCCAGTCAGGCCTGACTCGAAAAATTAACGCCATCTACAATACAACACTTAACTTTCTTACATTACTAAGTGAGTTCTACCTTAAAGTTCAAAACTAAATGGGTGAAACCTATGTTTGTTTTTTTTTTAAGAATTAACATTCATTACAAAGTTTTATTTAATTTTTATATATTTGGTCTTTATTTTCAAGATACTTTTAGTTTGAAACACTAAACTAAAAAATATGCAGTAAAAGAATGGAGTGTAGACTTTCTGTAGCGGTATCCTGCCTGAATCGTGTAAACCTCTATTTCCTTTGTGACATATTAAATACGCGCTACCAATAACATATCTTCTATGCCAGTCTTCAAATAATAAAAAAGTTATCTGTGATATTTATTTCAGCAGAAGACACAAATTAAAACTCGATTAACTTAAGTATAAAATACAAATTTGAAGCGTAACGTAAACAAGGAGGTTTTAGAGAAACATCGATCATTAACGTAGATCCGAAACTGAAAATGTTTTTAGAGCTGCCACCTGTCACTTTCCAGTACCACTACAGGAACAAGAAAAACACTTTCAGCTTTACTGAGACAGCCCTTCTGCAAGTGACGTATCAGGTTTAAACAAATATTTGTTAACACATAAATCAATATCAGATTTTTCGGTGGGGATCGCTGTATTCTGTATAATGCTAAAAGTGATTAGAAATATTGTTTTTATTAAGTTTACATGCAGGCCTCAATGGGCCATTAGTTTTGTACATCGATCTGATCAGTCAAGTAGAGTACAGCGGCTAAAGTCACATAGGCCAGCCAGAGGTCATGGAGCTCATAGAGCTCATGGCCCATAGGCCATAGAGCTCATGGAAACAGGAGTCGCCTGCGGCTGATATCGAACCCGTCACGTTAGACGTACTGGGCCGCTTTACTGATGATATTTGCTAAACAATTTGTACGAAAAAACCTCTCTTTGTTAAGAATTGGATCACTATTTATGCCTCAGTGTAAAGACAAATTAAAACTATTTTCTTAGTTTAAAACTTTATAAAAATACATACAATTAAAGTTTTAAAAACTTTAAAAAAGAGGTAAACCATTTGCCTGAAACATATTACCGGAGCAAATTCATTGTCTAATAGCTATATAATTATATTTAAGGGAAGACCTACTAGGTATATATTTTTTATCTACCTAATGTGTTTAACTTTGTCGGAGATTCATATAATTTAAAGGAGAATTTTAACTAGTGGTGATGGATTCACACTTTTAAAATGTAGTAAAATTACCGTTTGACAACGAGTTGATGTTTATAGATTAATTTTTAACGAACTAACTAATCCCTGATTTTTTCACAAATGGAATCCTTGTTATGGTTCAGTCCACGTCTAATTGGCAGGGATAAAGAGCGTTAGTGTGGTCAGACTTAGAAGTTCCTCAGTTGAGTTAGGAGTTTTGCGGTGGTTCAGGACGGTTTAACACGGCCCAATAACATCTGAGACTTCCTTAAATTACATTTTGGTGTTTTAAGTGGTTTTTGAGGACAATTATTTTAGAAGATTAAGTTAGTATACTACTCTGAGAAATATTAAGCTATGAAAGTTTGAATTATTTTATTATTACTGGTAGCTTAATGTAAGTTACTTTTACCGTCTAAGACTTAGTGATAGAGGGTGAAATTTAAGTTCGAATCCATTTATCACATCCATGGATATAAGTATAATAAGGATGTAAAACATAACTAAAAAAGATACCCTATGTATGACGATGAAAAAATTACAATGAACTGACAAATTATAGGTCGAATTCTTCACGAACGACTCTCAATTTATCTCATAAGACTTGAGAACAATATATTTTATCCAAGAGCCTCACAATAGCTACGAGTAGATCAAATAAATAGTTTGACCTGAAGGTAAAAAGACGAAGATGGATAGGTGATGCCAAGCTACACTACGAGGGAACAGAGACGAATTATAAACCTGTCAGGCTTGAAAGCTCCAAGTTCTGGTGATTAAGTTTCCTCGTTGACGAATCCTGATTGAAATCCAAGGAAATGGATGAGATCGTAGTAAAAGTGTTTGTCAACTGGATTAATAAAATAGCTTTTGTGAAATAAACTAATATTGGATTTTTACCATGGCGAAAAATGGGGGAACCCCTTATAAAAGGTTTATTTATATGTACATATGTAATGTTTAGTGTTGGTGTTTTAATGTTGGTGAAGATAAGCTTATGAACCTAATATTACAATTGGTTATTGCACATGCAACATAATTGACAACAACAAATATTCATCTATTAAAAAAAATATAAAAAACATTAAAAATGGTGTTGAAATCACTAAACTGAAACATAAAAGAACGTAAGCCATTGTACTAATTTTTAAGTAAAGTTCCTAGCAACTATAGAATATTTTTGAGGAATTTTTACATTATTATTATACATGTATATTTTCTTCCACTCTTTTCTTGGTTGGACGTTTCCTTATGAAAATATGACTTTTTTTAACATTAGAGTTATATTGGAATTCCCAGCATAACAATGGCGGCCGAGCGACGCGTCGCAGTGCCGTATCTCGGTCCTGGAATCCCAAGCAGGTAATGATGTCATACATGGCAACTCGAGCTCAAGCTACGTGATTTGAATGGTAAATAATATAATACTCAGATGTAAAACTCAAGTAATGTACTATATTATATGTTTCTAGAATCATCTTTAATTTTAGTGAATTTCCCCTTTAGGGAAGAAGGTATTACCGAAGGTCTCATGGTAAGACCTAAGCCCAAGACAATGATACCTTTTTATGGTATCAATTTCAATTTCAATGGATTTTTATATAACCATTGAAATACATTTAATCATATAATTATTAATTACTACCTGGTATGTCTCGTTTTCTAGAGCGTAAAATTGAATGATACATTTTACATTTTTATATAAAAATTATTAAGGTTATTTTCTTATTAATCTTACAATATTCAAGTCAAATAAAACGGTAATTACCAGTATCATTCAAAAAATACTGATAAAATGCATTAATAAAATGTACAGTAGTTCTGAATTAAGGCTTTTGTGTTTAAAAAGCCTTAACATAAAACTTTACTTAACAGCTCCGCGATATCTGAGATATTTCTTTTTTGAAACCTCTGCGGTTCTGAGCGTGCTTCTACGCGTTAGCACGGTTCTTCACGTGTATCTAAAGGTCCACCTCCCCGGTACCCGATTAGAGAGGTAAGGGGTACGACTGAGTTCCCCCAGGTTTCCAGGAGGCTCCGTCAAAGACACTGAATATTAGTCTCCCAGTGCCGCAAGACTCACAGCACAGAACGCATAACACCTTAATCTAAGGCCCGCAGTGCCTAGGCAACCCACCCGCGTGACAGATTCGGCTTGAGCCTTCTGGACCAAGTGCCAACCCCCCCCCCCCCCCCCTCTAACCAAGTAAGGGCTCATCCTGAACCGGTTTTGGCTCATTCCGGTAATGCTGCTACCCTCTACTAGGGAATGATTTGGGATTCCAGCCTAGATCCGCCGGAATCAGCGTATCAGGACCACGAACGTAATCGGTGAAACCTTCGGTTACAAAAGGCAGCACATTAACTTTTGTACTGCCTCTTACTGGACGGTCTTGGGCACCAAATTGGCACCCCTGAGGGTGAATATGTATCCTGGTTCCATCATCTACGCAGCTCCCTGGCTGTCCAGAATACACCCGCACTCCCTTGGCCCCACAAATTGTCATTGGTGATTGGCGGGTTTCGAACGCGGGACCCTGGGAACCGAGGTCCCGCGTTCTGCCTCTACACCAGGCCACCCCCAGAGTTCAATGGCAACTAGGGGACATACAGTTTAACGTGGGATCCAAATTTATTGTTATTACAAAAAAGTTTTAATGAACAATATTAGAGAAAACATGATAAACACCAGAGTTAATGGATGTTAAAAACATACATGTATGTATTTTAGTTTAACGTTAAACGACAAAAACCTATTTGAATATAAATTTCATTTTTCTGGGCTAATACCTATTGTCCCCTGAAAAATTCTTAGAGGACTCAATCAGTTGTTTTAACCTCAGTTTCAGTTTCTAATTTGTCTTAGATAGCTACTGATTTATTTAGTTTTTGTTTATATTTCTCCTTTACAAGGTGTAAATCATTTGAATGCACATGGTTTAATAAAATGAAACAATCTAAGCAAAATCAAATTTAATATCTTATAGACTTAGCTTCAGAGTATTACTAGGGTTAAGAAATAAGTAATATTCAATAACGTACAAAACTTCTATATTTGAACTATGTGGAATACATCCAATCAATTTTCAAAGACTTCCAATGCTCTTGGGAATTATTCAGAGGAGACAAATGGCCTCTAGATTGAATGTCGACAACTTGATGAATATTTAAATCAGTTTATTAAGTCTCAGGGAATATTAGTGAAAAATTTTAAGAATTGTTAACAATCTTTCTTATTCTATAATTATTCTCAAACCATAAAATACTTAATTACGGTTTGTTATGATTGCTTACATTATGTTAAATATTTTGTACATTATGAATTATGAAAAAAATACTAACATAGACACAACCCGTACTATCTAACGACATTATACCCTAATTATCAAGAGTAAAATACCCAAACTAACTGCTTGTGATTTATTCCTCACCATGTTATTCGTCGTAAGGAGTTTATATGTATTTTGGAAATGCAGAGAGCCAAATATCTATTGAATAAATATATTGTGAGTTGTACGTTTCTTCATACTTATCAAACAATGATAAGGCCTTATAATGCTTTAAAAATGCTTTACATTAAAAGTTCTTAAAGTATAACTCATATAATGTTTAAGCAGATTGAGGTCCATTCAACGCTGCTCTGCACTCTTGAAGAAATAATGGAAGAAAAGTGTAAGGTTAGACCAAATATTTATGAATATCGTCTTTTGATTAACAAATATTGCCTTCACAATTGTAGCACTCTCGTTATGTATAGATTATACTCAGAATTTAATTAAACAAAGATGACTTAGCTTGCTCCCAACTGCGGCACTGTCACCATACCCTCTCGAGGATCCAATTAAAGATATTTGCTTTCCATAAATTAGCCAGCCATTATAGCTACGAAGCAGTCGGTGATTTCTCTTAAGCTATCATAGTAATTTACTAGTAGTGAATTTGCAGTTTTTAGGAAAATACGACCAAAAAAAAGTTTCACATTCCAAATACATGTAAGTGTGGGTTATTTTTTCCAGTTAGAAAATGTTAATAAACAAATGTAACAGTGTTATGATACATTCAGTTGTATGATGACCATGTTATACGTGTTGTAACATACATTAAGAAGAATATTCACATCGACATATACACCAAAGGAAAGTATGGTTTTGTAAAAACATTGAAAAAAGTATAAAAAAGTCTTCGCTTCGACTTAAAATTAAACTAACTAAACCTTACCTAAATAATTTAATTACTGATATTTTTACCAAAAGAAATGTTTTACTTTAATTTTAAACACATTTATGTTGAACTGTAGGTTAAAGAAAATTTCAGAACATGAAAGGAGATATCAAGTAATTACCACAGAATCAAAACACCATCCTAGGATGCTTTTGGAGCTAACCTAACCTAACCTCTCATTTTACAGATACCATAAGTAAAGGCGGCAAGAGATATAACGTCTCATAAGGTAACACTCGAACGTGAATAAAATTTGCATCAAAAAATCGTCTTTTACATCTTTGATTACATGCGTATCTTAATTATTAGTTATATTACTCTATTATTATAAATTTAAAATATTGGGCGCATAACTAAATTTGACCACGTACAATAGCTTAAATAAAAAATATAAAAACAATAAACAAATATTTTAATTTTGTTTTATTATTAATAAAAACATTTTTTTACAAAACACCCTTATTTATTCATATTTTTTATAATTTTGTTATAAGTAAAAAAATATGAAAAATATGAATAAATAAGTGTGTTCTGTTAAACAAAAGTTTTTATTAATAATTATTATAACAGCCCTAACAAATCAATTAATTTCATTAAATATGTTTTATTATTTTAAAACCTTTTAAGCAAAATGTTGCAGCATTAACAAAGAATTTATTCATAAAGGAAAATATCTTTACGATAATAGTCAAAGTATAAGAACAATTAATTTTAATATTATATTTTAATTAACTATGATTAGTAACCAAGATAAACTGTGTGAAAATTAAAATTTTATAAACACTTAAGTTTTTATGATGAATCAATAAATAATCCACTCAGTCAAAGTAAGATCATAGTTGTATACTGATGGGTTGTTATTGTTTGATTATTATTTAGCTTTTTAGGTTTTTTGCATTTATATTTACTGTAATTTCTCCTTATTGATTGCTAAATAAGCAAAATAAATTATAATCCCTACGGCATTAAAGCAATAGTTAGAATACCTCAAATCTTGATAAAAGGACTTTATTTTTATAAAAATTAAATTTTATTTTAATAACAATTAAATTTTATTTTTATAAAAATTAAATTTTATTTTTATAAAAATTAAATTTTATTTTTATAAAAATTAAATTTTATATTTAAAATTTATCTATTGACATAGTTTGAAGGCAATCATTCTCAGTCAGGTTTTAATGTTGGAAGGAATATGAGTTTGTTATTACCTTCATGAAAATCTTGTGATATTAAGGACATAAAAAGAAGCATTCAACGTTAAGTGTAAGTTTTTCAGTGTCTTTTGTCGTTTTACTAGTAATTGACGGTCGTAAAGGAATTACTGTTATTATTTATTAGTTTCTGTTTCCTTTTTACGGTTGTAACGCCTATTATTTTTTAATGTTCATACCACAATGGTCTGAATATCATTTTCCACATCATAATGAGAAACAGAATGATGAGGTATTACAGGATATTATTTTCTTAATACATTTATTCGTAGCAATAAATAAAGAAATTAGATCAAAATAAACACATTATAGTTCAAACCAAATTTTCTGCCTATCAAGTACTAACATCATGTAATGTTTGTATTGTATGATCATTTATTTTTTGGGTGGAAAAACTAAAATTTAGAATTATTTACTCATTTTAGTTTTGTTATTATATAAGGGTCCTTTTGCTTATGAAAATATAATAGTGGGGAGACGAAAGGCCAAAATGACAAAGTTGGCTCACCCTGGAAGCTAACCGGTAACCACCATGCTAGATTTTATTGTACAATAGTAGGGATGATATTTTGACCGGTGGTCGCTCTGTATGAGTGGGACTCTCTATTTTGGACGCCATTTTGGAAAATGGCGGATTTTTATGTTTTATCCTTCATAGTTTGGTAACCACTCTAGCAAATAACTTGATCTTGGTATCAAATTATATGTTCTTGAGGTTAAGAAATTTGAAAAAAATTAAATTATTCATATCTCTTTTCTGGACGCCATTTTGGAAAATGGCGGATGCTATTGTTTGATTGTTCGTAGTTTGGAAACCACTCAAGCTAAAAACTTGATCTTGGTTCAAATTATATGTTTTTGAGGTCAAGGAATTTTTAAAAAAATTAATAAATTATTCATATCTCTTTTCTGGACGCCATTTTGGAAAATGGCGGATTCTAATGTCTTACTCTTATATTTTTAAAATAGTGTGAACCAATATAATGAGCCATAAAGTTGATTTTTATTCACTTATTTATAAAATTTAACAATGATCCTATGTTAGATAACAATAGTGCATGAAAACCACAAATAAAAATGTCCTTTGAGCAGGATCTAACTCACATTTTGACATAGATTAAAGAGTTATACTTTTTCCTCCTCATCATCCTGGTTTGAATATATGCTCTAACACTCATCATACCCACACACTTTGGTATACTTTTAATATTATAAGGCATCGGCCAAATCCGAGATGTGTCTAAAAATATAGCTTTGTTAGCGAAAGGTATTTCAGGTTTTCAGGACAAGTATATCTTCGGGAACTAAATAATGATTTTCTTGGCAATTGTTGATCCATGATGACAACTTATATCTCGCTGAGTTTGTAATTGAACTGTCTACATTTTGTATGACAAAATGTTATTAAAAAAGTTTTTTCAAGAATTTTCAACTTCCGCTGTTTCGAAAATAAATTTATACTTTAATACAATTTTTAAGTAATTTTAAGCTTGTCTACATCAAAAACATATATAAAATAAGTTCCGCGATTGTATCTCACCTCGGTTTTGAAATTTTATGTATTAAAAAATCATATACGGATAGACATAAGTAACACAAGATACGCTGGGATGGTTACATTTTGAGCCTTAAAATATTCCTACAAAGCTTGGCAAGTTTCTATCTGGTAACTAGAAACCTTATAGTTTTATACCATCTTCCTCACTATATTGGTTGTGCCGTATGCTAAATATTGGTTAGGCGCATTCACCACAATGTATGTAAATAAATGTAGCCACTTTGTAAAATGTAAGACGTATTGTATATATGAATAAATTCATATTTTTTGAAAATTCCTTGACCTCAAAACCATATCATTAGATACCAAGATCAAGGCTCTAGCTTGAGTGGTTTCCAAACTACGAAGCTAAAAGTGAGTGGGTGAGTGAGTGGGTTCCATTCCTACGCATCCGCCATTTTCCAAACTGACGTCTAAAAAAGGGATACGAATAACTTAATGATTTTTTTAAAATTCCTTGACCTCAAAAACATATAATTTGATACCAATATCAAGTTTTTAGCTTGAGTGGTTTCCAAACTACGAAAAATCAAAAAATAGCATCCACCATTTTCCAAAATGGCGTCAAGAAAAGAGATATGAATAATTGAATGATTTTTTTTTAATTCCTTGACCTCAAAAACATATAATTTGATTCCAAGATCAAGTTTTTAGCTTGAGTGGTTTCCAAACTACGAAGAATCAAACATTAGCATCCGCCATTTTCCAAAATGGCGTCCAGAACAAAGAGTCCCACTCATACAGAGCGACCACTGGTCAAAATATAATTTCTATTGTTGTACGATAAAATCTAGTTTGGTGGTTGCCGGTTAGCTTTCGGGGTGAGCCAACTTTGTAATTTTACATATTTTACTAAATGCGCCTCCCCACTATAAATAATATAATTTTAAAAGCTAATGGTTTACTCCTTAACACTAGCATCCAATGTTGAAATATAGGTTTATTAATATCTTAGAATGTCTATAGTGATATATTGATAGTTCAAAAGTTTATCCATAAAAAAATATTAGGAACTGTTAAACGATAGCCAACAACGCCATTAGAACCCAGGGGATAGGGTAGCTGTTCCTGTGATTGAAAAAAGGTTAACTTACTAAATTGACCTTTTGGGATGTTTTGTTCGAGTATATTGCATATAATCCATAATTTTAGTGAATTTTGCGTAATAGGCCTACTTAGTATAGTCTACTCATGCTTACTATTAAAAAGACTGTACATCTATTATTAACATTGTATTCGCAATTTTTTTAATTTTTTTAATTGAAAAATTAGTTTAACTTTGGCCATCAATGTAAGTGATTTTATATTTTCAATAAACCATAAGAATTTTTGTACATATTGAGGTTTGAATTAATTTATAAAAAAATTTACGAATTTAAGAACTAACATTGATTTTATCTTTGAAACTTCATATAAGGGTGTTTAAAAAGCGCAACCCATGTTTAAGGTTGAATATTGCACATATTTATGTATATACACATATCAATAGATCAAGTAAGAGTTGTTTCGACAATCTTTACATTTTACACAACCTATTATTTCAGTTTAATCACATTTGGCTAACATGAGGTATTCCCGCCATTGACATTTATGAAAAGGTGTTGTTTCTCCATCAAATTCTCGAACAGGTTACACAAAGTACTTCTTTCAATTTATTGTGTTACAATTTTCATGTGTTTTTTCTGCTGCTGAATATAATTTGGGTTATTTCTGTAGGCATTACTTTTCTATGTATACTCAAAGGAAATAATCTCGTCAGGTCGTTTAAACTTCGCTGATGAAATAAAATTTATAAGTTGCTTTAAGAAAAAAAAACACCCTATGGATTCATTTTCACGTATAAGGCAACTTTAGGGCTAAAATAATATTAATAACACAATATTGTTTTCTTGTGGCAAGTATTTATGTGTATTCAAATCCCCTTAAAATGTTATCCAATAATCCCAATTTTATAAAAAAAGCTTAATCAAAAATCTTTTAAACTCACTGTATTCATAACCTGGAGTAATTAAAAACTAACTACTAATTTAGCAATTGCAAGGTGCATAAGATAAAACAGGAGAAACAAGCTCTATAGTCCAAAACAATAGACATCGTCACAGAATGTAATTGGATCTACAAAGGTAAGATTATATTACATTGCCTCTAAAACGACTTTGAAACTGTATTTGTTTCCAGCAAAGTAATTTAAACATTTCAATTCTAATAGGAGAGGCTAAATACAATTAGCTGTTTCTTTTCAGAAAATTATTTAATTTGTATGACCTATACAAACATAGATGACAATAACGGTTGTATAGGTACATTCTCGAATAGTTTAATTAATACAATTTTACTTTCTTCATAGCTTGTTGTACGTAGTGTTGCTCTTTTTTTAATATTTAGTTTAAATAAAGCCTTTTTAACTCTTAGTTACGCCTAAGAATTCATGTTTGACCTTTGACCATAAATAATAAAGCCAATGTTCAAATCAAAGACAATGGTTTTACTTTACACTTGCGAAACAAAAAAAGAAGAAAATCTAACAATCTAATAAATCTCTCGACCCGTCATCCATCATTCACTCCAGGTATTTATTTATTTATTTTATCCTCCTCTTGTCCTCCTCATTTTGATTGGATGTAGGCCTACTTGCCAGGTTAAGTTTATTTATTTATGAGATATGCATTTTTGTTTTGTAAAAGTGGTTAATTGTTATATGACGATGCCAATTGTACTGTATTGTATTTAAAGGCAAATAAATCTTTGATCTTTGAATCTTTGCCTTATTTTATTTTCAAATACCTTATCCTTAATTCGTAGTTTTCTACGGTAAGGGATTCACTATAGGACATTTTTAATGCATGAAATAAATTGTTGTATTTGTATAGTAATTTTGTAGGAAGAATATAGGAATACAAATAAAACTGTATTATATATATAACTTTAAATTTTTAGTAAAAAGATTATTTTTTATAGTAATTTAAATGTTTTAAAGATAAAACACATTTGAGAACGTACTTTACATAATCTTTTACAAATAAACCGGAATGATTTCCATAATTTCTGAGAGAAATACTAGGCTAAGTACTAGTGCTATTTCAAGAATCAAATTATATGAAATGGAAAAAATATGGTTTTTTTATAATCATATTTATAATAATAGACTAGATATACACGACTTCAATTTTTAATAAAAATAAGGGATAAGTAGATCCTGGATTTACGTAAGTCAGGTAGAGAACGTGACTGTTTTGGCACATGACAGATTTAAAGAGGATCGCCGCCAACCGGTTACATAGTCATCGGCCTCTGTTTTTCTCTTCCCTCTTAGTACTTGTGATTATCTACAATCCTCATGAGACAAGTAATTTATTGGAATAAAGTTGTTGAAATAAAAAAACAATTTAAAATGGGAATAAGATTTTATTATCGATCAGTTAAAAGTACCAACTAATCGATGAGAGACAGAAATGGAAAGTGCTGAAAACTTGTATACCCATTATGTTTGCTAGAGGATGCAAATTTTTAGATAACGATTTAAAGTATACATAGACCCTTTAACTGATGTTATAAGTCGGAGGTTAGAGAAAATCATTCGTCCAACATATGCTAAGCAGTAATTCTTTGAGTGTAAACAATAATAACGTGTCTAAAGTAGTAGATATATTAAATTAAATACGTTGTAATTTAAATATTTTGTAAGACCAAATCACTTAAATTCCTCAGCGCAAAGTCTCGTCAGCGCATTTTTACAAGCATTTTTTACATAATGACTCGAGACAAACGCCTATAATGTTTTACGCTAGGCGTAAAATTTAAACTTGTGCCCCGACAGCACACGGGTGCATGGGGCATGGGCACATGTTGGCCAAATGAGTGTGTTTTGTACATGTTTAAACTAATTTTCATGTCGTAATGAGTCTTAAAATCCGTTTGAAGCTCATCCGATGTTACGTATCAATCTTTTTATCACATTTTTTTTAATTAGGTAAACAAATTATGTAACTTCAATAAGTTTTTTACAATATAATAAAAATAATTCAAATTAAACAGTATGAAAACTTGATTCATAAAATAAAATATCAAAAAAATTGTTACTGGATGAAACGTTGTAAACTAAAATAAAAAAAAAATATTTATACATTCTTATTAACACACCAAATAGGCCTCCACATTTATTAGAAAGAAGACCAAGTTGATAATGCTCTGAAATACAAAATATATCCAAGGCAAGTATTTGTTTTCAAACCACTTCATAATACCTCACATGGAAAAAACTTGTATACCTGACACAGAATATGCCTTTGCCGTTACATTTTACGGGCAAATATCTTAGCTAAAAGGTATTAAATTTGATCTACGAATTTAATTTTTAAATGCTTGATTCATTTAATTGTTCGAAATCTGTCGTGATTCAATACAAGGCTACCAATATAGAAGCTAATCAGGCAGCTAATCTGTATTAGTAGCCCTGGATACAACATTAGTTCGTATGATATTCTTTTTTTTTCTCCAGATTAAAAATCCAGGAAGTATTTTTCAATATTGTTTTCTCAAATCGAATTAATAATTTTAACTATACATCAATTTAAGTGTTTTGTTTTATTTTATATAAATAATTAAAAATGACAGCTAACAATAGCTCCGACAATTATTAAAGACAAAAACATGTTTCTGATGGCGTTTTGTTTTTGCCCCAATCGTAATTGGAACCAAACGATATTGGAGAAGCAATTTAGGGCACAGATTGAAATCAAACTCATCTTTCTTTCTATCTTATTCTCTCTCACTCTCCACTCTGCAATTACCTCTTTTTAAACCCCATAATTATTAATTATAAAGTAGGGAGAAAAGTGTGGTATTACATTATCGTACTTGAAATCTCCAAATGAGCTTGAGAGCGAGTGAAGAAATGGTATACGATGCATTTTCGGAAAAAAAGTGTAAATGTATGGGGGGACCTAATATAAATATTTTAAACAGAAACTTTTACTCCTGAACTTAATTTTTACTTGAGCATGTCTTTTAAACTAATAAAGATTTTCAAAAACTGATTCCAGCACTCTAATCAGTGTAAAATCTAGCTTAAAATAATGTGTCACAAAATCATCATTACATTTTAAAAATAACGTTTTTATCCAATATGGCGGATCCAAGATGGCAACCAAAGATTATGATCCTGTAAAAATAAAAAGCTAATTGCTCAACAATGATAGGCGTTGGTTTCGTGTCAATATCTCAGAAAATGCCTGTAAAAATGCACTAACGTATCTTTTTTTAAGATCCGTGTTAGGTATTTTTTGTTTTCTTCTTTATGTTGTAATTTTTAAGTGACAAACAAGCAAAACTTTAAAGAACAAGTCAATACCAACAAAACATATGACTCGAACGTTCCCTTCGGGGGGAGGGTTTCAAATGGGTGGCCCATGGTCTGTATAGTTCTCTTAGCAGTTATAATCTTCTTGTGCAATCAACGGAAAGGGCAATGAGGAATTAGTATATATTCTTTGGGAGCATGAGTCAAATTAAGTATAAGATTATAGGTCTTAATTGGTAGAAAACATTGCTGAAAAACGGAAGGCAAAAGTTTCGGAACGCCCAGGTAAGGAAAACGGGATGTGATATATAAAAGTTACCCTTAATTATTTCGAAGAACAACTTAAGACACAATTAATTTTGGTTAGTTATCGCAAACCTTTTGAGGTTTGAATTATCTTTGTTTTCTACTAATATAATTTGATAACTATATTTAACCACCATTATAATTTGATAGCTATAATGATAACTACTTGAATAACTTAATGACTTAAATTATAATTACTAGTATAATTTGATAACTACATCTATAATGTGATCAAAATTCGATCAATCGATACTCTTGTTTAAGAATACTTTTTACCCCTGATTGGCCGTCTTTCTGTCGTGATAAAAATGTATAATGCCTATATAACTGTTTCTCTATTTCTGTATTATTGTCTTCCAACGTTTCATTGTTTTAAGTAACCCCCAAAAAATTTAAAAATATACGGAAGGAAATTATTTAAAAAATTATGGACAGTTTCAGCACTTTTCAACAACACTGAATATCTATTACTAAAACGAAGAATGTTCATCGGGATTTCTGTAAGTTTCGAGAATACAATTAAACATGGAAACTAAAATTGGATTGCTGATATGATTAACACCTATTATTATTTGTATTGATAAATATTGCTCAGAAGTGGTAGAGGAGAATACTTACAAGAGGGATGAATAAAAGTCTTTTATTACACGTAAATATTCACTACGCTTCCATTAACGTATGTTTATTATTGTTTTACTATCTCACTAGCTGTTTAGGAGAGATTCATCCATTATTGAAATTATTTTGTTGACCATGAAACTATTGAAATTCAGGACCTTTAATTATTAATCCAAGTTCAAAACGGCGTTAAAAATGTACAGAAATTTTAATTATAATTGAATATTATATTTGTAGCCAGAGTCAGATATGTAAATTTAAATCTATAATTCACACATTGCAAAGTTACATTTACGTTAAATACATAGTATTTTCCTAACCATCATAGATAATTTACCATAAGATGAAATAGTCAGTTTAAAGTCAGCTAAAGGGGAAAATGCACGTTATTAATGAATTTTTTATATGTAGCTTTTGACGTGGTCACATGCATAAAAATAATACTGGACTATTGGTTGTTTATTGGTCCAAAAAAGTTAAAAATATCAAAAAATGTTGTTCAGTTGTGTATAAATAAGAAACTTTATTAGCGAATTTCCCCTATAGGGAAGAAGCTGTTACCGTAGTACTCATGGTGAGACCTAAGCCCAAGACCATGATAACTTTTCGTTTTGGGGCCCCCAGAAGCAAAAAACACTGTTCGTTCATTTTCATACATACATATATATATGTGTCTTTAAGCATGATAACTCGCGTAAAAATGATCTCAATGAAATTTGGCATGGATGTGTAAAGTAGTAATTCTTCATACGAGTTCGTAACCAGCCCGATCGGACAACCGGAAGTGGGGTAAAGGGGGTTAAACCCCCCCAAAATGTGTTTTTTGAGTTTTTTACATAGAAAAATGAAAATAATACAATTTTTGTTTGCACCATTAAATTCAGCTAAAAAAACAAACAATTTAGTATTTTTAATCACTGCTCTATGCCCATTGGTTACCGAGATATTTAAAGTGGTAAACACAGTACGTTGTCCCAACGTTAACCTAATGGGAAATAAATAAAATTCTGTATCTCTCTTATTTCTCAACATACCTTGATAAAACTTGGTAAATAACTTCTTCTAGTTCAGTTCTACTAAATATTGAATTAAAACCAAACATATTTAATATACCCGTAGCAGAAAACCTGCATACTCATTCCCTATGTTATTCTTATGGAGATTACAAAAACATGTCAAATCTCGCTATGTTGGATTAAAATATGTTGTTTTGCATTTAAAATACGCTGAGTATGCAGGTCTGCTGCAACGGGGGTATTTTATCCATGGAGCAGATCTTTTAAACCTAAAGTGTAGGGTTAATTTGGCCGATTTGTTTAAAGAATACTTTCCTATTTCTACCGTTTTGTTACATAACCACATGTATCATGAACTTTAAATGTGAGTAATAATATATATCACAACCAGCCTAGGGAAATGACAAATACACTTGGCTGCAGCATTTGGTTGGCAGGGTTTAGAGAGCTACTATGTCATTTGAACTTTATGAATCGTGTATGAATAAATGTGCGTGTGTTTGATTTAAGGTCAGATATAAATTCGTGGAATAGCACAAATTCTTTGAAAATGTATTTATACTGTACAACTGTGCAAAGTTTAGCCGTGTTTTCATTTATAAAATGAAATGCTACAACACAATAATCTATTGAACTATATATATATATATATATATATATATATATATATATATAACACGCAAATTATACGTTTGCACAATACACGCAATTGCTAAAATACGATCATAACAACAATATAATCACAATATACTATTGTAATCAATGATTGAATTTAAAAAATTAATACTATTTTTGAAGTGTTAAACCTAACCATATAAAAATTAAAATAGCATTTTTGCTTATCATGCAAGCACACGTTATACGCAAAAACTCAGTATCACCAACTGTATGACAGGTAAATAATATCATTTGAAACTATTTATCCACTTATAAAGATTTTCCTTTATTTAACCTAAATTATGGAACAAGCGTGTATAAAGACACAGAGAAGAATCAAACTGAGGTCGCTTTTAAATGGGTCTTCTGTCAAAGTCTTTAACATTCATCCGCATTGGAAACACTCACAATGAGGGTGGCTATTCCATAATAAATCCGCAGTTCTGAGATGGATGAATGTATATATTTCACTCCTTGCTTGTATTTAACAACGAGTCCCTTGTAGAGAAAAAATAAGTATGTTAACACAAAAATATAATTTTGTAATTAGCATAAAACCTAGGTAAAAAAAATCACGGACTCGGGACAAACTGGTCACGGAGAAATGATTCAATGTTGTATTGAGAAATGATTCAAACTTGTTTCAGTATGTTTCGTAGCAATTTGCATGTTCAGTCTTATTAGTCCTTAAGGTTAAAACAAAGATCGAACCATGTGAAAGCTATAAATTTGTTATAAAATGCAGTGCGATATTTATCTTGGTTTTGATATTTTTTGGAGAAAGCAATTCTAAATTGAATATAGCCTAAACATTTAGTTATAAAATTGTAGAATCTACAATTGCACCCTAGGATACTCAGATAATTTGTGTTACTTCTTTCATATTACCAGTGAAGAAAAAGTATTCATTTCTGTATGCTTGCTATATGAGGCCTTTATAACTTAAAAGTGAGACGAAATTTGTATTAGAAGTCGAGAGGTTTGGAATATTGACATAGGAAAAAGAACCCTTTTTGAGGATCACCTTCAAACTGAATAATGGATTGCATTACCTGACTTTGCCCACTACATTTAGTTTGTGAAATATCTCCCACATATCATCGCACAGCCAAAAATACTTTATCGACAGCCTTGTAGTTTGCATAGACATTCCTTTAAGGGCGTAGGCGTTAAACACGAATGGATTATTGAGATTTCGAAATTTTAAGGTTTTTTTGTGAGGTTGAAGTTCTGAATACTTTTAGGATATTTTTGGATAAAATAGTCTGTGGAAGACTTTTTGTTAAAATATTTTGTGTTCATTTAATAAGGCAGATGGTGCTTAGTACTGGTTAAGATGTTACAGCTGACTTATAATTTAATTCCTTCATATAACGGTTTATGAAACATTGCCTATTGAAATATACTTTGGATACGATGAAATATTGAAATTGCCTTGAAATATTGCTTTTTTAGGCAATATGCACGGTGTAAAATTCAGATTTATCTTAGGGTTTGCCCCACTTTAAATCTTACGTTTATATTCAATACTAATTTTTGGGCTTTGGTAATTATAATTTGGTTTCAATAGAAACTATTGACCTTCTAGTCTAAACATGCAAAGAACGAGAAAACTGCTAGTTTAGATATATTTCGAAGGCAGGTCCATTGCATAGTTTTTATCATACAGCTGTCACTGTTTGTTTATTATCATTGATTATCTCATTATTATATTTGTCATATAGGTCAGTAGTATTAAAATCGAAATAGGAAGTAATTTCTATAAACCTTTTTTGCTAAAGGCTTTATTTGCAACCCAGTATAAAAGAGACAGCAGTATAAGAGATTGCCCAAAAATAAAAAATAACAATAAAATATATGTTTAAATTTGAAAAAGTTATAGTTATAGTTATAGTTAAAGTATACTTGGGGGAGAATATTTCTATCTTTTACCACCTTAGCACAAGGCCGGCGAGGGTAAAAACTTAGGATATTAATATTGAATCATAAATTAAGCAATTGACGCAACAAAAACTTTTCTAGAAAATTGATCATATTCATCTCAACTTTTTGTTTAATTCTACTGGCATAATGGTGGTTGTCAAAAAGTTTGTTTTGTATTAAATTTTTATATATCACAAATCTTTATTGGCACAATTAAATAACTAAAATTGACTGGAGGTTTACGTACAATCGAGCTTTAAACAATTCAGAATTTCAATTACATTATATTAATTACAGAATTAATTAGGAAGTGGATCCAGGACTTTAACTATTTTGTCTTACGAAGCGGCTGCAAATGACAAGTGTTTGGATAGGTTGCCAACAGTGCTGTCCCTCTCACAGATATGCCCAAATAAACATTGCAAAACCCATACAATGGCAAACAAATTCCATTTTCGGATTTAATGCCTGTGTTTTTTTCAACACAGCCTAACTATGTAATACCTCCGCTGCAGCAGAACCTCATACCTTTCAAGCCAAAAATGAACATGAAACATATTTTTCTGTGTCAGCATGACTAAAATAAAAAATTTTAATCTCTAAATTTTTTTTTTGGAAATATGTACGAACAAACAGAACTCAGTACCTTCATAATTTGACTAGGAAAACCACAATCACGAAAGAATGGTACAGTAACATTCGTACAATACACCCCGATCATATACATTAATGCCTGGCGGAATAGTTTGTCCCTAACGGCGGCGCCCGCACAACCTTTAGGTTAAAAATAGCATATTTCATAATAAGAGAAAGTGGGTGATCGCATATTCAAGACTATAGTTTGAAATGCGAGACTCATCAAGCATACAGACAAGAATATGCAGAGCAGTTTCACTCGTGTTTTGAACGATAGGCCTACTTATTTTGCTACACAGCTAATAAAACCATCTCATTTAACGTTGTTTATACCGGAAAAATTCATGAAATATGGTAAAAATTACTTTTGCATAGTAAACATGGTTTTGGCGTAGTAAACAATGTAATTATGAATTTTTGCAGGAGATAAACACGTAAAAAAACATATAATTAAAATTGAGTGTAGCAAAAAAGTATATATAAAGCTCTTTAATTGCTTTGATTCTCATTTCCACTAAATTACTAGTGAAAAGCAATAATCTACCACTTACCTCTCTTGCATCGGGAATGGTGGCTGTTCGTCGATGTGATGAAAACAGAATTCAATCATCATCTGTGCTGCATTGTTTATGACTGTCGGAGTCGGATTAATTTCCCTTGTTCAGCCCTAATCAGTCTTTCTCTCTATACTTCATGTTATGGTTTCGGTATCTCCCAATTTATGAGCAAATCAGGATTCATTACCGGGTACAAATCAATTTAAAATTATTTTCAAATTAGTTCAATAATAGTTATATATATACATAGCTATATATATGCATTTTAAAGTGAGTCTTTCTCGCTTGAGCTAAACACTTACCGCTCGACGCGTAGCGGAGTGCGGTAATTTTAGCGTAAGCGAGGCGGAGTACATTCCTACAACTGGATTCTTGGATTCCTAAACAATAAATACAATCACAGTTCAATGCAGCTGTAGTGCAGTTCAATCTAATTCAAGCCCAATGTAGCTGAAGTCGATATTATGATTTTGAGATTATGAGCAAATCCAACTAAGTCAAATCAAAACGGAAGTGGAAGCGCTAGATTAGGGTTGCCATACGTCCCGAACTTTCCCGGAGTACCAAAACCGCTCCCGGTGTCCGCGCTTTTATCCCGGTGGACGCGAAATGTCCCGAATTGTTTTGGGTTGTTAGCATTATATCGAATTTAAAAAAAATTAACTTGAAAAAACATTCACTTTGGAGTTGTAAAATTAGTATGTTTTCAGAATTATGTAACCCTCCGCGAAAATTAATTGTTGATGTATAGAACGGGACAAATTCCAATTTGCAATAAGCAGATTTATTAGGATAACAGGAAGTAGCTTCCAGCGTCTGCTCATTGAAAAGAGCCAAATAAAAAGAGCTTGATCATTTGAAACATATTTTCTACTAAACCGAGTTGAGATGTGTTTTTATATTCTCTAAAATTGATATAGTTAAGTTTAAAATATTTTCAAGTGTAGATTTTTATTGTTTGTAATTAGTTCATCATGACTGTTAAACGTTTGTCTTAGCAGGTTTGTTAAAATATCAGTTCTAAGTTTAAGAAAACAACTGTATCTTTCGTAATGTTTCGTGGATGGGGAGGGTTGGAGAGGACTTTTGTACGGGGGTTTAAAGTACTTGGGAAAAAGTGTACTGGATCCAGCCAAAAAACCTATGGCAACCTTATGCTGGAGCCAATGACTGTGATTGGCTGAAGCGTGTAAGAGTACAATGCAATCAGCTGGAGAGCTATAAAGCAATCAGCTGGCGAGCGATAAAGTCTTTATCGCTCGCTCCTTATTAAACTGCAATTTTTTGAATGGTTTTAAGAGCGTGAATTGGTAGTTTACGTGCGGTTGTATGAAACAATTTTCATTGGTTTGGATTAAAATATGCAAATGTGTAGCTCACAAATCATAAGGAGGTACTTTACCTAAAACAATCAGTTAACGGTTACAGAACCATTTTGTTCCTTTTAAACATGAGTTTTTTGTCAGTTTATACAAATCTAAAACAATTTTATCGAAATAAAGAAATTAGAAATAAAGTATGTGTTGATTATTTTCTCAATAGTGCAACTAATAATTTGATATTAAGAGTCTATAAAAGTATCTTTTAACAGGCTGCAAATTTACTTAATTTACAAGCGGTAATGGAGATCCAATAAGATTTATGAATAAGAGATCCCCGTTCCAGAAAATCCATACCTTTAAACTCAACAACAAGTTGAAAATGTTCCATGTTAAATAAAATTTATATCTGGCTCTTTTAAAGGAGAATGTTTATAGAATTTGCAAAACATCTCTGAAATTCTGAAATCATGGAACCATTTTTTAGTTAAAAATTAACGAACTCCTACGTACCTTGGATCATTTTTATTGTTATTTGACATAAAATACTATTTTAAGACACATTATCCGACCTTCTACTTTCCTAGGCAAGTAAGAAATCACCAGGGGCTAGGAGAAAATCCTAAATTTTGTATGGGTAGACATTTATATCACAATGAAAATATTTTTAGTTATAACGCAATATCGCAAAATCGGAAGTCCAACGGATGATCGAGTCATGAATGACAGTTGTTAAAATTTTCCCAGCTTCTGACAGACTTTAAATTGAGATTATTTTGAGCGTCAGCATTGCCTTATTTATATGCGGTTCATACAGTATACAGTATGATCCATGCATGCTCTAAGGATATGCCACTTTTCTTATAAATCTCCCTATAGAAGTAACTTTAGGAGGATGTTCGTTATTTTACAAAATCTTTATCAGAGAAAGGTTAATATAAAACAAAACAAGAGGCTGGAAAGAGGATCTTAAATGGACGGCTCTACCGTCCAATATTAAAAATTACATGTGAAATTTTAGGAAAGTTATTTCACTTGTTACTTTTAACTTGGCAATTTCTACAGCAATTTTGATTATATTTTATATCCACTAAAAAGGACCTTCAAATTCATTCATTTACTAACTGACCAGGCTTACAATTTTCCTCTGACTTTTAATGGCCGCCCCCCCTATTGAATTAAAAGATCAATTCATCGAAATTCAACGGGGTCCAATTTTTACGCAAGTACCGTAAAAATGATATTTTATGTACAGGAACTTTGTCTTAATATAGAAGGGTAGGACCATATTTAATATAAAAGTATGTTAAAATATAGTCCCGTGATTTTAGCTGTCCCGGGGCTGTTTGAAAATGTAGAATACAGTCTCCTAAAATAGACACTATTTAATTTTTTTATTTTACTCTATTTGAAAACACATGTTTGACAAATTACTTGTTTGTAGTTTTAAGGTAACATACATTTTTCTTATGATATGTGAGATCACTACATATATCAAATATATAATTTGACATCACCATATGTCCTACAAAAGAGAGTTTGCCATAGTAAACAATGTATGCCATTAAGAAAAAAGAAGAATACAAGAAAGTTATAAGAAGTCACAGGGAAAAATGTTTTGTGATATAAGACTAAGGTTTTAGAGTAATGCTCCAAAGCCATTTGTCAGTTGGTAACAAGATTTAGGTCGGTATCCTTGGTTTGGCAACTGCCCAATAATAGCATCAGCAGTGGCTCTTGTACAAGGCCAAATCCAACAACTGTTTTCTACGCAATGGCAGCATGTGTGATGGGGGGGGGGGGGGGGAGGATAATAGTGATGTTTTGTTTCACATAAAGTTCTAGTGAAGGTGTCCTATTATTGCTTTCTAAGTTTGTTACGAAACCTTTAAAAAATAAACTCCCTATAAATATAATAAATTAACCATCCCTATTTTACAAAAATATACTTTTCTAATTTCCGCTCTTATAGTCAGAAAGGCTTTTAGTCGAAAACACGTCATTCTATGCAGCATAATTATTTATATGATTTTTGCTTGTTAAAATGAAAAGGTTTGCTTGTTGTTTTGACACAACAGTATTTTTAAAATAACCAAATTACATTTATTTGGTAAATAAAGAAATAAAATTTCCTTAAGTTAAACCAGATTCATATTTTTTTTGATATTTCTAAACCCGAATTTGATTATTCGAACAAATGAATTTTTAAAAATATTTAAATCCACATATCTGTCTTGATAGAAGTTTTAGTTTATTTAATGCAATATATAAACCCAAAGAAACAAAATTTCATTCCATAAAATATGACAACACATTCTTTAAACGAGTAAACTTATTGCATAAAATCCTATGAATAACAATGAGATATGGCAGAACTCCATTTAAAAACCCTTCTCCACTTTGCGGCAAGCAAATAGGCCTTTATTAATCCAAGAAAATCGAATTCCTCTTTAAAATTTCTGTAACTTTCACTGCTACAAAATCGTGTGATCCTCAATCATATTTGCTTGTGTTCTCAATCTAAATCACTTTTCAAATAATAACCAGAGTCTTCTTTATAAACCTATTGTAATGTTAGATTTTAATTACTATCATACGTATACAATTTTTATTTACTTAATTCTCAAGAGTATTCAAGCATAGAACTATTTGTTTTTCATTTTTGGGTTCAGCAAAGGAAACATTACGCTTATTTACTTTCCATTTGTGAGCAAATTGTACTGTTAATTAGAGTTCTGTTTAATTACAATTATTCCATGCTTTAAAGTGGCGATTAGTAATCAATACTTGCTTTATTAATAAATATTTCTTTTATTATTGCTGTTTTCTTAGGACAATGAGCTTTGCAATATATCTGGGATAGTGGTGTATATTTTTCTTCTTAAATAAAGTTCCTCTTTAAGCTGGAGATAGAAGTTGAAGACACAAAACGTCATGTATCCTCGAATCCCTGTAAAATAAGTACCATACAGTTAATTGAAAAAATAAAAACTTCGTTCACATACTCTGTTGGGCATTCCGGTTTTGTTTTAGATGATCACGAACTACAATAGGGAAGATTCTCTTGATGAAGCGAGGAATATTTTTACCAGGTCAACTGTCTTAAGTCTTCAAAGATCAACACATAAAAGACAAAGGATTATGGTTTCTCTCAGAACTTGTTTCCTACTTATCTATGGACAATTTCCAGCATGGATACGAGTTTTTATTTGGGGGAAATTTTTCCAGAATGGCCGCCAAGATATTAAACACAATGTAAAATTGTTAGTTGTAAAAAAAATCAGTCTATATTTCCAAAAGGATTGCTAGATAATGACTATTAACCACCACCAGACATTTTTATTATTTTTTCTTGATTTCAATGTTAGGCCGCCATCATGGATCCACCATTTTAAAGTTAAATAAATTACTTTCAATAGGAAAATGCTTTTGTGATCCATCTTTCCTAATTATATTCTCACGCTGTATACAATGCTGTAGACTGTTTTTAAATCTGACATTTCTATTTCAATATATCGTTTTTTTATTTAGAAAGTTCTTAGGAACGAAATATAGATGAAACTGAAGACAACACTATCTTTATATTAATTTTTTTATATGGCTGATCCAATATGGGCCAAAATGTTCACGCACTCAAAAAGAAGTAGGCATTATTAGTCCAAATTGTCAGGTAATGGTCTGTTATCGATATTTTAAATTTACAAGAGGTTAGGCACCCATCATAGGACCCCGAAAATAACCTGTTGAAATAATTTCAAATCAAGAAATATTTTTTTAATTATTTTTTTAAAATCCAAAAAAGATACAACACGTTATGCGATTATCTCTAAGTAGGGAATTTAATTAAACATTATATGATTTGTGATTATACATGCACCAAACGGTTCAGGAGTTCTGTGTACTTTAGTGATTGATGTTTCAGCGATTTCTTTCATGTTTTTGGAGATTTTCGCCCCATCTCTACGTTTCCGACCACCTCTTAGGGTGCCACCTTGCATTTTTAATCACTAAAGCACCTATTCGTAAAATCAGAAGTCAATTTCCTTTAGCTTATTTCATAGCCACTTAATGACAGCAAGCTTCTGGTATAACAGGACCATCAAACTTGGTGTCCATTTTGGAGGAAACCTCTCTATACATAAAAAACGCGGACCCTGTCTTTAGACAAGTAGGGAGCAAGTTCAGAAGAAAATCTCGCTATACGCCTCCGTGCGTTAATCGTCACCGGTGCGGTTCCTAGACCAATGGCCAAACAATTGCACCCAATTGGCTGGTATTGTAAGGATCACTTAAGCAAACTGAGGTGAACATAAATCTTTGATAAATCAAATAAGACATTAAATTCAAGTATTAATTGACATTTCAAGCATTAACCTACTAGGAAAGGAAAATATTTAAGCGTTAATTGTAAAATGTTATTGAATTTCCCTTGGTTATTACTCTTGTTATACCCACAGCAAAAGGATACAGTCAGTTTCTGCCTTACATAAAACTTAAAATACTTGCCTATGAAAGTAATTAGCGGTATGGCAGCCAAGACCTTCCACGCCAATGAAACGTGGGGGAAGCTGAAGGCCAGTAAAACATCCCCCACTACGTCAGCCGCCATCAGCACCACGCCCACCGCTGCACTCAGCAGTACCAGCCCCACGGTCTTCTGGTGAACGAAAAAAGGAGGAGAAAAAATGATAATACAGCGCGAATCAAATGAAACGGCCCAGGCCTTCTAAAATTAACATTTTTAGAATACAGTCGTAAGGGCAGACTAGGCCATGGCATTTTATTTGACCTATAACATCTCTATTATAGATAGCCGTAATCATTTGTCCGAAATATGACGCAATACTACGTGAGTGGTACGTTGCACCCACTGTTCCTCCGCCAAAAATCCTGTTCCTTTTGGTTAACAAACGGGTAAAATTTTACTAAAGACAAATTAATGGCATTATATTCCATTGCGCGTAAACAGCAGGAGTAATTTTGTGACTTATGATAATCCAAAACTCGGTTATCCGAAATTCCGCTTTGTTCGAAACGCTATCAGGACGGGGAATTTACCCCCGCATAAAAATTTACATGGGTAAAAAACTGGTAATACTTTACTGAAGACAAATTAATGGCATTATATTCTATTGCGCGTAAACAGCAGGAGTAATTTTGTGACTTATGATCACACGTGTTTACCGACCGTGGGTGGATAGATGAAACGTATCAGTCGCAGGTAACGGTAGGAATAACTTTGCAAAAAATGAGTAAGACTGTGTAATTTGGTTACGGGTACTTACCAATCGCAGGAACAAATTTTAATTTATCAAAGGGCTGTTTAATTTCATATCGTGTATTTATCGTTCGCAGGTGATTGGTGCCGCAGCGGCGGTACAGTATTTACAAAAGACGATCACATATAATGAAGAAAAACGACTAATTTAACTCCGAGAATATCTTTGCAAAATAAACAAACGCGTTCGTAAAATATAATCGCTGGAGAAATAGCAGACATAAATTAAACACATTCTTTAATAACTATTTTTATTTTTGGTCCGCTCAATCCGAAATATTTGCTAATCCGAAAAGGGGCCGCTCGGAATTATGTCTGATCATCTGGACTTCACTGCATCACTATTGGTAGCGTAAGGTCGATGTATTGTTTTAGATAAGATAGTTATCCGTTTTTCCAAGTCTTTAACAATTTTTTTATAAAACTTTTTAAAAAAATAATAAACAAAATTGGAAAAACAGAATCTAAATACCTTACAAGCTGAAATATATGTGTTTTTTCGACTTTTTGAATTCTTTAATCTCCTTGCCGAAAGATAATTATTAAGTATCTCTAGCAATACACGAGTAAAATACGCAAACATAGTTTTCCTTTGTAAACACTTTTACAAATAGAGTTTTTTAATACATTAAGTTAAAACAATTTTTTTTTATTTTAATTATTTACAATTTGGAGTGACTTAGTTGGTGCGGCTAAATATCAGCTGCGATATGGATGGCCCTGGGAGTAGGTAAGTGAGAGTAAGTACATTATTTTACCTCATGAGATGTAATGAAAATAATTTTAGAAAACTTTCATCTTATATAAAAAAATATGCTGAAGAAGATAAGCAATATCTATCTACTACCATTTCAGGAAAAAGTAGTGAAATTGTTTTCAAGTGAATCAAAACCTTATATATGATTTCACACGAGGGTTTATTAAATAAATTTTACCTTTACATAAAAAATTTTCTTTGTCAAAATTTTCTTTTCGATTTTGTGAACTTGAGTTTTCTTAGACGAATGATAATCATTCATGTCCGCAATAATATATTACCGTGAATATTCAAACAGCCGTGATACATTTAAAATATATTAAAATTATTACTTACGTAAAGCCTGTAGATATCACAGTTTTTATTTCATTAGCACAACAAGATAATTAAATAGGATTGTGATGTCTACAGGTTTTAAGTAAATAATAATTTGAATATATTATTATTGTGATTGTGATTTAAATGCAGTAGTTTAATGCATAAAGATTTTGTTACAATGAAAACATAGACCTAGTTCAAATTTAGTTTTCAGTTCCATATGATAAACGTTTCTACTCACATATTTAATTCCATAAACAAGAACAGCGCCTTCAAGAAGTTGAACAATTGTGAAGATAAAATCTAGCCAAAGTGATGCCTGATAAAAACCTAGAACAATGTGTAGCTAGCATAAAATTTCAATTAAAATTTAATTAATACTTTTTTACGAACTATATTTTTGATGATGTCAAATAACCATAGAATTTTTCAAAATAAAGTAATTAAAATTTACGATTAACATGGTAGTGTCTTGCGGGTAACTGGAGGACCCAACAAAAACGAAATTTAGTCTTTCGGGTAACTAGAACTCCTAAAAACGATTTTTTAAGTAGTTGAAAGTCTATAGAAAATTTCTAATTAATTATACAGTTCAGTTTATCAAACCCCCATTAAATACTTTTTAGAGATTTCTAACTACCATACCTCCATATTTATCATAATCATTATTTTATTTTACCGCATAACTTAACTTACCATTTTGTTGAAAATACCCAATGTACATTGATGCAAGGTAGACTAAGACCATAGCATGACCATAAATCTGGAAATGCACACGATATTTTAGGTATTCTTATTAGGCACATAATATTAGAAATTATTTAAATTGTTACTGTCATGGATATATTATTTTAGGGATATATATTTTGTGAACATGTGTATAAGTGTATTTTAGGTACATTAATTAGAGTATGGAAAATAGTTAACCGCACAAATGATTTCGTGTTCTTTGGACCTAAAACCGTAAAGGGGAGAGAGATGTTACTAAGGAGTTTTTGCCAGCTATGGTGAAACAACGTGCTATTTTTTGCGTTATTGTTAAATGTAGAAAATTAGCTGACTTTATCTACCTTATTGGTTTGCTGTAGATAGCAAAGATTCTTTACTTCTGGCATAGCTGGAATACGCTGTTCCTGTGGTATTTTTTTGCTAAAACGTTTAATAGTTTTTCTTTGCCGATTACAGTACAGTACTATTCGGAACACAATGAATGTGAATTTACAAAAGAAATAACTAAGCGAAATTAAGTGATAAAGCACATAGTTGTACACATTTTATATCTCATATTTACATATATTTAATTTCATTACAACTAGAAAGGGGTTAAAATTGTACTTATATATTAACCTAAAGAATTAGTTATGAACAAATTATTAAGGAGGAAAAATAAAAGTGTATAAAACCTTAAGGAAAATGTTTTATTTTTTGTACATCTATAAAATATTTCAAAATAAAATGTTTATGCCATTATAACTATTATAAAACATTTGCATATCTTAAAAATATTAAATTGATATTGTTCTAATTGCAAAACAATATTAGATTAACCAATGCAAGATTCATAAAAGAAAAAAAGAAATATATTTTAAAATATATGTTAGTATATATTTTAAATTTAAAATATATTTTTCAAAAAAGCTTCCTAAAATTAAAAATAATATTAAAACAAAAAAGATTGATATAAATAAACTTAAAATTTTCGGAAAATTTGTAAAGACTGTTTAATTTTTTTAGTTGTCAGTGATATCAATATATCCTATAAGCTACTTACAATATCGAACCATCCAATGATAAAACACCCAGTCCTTAGCTGGAGGCAGTAACAAACCGTCCTGTCCAGCTTCACTTCCATTCTAGACAAGATTGAATCGTTATCACGTCATGAAATATTAACATTGTTTTAATTGATTACATCTACTACACATAATACACGAATGACATCACTACATTACTTATATTTAAATTTGTACACGTATTATTACGATGTGCATCATAATGATTGTTAATAATTCACTTGTAATATACTGGTTTTCTCAGGATCTGACTTTCCTTAGTGTTTTGCTTGTTTTTCTTACAGTATGAGCGTAGCTATTTAGTTATTCAATTATTCTCTTGAGATAACTTCCTGTATCAATAAGTAAAATATACACATCAGTTAAACATTTATAACATATTTAAAACTACACTTATAAGTTTCAAAAATGGACTGTATTTATGCACTTTTAACTATAAATTAAGCTCATTGAAATATAAATTTCTATTAACCGAAATAGAATGTATGAATAAAAAAACAACCCATGAATAAAATAACGTAATAACATATCGTAATAATAACGTAATAAAATGTCATAAAAATTAAATATAATCAATCAATATTTTATTTATAAAATAAAATATATATTAAGGATTTGATTTACATTTACACCAGAAAAAACGTTTACTCCAATGCTAGGTTTTTTTTACCAAACTAATAGAGAAAGCCTATTTACCAGGTTAGATCGTAGTCAAGAATAAAGAGAATAAAAGAAAATCACTTGTGGTAAAGCTCACAATAATACAAACATTCACGTTTATAAATAATACAAAAATTCAGCTCACCACTACACTAGCACAGTACGGGACTGAGACAAATAACACACAAAATGAAACCCGAACCTACAAGATAACAAGAAACACCTGGTTTCTTATCAGTAGTAGACTGACACTTCACAGTGTCGTATGATAACAGATTATTTAATCTCACTTTAAAATTATAATCACCAATCCTAT
This sequence comes from Flexamia atlantica, assembly GCA_035578135.1. Taxonomy (NCBI): domain Eukaryota; kingdom Metazoa; phylum Arthropoda; class Insecta; order Hemiptera; family Cicadellidae; genus Flexamia; species Flexamia atlantica. Next base: position 611,961 of record JAQJVK010000063.1, on the reverse strand, counting down.
CTGTTCTCTAGACTCTAGACGATGGTAAATTTTTTTTAATGTTAATCAAATACAAAAAAAACTGAGCTATTTCAAAGTATTTTGTTTCATTTTTTATATATTTTTTTAATATATTTGTCTGAAATCATATATTTAATGTCGTAAGGCGATTCTTTGCGTCAAAATTGTTGGCGCCTGGCAAGTCGTAGAAAGGTGGAAGATGGCGCAAATTAAAGGTCTCTATTCCGCGATGGCGGGAGAAATACTGAATTTGATTGAAGCTTACTTGAAAATGAGAAATAACTTAAATATCTGCCATTTTAAAAGCATTGGGAGCTGCTTTGTTTACATAAAACATGTGATATCGTTATTTTATTTTAAACCATGTTCTAGATCTAAAAGCCAGTATGGTAGATCTAAAAGCCAGTTTATAAAGGTAGATCTTACTATATGAAATAAGAATTTTTTAAATTTAAATTTTCTTTTCTTAGGGGCTTAAGCCCCTACAAGCCACTAGTTAAAATTAGTTTTGTTTCGCTGTTACGCTTATTTTTTGCTTCATGGAGAAAAATACGGTTCAAACATTAATAGCTGTTGCATATACACAACCAACAAATGAGATTTTACGACAACGAAAACATTTAACAAATTTTGCCAAATGTTAATTATTATAAAAATAAATAAATCGACCACTAAGCCTGTAATAATGAATCAAACATAATAATTTTAAACAGGTTAAACGTATGATTACTAATTAGTTATGGCAATTTTCTCCAAAAATTAAAATCAAAACATAATAAATTTAGTTAATTCAATCCTCTTTTATATGATGAATAACGGAATTGCTTATAAGCTTTGGTGTTCGGTATGGAGAAATGTTTTTCAGGAAATGGTAATTTTTTGTATACCAGAAAAATTAAATCTATCCTTATACTTCCTAGAATGTTTCTCATATACAATCCATTTTTACCTTAAAGGTTGTTTAGCCTACGGAAAGCAAAAAGGTAAGAAGTAAGAAATCTAACATAAGAATTTTAATATTTTTTGCCTTTTTGTTTTGGTAATAGGTTAAAAAAATAATTTCTTCTTCAGATGCCGGGAAGTACTCTAAGGAAAGTTTGAAATATTACATTATCTTGAAAACAAAAAAGAAAAGTCGTTTCGAAGTACTGTGTGTCATAATGGCAGTTGAAAAGTTGTAACTGACTTTCGTTTCCTTGTTAACACATTTTATGTACTACAAACCACAAACTGCAACCTTTTCATTCATCTCTCAAAATAAAAATCTCTCTTAAATTATTTGAAAATACTTTATAGGCCCATAACACGATCCATAAATTTTAGTTAAGTTTATTCACATAGATAAATTTAGTATAACTATTCTTTATACAATAATTATAATTATAATTATAATTATAATTATAATTATAATTATAGAATAATTATTCTTTATACAATTGAGTTTTTTCGTAATTTAATCATTAAATTAACTATAAATACTATTTTTAAAACTAAATGTTTCAGTTATTTAAGTAACTAGGCTACTTATAGTAATATAAGTAATCTGATTTATCATTCAACAGGACAACTTTTAAGCAAAGTTATAAAACTTTGACCAAACGAAAATAGAATTTAACTATAAATGTTACTAAAATGAAAGATATATTGCAAGTTAAAATTTAAATTGGTCTTTAAAATCACTAAACAGCTTGATGTGCTATCATGCCAGCTTTCATTTAATCAATTGATAATTGAAGTCAGACGAGTTTGAAGCGAGCACAAGGAAAACTACAATAATTATTACTTATATTTGTAAGATTTATTGTTCAATTGATGATCAATACATTGAAGATTATCAATTTTATTTTGTATTTTTATTCTCAAAACACTTGGGAAATTTAAGGCTTTAATTTTTTGCACCATGATTAAACTAAATCGGACTAAATTGGTGTGAACTGTACAGTTTTATATATTTTTTGGGTTATCTTCAATCAACGACCAATGGTAATTGGTACCTATTTGGTAAATTTTTGCTTACCTTTAATATTAATAAGTATGAAATAATAATAAATAATTTGAATCGAACAAGTTTTGGTGACCTCTGACAATAGTAATATCAATTTTTTTTCAAAATAAACTTCGATGAGGATTCTTATCTCTGGTTATAAACAAGATACTATGAAGGTTTACTTATATAGATGTTTAACAAATTCAACTATAATCTAGCTATTAATCATTTAAATCGAATGACTTTTATGTGATCTCTAAGTGGACAACAAACGTCAGTTTACATTTTATCCACAATTTGTCTTAAATTAAAGATCATTAACCCCGGTGTCATTCCAGTTATCAGTTTTGTGTTGATTTTACAACACTTGAAGGTTATTGTTGAATTTTAGCTAAAATTTATATGCATGTATATATAAGTTTATATAATTGGAAGCAAAAACTGTTGACTGACACGCTCACTCACTCAGTGATCACAATTAAAAAATGCCGTAAGGCTTTGGGACATGGAAATCGGCAAAAGTATTCCCTATAGGCTCTACATGCGTACTAAGAAAGGATATTAAAATATTTTCTTTCAAAAGGCTTGGGTATAGTTCAAAATGGCGAGCATTTTTAGCCTTCAAAATATACTTCCTCAAAAACTAGTAGTTCTTCCTCGTATGTTTTACTTTAAAATGTTACTTAAAATCCGAATCTGTATAATTAGAGAATACGTATTACTGGACACATAATACCTTTTAGCATGAATAACAATAAATCTAGACTCGAGATGATTTAACGCAAAGCAGATATGGTGGAGAACAGGAAAGTAATGACGTATGGAGTCGGAGCGGCACTAACATATTGTGAACTGTCGACTCGGAGAACTTCAAACGCTGTTAATTAAATGTCACGGCTAATGACTTTCGATCCGCTCCATGTTAAGAAGAAAGAAAAAGGATTGTTGGATAGAAATACACCAATAGCTGAACCTTTTTACTGTACTTTTTACATAAAATAATTTTCCCTTGACATGACATACTTGTAGTATCCAAGGCTTACTGAGAAAATAGCATTTATTAATTACTATTCAATATTATGTCCAAGAATGGTTTTACCTCTCGTAACACTGTATTTCAAGGGTTAACAGCTTTTGGTTAATCAGAATGTTAATTTTTTGTGGGAGAATCCATTGCAATATCGACAATGGAATCATATACTTAATTTTTTCCAATAAAATCTTCATCTTCATTCAAATACCTTTATTTTAGTTTGTAAGATACTTTATGAGTATTAATGCAATTAGCCCAGTACAGTTGGACCAATCTAAGGAAAAATTGACGGATGACCGAAAACTGGTACAGGTGTTCGTTTAACCCATCTGAACGTCATCGGAACCATGCAACTTCAAACAGCATTTAAACGTCATTATATATCACGTCATCTGAACCCACCTCGTCACGTCCCCCCACGTCACCCATCACGTCATGAAACCTCCACTTCTGGATCACCTTCTCGAGCGGACTTCCCGCCACTTTATTTCAAGGACTTTAAACGTGACATCCAGATGAGTATTTCGAACATCTGTGTAAATTTTTGGCCATTCGGAACTTTTATCCCTCGATCACCGATTTATTGCCTAATTTGGTTGGGCTAGGTAAATTTTTACTTTACCCTGTACAAAAAATGTAGTGTATCGTGATTTAAAAAAATAGTATGACATTATAAAACGGTTAAAGTTATTCCACAACATTGTTTTCAGCAATATATATTCAGTAATATAACTTAGAATTTAAAGGTCGGAAATATATATTACCTCTCGGTTTCTGCAAGTGTCTGTTTCGGCTCTTAAGTGACAGGAGCAATTTATATGTGCCCGTTTTCCTGTTTGGTAAACTACTTTCATTACTAATACAATATTTTATGTTTAGTGTCTCATTATTATCAAAAAGACTATATATTACTTTTCTCTACTAGGCTGTTCTTTAGGTTTAAGCACAAAAAAATTAATGGCTCAGCAAATATAATTATCATGAGCTACCTGATTTTGATTTAGTTTTTAAGATTTAGGAGCGCAGGTTCTTTGGTATTATAAATCAATAAACTATTAATACTAGGTGATAGGGAGTAGAACATAGAATAAACATAAACCACGTGAAGTGAACAAGTTAACGATTATCGAAGAAAGTAAAGGTATGATAAAATCCTCCTGCTAGTAAAATATTCACACAAAAAATAAACGCTATTGGTATGAGTTGGAAAGGTAATGGTATTAGTTATTGTGATGATAAACATTCATAGATATCTCCACTTTTGTGAATTCTCCATTATAAGATAATTATAGCACATGTTTTGATTTGTTTGCATCGTCCCGGATGTTTCCTGGATCACGCTGGTCTGTTCTGTCGGAGATGTCTTCTATTGATATCTGTTTACGGAGTCCGACAACGAACTCTAAAGCTAACTGAAAACAAACTTCTAATCGCCAGTTGGAAGACAACTTAAGTACTAGGTTTATCCTCTAATTTAAACTTAACCATACTTTTTATATACGTTTAATTGTTTTTCTTTGTAATAAACAATCAAATGTTTGAAAATTATATGAAAGTATACCGGTTATTTATATTTTAAGTTTTTTATTATCTTGACAGCTCTAAATCACAGTAGTTTAGAGCTATAAACACTTTAATAACACTCTAACACTCTGATTAATAAACACTTTACAACCACAAACTTTTCATAGAGATGATGCAAACTGTACTATAGAGAGTTAACCTACAAAAATGCAGGGTAAATCTTATTCAGATATGCCAACTGGTTTATTATGGCGACACTCTCTTAAAAATTATTTACTATATATGTTTTGACACATATGCGACAAAAAATATGGCAATCTTAAGAGATGTGCATTTAAAAGCACGATTAGAAAGATATACTTTAAATATGGCTAAATGATACGCCAGGTATGTAAAAGATGATATTCGCATTATTATATTAATCAAACTATAAATTAGGAGTATACAACATCTAATAACTGCAATTCTATATCTGATATATTGTTTGCAATGTTTTAGTGCTCGAAAACAATGTTGTATTAAATATTTTGTCATTAAGGAATTTCACATTTTATCCAAATATAAAAATTAAAAAAACATAAATAATAAGTTGTCCAACTCAACTGTGCCACTATTTCCATCTCTGAAACCTTTAGTTTAGGAGGAAACTTAAAAAGAAAGATTTCACATACGTTTTTGAGATAATCAAAAATATGATATTAACTAGCTGATCAACACGGTTTTACCCGTGGAAAAGCAGAAAAACTTTTTTGGGTTCATGATTTGATGTTTAGGTTGCCATGACAACTACATGAGCTTCCCTATATACGTAGTCCTGAGTCTCCCTCAGGGCGTAGTCCTGAGGGAATTTGGAAAAATCCTTTCTTAGCGGATGCCTATGCCCTGAGAGGAACGTTCATGCAAAGTTTCAAGGTTCTAGGTCAAGTAGTTTGGGCTGTGCGATGATGGGTGAGTGGTATTTGACAAATATATAGTAGATTTTCTTGTGAGTAGCCGTATTTTCAATATGGTGGTCAACTTTGATTTTCCCCATTTCCCCTTCGGTTTTGGTTGATATTCAATAATACAATTTTTTTAGTCTAGATTTAATCAGTAATTGTATGATTTTAAATATTTTTGTAAGAAAAATTCAAATATCTACCATCTTGGAAAATAGCGGCCATTAAAAAAAAATGTAACCATTTTTTTGACCGTCAAAAAATTAAGTGAAATCCCTCATTTTAAAATGACAATGGTAGTACAGTTGAGATACTCAGAGACGAGACGCTCTCTAAAGTTTCCCGCGAAAAATTGAAACAGAGGCGTTGCTGGATAAACGACCACATCTCATATCCCATACAGGACAAGATATCGGTGAGAGAACAGTCATTTGATCTCAACATAGCACTTGACATACACTCTGCCATTGCAAGGGAAGTACTTAAAGTTTTAAAAACTACAGCCATCCAATTTGTCCCGAGGGGCCCAAATGTTCATAATACGGTAAGATCTTGTTTCAGCCCATGACTATGAAGACCCGACATTGTTCTGTAAAGGAAGGACAGAGTCCCTCGGCATTTGTCCGTCAGGCTGAAGGGTGGCTGGTAAACTCCTACATGGTTCTTGGGGTGGCAGATCTTCCATGTCGAGTCCGCTTCCCCCCACACCTCCCCTATCTTGTACCTCTCCCCTCCAACCCGGCAAGTACCTGGAATTCAAAGAAAGTTTGATTTATTTATAAGAATCTAGTCAATCGAGAATTTAGTTTTATTTTTTGATTTATTCTGTAATTTCCCTAGGTTCTCGTATAAAAAATTTTTCTGTCGACTATACCCTAATTCGCACTACGTTTATAAAGTGTCAATTTAATTGCCTTATTTTAAATCCTTTTTGGTACTTTGGTATTATACGGAGGCCACTTTTTTTAGAGAGATTGTTTTGCTGGACATCAAATATAACTACATCATTGTGAAGAACATACTTTAATCGACTTACTCTCCAAATTTGACTTAATTATGATGATCGGTATTTGTGTTCTGCCTTCCAGAAGGTAGCGATGTCAGCGATAATTGAGTGTTCACGTCGTCACCGCCGCTATCGTCCACAGCCGATCGCCACCCTTATACAGCGCGCTGCGGCGGTTATGTTAGGTTGGGTTATCATAAATATGTTAGTAGGACTTTCCTTGTTATGTTACGAATCAAACGATACTAGATGAGTTATACTTCCGCCCGCCAAATCCCCTCCAAGTAGGCCTAGGTCTGGTCGTTGACCGGGGCGCGCACATCACCTGTCAACGGGTTTTGGCGGGCGAAAGTATGACTCATTTGGTATCGTTCGATTCGTAACGAAATGAGGAAAGTCCTACTAACATATTTATGATAACCTAACTTAACATAACCGCCGCAGCGCGCTGTACGAGAGTGGCCTCCGTATAATACCAAAGTACCTCCTTTTTTATTGACCATTAAATGCCCTTGTTATTTGATTAATTTCATGCATTCGTATTTCCTACCACTTCGAGGTAATTTTATTTGTGTAAAGACAACAATGCCAGTTCTGGTCGATTAATCTACTAGGACCCTAAACAACAATTAATTGACGAGAAGAATAATTTTTTCATAAAATACTTACGGCTGTAACGCAGACCTTCTAAGTAACAAGTCACTTTATCTGTTAACGTTTGAAATCTATTGATTGCACTGTTAAATGCACTGTTTATGCACTTAAGGAAGTTTAATCTAAACGTTAGCATTTTATTACTTGTACTTTAAAATGTCAGTGTTATGAAGTTGTATTATTTGAACAATCCAACAACATTACAACAATCGTGATGCACAGTACTGAGTAGGCTATGGTATTTGTCATTACATTCAAGCGATAAGATAATTTCTTATCTTAACATTGTAATTTAAGGTTATTATGATATACGATGATATAAGAATGGGAAAACTTTAATATTTGCTTTGTTTACAAAATAGTTAAAAAAAGCCATAATCTTCAAAAATAAAATATTAAGGAAAATATTGCTTGGCACACGAATTTCATTTCCTAATGAGTTAATTTATTTTCACAAAATACAATAGTTGTAGATTATTGAGTAGGTTTTTTATCATAAGGAATGAGATATAAAAAAACAATTATTTTTAAACAACATTAGTTTGGTAAACATTTGTTTTTTAATATAAACTATCAGCAACTTGTATTAAATATACTGATGAAGTATTACAAAAATCCTTGTAATTCTCCTTTGACCTCTTCAGTAATTTTTGAAGCCATAAATAAAATTCTTTTTGCTGACTACGAATGTTTTCCTACTCTGTTTATCATTTCACTCGTTTGAAAAGGTGTAAAATTTAAGAATGATATTTTCACAGAGGTGGTTTAATACAGATCAATAATATACAAGGTAACCAGTAATAATAAAGAGTTTCTATGTATTTTAATAACGATTTACTCATTAGATGATTTCAGCATAATCCCTGACGCATAAAATATAAATAATAACAGTGATAGGTAAACGTGAACCAAACGGCCTCAAAGGTGAATCCCAGTGACTAAAGGGGCACGTATTTAATAAGACACCGACAAAGCCGTTCTGCTGGGACTATTGGCTGAATATCTCCACGAGTAGAGTATTACTTGTTAAGCTATGTGTTGAACACCCAGGAATTTTCCTTCTCACCCTAGAATTGATTTTAAAACTCCTCACGACGATTAAACTTAGGCTCTCATAGTCACATTCAGATTCAAATGTCCCTATTCAAAAACACAAACAATTTCGATGTATATGAACGGCGTAAAATACATGTCAAACACAAGTTTTATTGCATTACAATGGCAAAATAAAGTTCTGGTCACAGCATTAAGTGGGTGGCAAAAAATGAAAACTCCAACTGTGTAAAATTAATTTACGTTGGAGGCAGCCAAGCTCCCTTATATATGTAAGTTATTGAATATATTTCCAACAGATGGTCCTACACTTACTTGGGCATGAATGAACCAAATCCAGTAATGGGATATCCACTGTTTAAATGAACTCGAATCACATAATTGTACGATGCCGAGTGTAGTGCTAAATATGAATTAATCGTTTCAAATGACTTAGTTCAAGTTCTCAAATGGTAAATAGAAAACATAATTAATACAGGCCTTGTGCATTCACAATTTTCAATGATCGGGTGACTATAAATAAAAAGAAAGAGCATAGCTGCCTATAATATCAGGTGGGTTAATGATTATCTAAACAAAACACAATTTAAAAGCCAGCAGCGCACTCACCCGCCTAATGCTGTGACCAGAACAGTAAATACTGTTGTACGGCTAATTGTCTCAACATGGGGTAGTTTTATACCACAATTTTAAATTCATTCAAGACAATATACCGTGTGTAATTAAATGTTAGATTCTGTAGTTTTCAAAGTGTGATAGGTATCGCTTAACAAGAATACTGAACAAGCGTTACATGGGTGTGCAATTAACCTTTAAAAATTATATATACTGTACTTAGCCGAGCTACCAATGACTTGATAATTAAATATAAAAAACTTAATGCTATATTTTTATAGCAAAAATGTTGGCATTCTCAGACAAACATAGTTTTTAATAAACCAGGAATAAGTTATACAAATATTTGTTTGATTTTAAATTTTAAATCTATTAAAATCAAATATAAACAATTATTTATCAACAATATTTTGTTTATTGTTTTTACAAATTGTATACTGCTACGTTTTTTTAACGCTAGTTTAATTTTAAATTATCTCATTAAAGGAATCCAAATTGTATTTTTAAAGACACATATTCAAGATCAAGTAAATCACCATTTTAGTCAATAATACTCTTTTAATAAGTTGACATTTATTTCAATACCCAATATATTTGAATATTACATTTCAGAAGTTAATATATGTATAGGGTATAAATTAACAGGACATCAATTTTGGCCTTGGAGGATGAAACAGTTTTCAGTTAGGACTCTTAAGGTTGCAAACAGCAAATACATTATAAGCCCATGATTCATGGCCAGTTTTTGAATACTACAACCAAACCAAAATATTTACATTCAGTTTATTTTTATATAATAACTAAGCCTTTAATATAGTTTAGACTAATTTATTACTGTTTGTTAGAAACTATACCTTTTGTAGAAAACTACTATTTTAGCGAACAATATTGTGTATTCAGGAGAGAGAAAATCATATCCAGTAATAAATTTTGTTCAAACACAACAGTTATCTATTTAAGTCTTTAAATACAGGAGGAAGTGATTTCGATACAATGTCGATATAGTATTGTTGTACGATCCGCAGACCGTTTGACATGTAAAGGAGATAACCTTTGAGCAGGAAATTATTGACAGACTTCCATTGGTAATTTTTTTTTGCGTTTCATCGCATCTGTACAATCAACTTTTATCTGTTCATCCCAATATAAATCAAGCCGATTTGGTAAGGGCCATGCCAGTTTCTTTGTTCAATATATATCAAACTTTCGAACATGTATCTTTAACACAGATGCTATTGGATGAAGCCACAATACCTTAAATAAAGGAATTGCCTGTATTCGAAGAGCCAGAATCTCTCCCATGTAATAATGTCATACACGTCAACTGATCCTTCCTCTGTCAAGCATGACATTAAACTTCTAACAATCTTGATACGTTATGCATACATTTAAAAACAATCCAATATGTATTTTTCAATTCTTCTTAATCAACGTGAAATAAAACGGAAAAATAAGTACACTTATGCCTTTCACGTTTTTGTCAAGGAACAAAAACGTAAGATTTTGTGCACTTTCAATAAATAAAAATTACTCAAGTACTTACATATAAAAAAGTAAGTGGCTTGTTTAAAAGGAAAAGTCTATAATAAACTAGACGATGTTATATTAAAACAAATTAAAGGCTATTCTTTTGTTATTTTTGCATGTATTTGCTTTACAATTATAATTGTATTCCAAGGAAACAAAGAAAATATTAGTATTCGTATTTGGAAGTAAATATAAATAATAAAATAATTACTTATACTAACATTCGCGGCTTTGTGATCGGAGTCAAGGTAAACAAAACCATTATTACATTTGTCATTTGCTGGTTGCTATTATCCAGATCAAAGCTACTTTGAAATTTGTAATTCATCCCATATACTGTATAGATTATGATGCTAAGAAACACTTATTTGTTGGCTTATTTAATGCCCAGTTGCTGATTACATGGTTCAGCAGTTTTGTGGGATTAAACCTGATTGAGCTGGAACTTCCCCCTTCTTCTCAGATTCCTGTTAAATTAAGTATCATGGGCTGAAATAGCTCTCTGATGAAACTATTTAAAATAAATGTAGTGAAAAGTTAAATACAAATTGAAAGGTGAAATTAAATTGGTTATTCTATGAATAATAGTAATAATTAATTTGAAGAGATCAAGTGGTAAGCTTTTGTAATAATAATACAATCAGGGCTTGGACAGTCAAAAATCACATGTTTGAAAACTCTTTATTTGACTAAATAAATCCATGCAATTATTTAAATGAACCTGCATCAACTTCAAAGAGAAATTTATTTGTTTTCTGCAACATTTCAATAAAATGGGTGTCTCAAAAATTAAACTGGTTACTGTCTATTTCACTTAAAGGGCTCAAGACTGTGATGATAATTATCAACCATTAAATGTCCATCTGTTCAATGAAAAACTATCTTATACTGTCTATCTTCAGTATACCTATTATAAAAACTCGCTGATAAAAAACATTCTACAACCGCGCGTAAAGTGTTAGTTTACGTACCGAAACCCAATCGTAAAACAGCTGTTTACTGAGGAGCGAGCGATGTCTTTGAAAATCTTTGGAGCGAGCGTTAAAGTCCTTAATGCTCGCCACGTGATCACTTTAACGCTCCCCAGCTGATTGCATTGTTGCTTGGCGCGCTACAGTGCTTCCATCCGCTTCCGACTGAGCTCGACTTGTTTATAACCTCAAACTGGCGCATTCAGCTACAATGGATGTAATAAGTGATGACGAATTCAGACTTACGCTACCTGATACTAGTGAATTAGTGAAAGAAGTTTCATGAAACTTATTACCTCTTAAATCTAGAAACCTTTACGAAAATACATATGAAGAATTTATGCAATCATAATGGAGTATTCAGCTACAATGGACGTGATTAACTGTTATTGTATTTATCATTTGGGAAATTTAAACTGCAGTTGTAGGAAATATTTTTAATGTATTTAGCGTGTAAAGCGTCTTTATCGCTTTCGCTTAAAATACCGCGCTCCGCTACGCGTCGCGCGTTATTTGTTTAGCTCCAGCGAGGAAGACTTACTTTACGCTGTTAACACATGGATAACTACAGTATTACCGTTTAGATTAACTCATTTAAATGTAGTTATTGAAATATAGTTATATAAATTCCCATATGATATATGGAAATGTATTTTACCTTTAGCGGGAGTATTTTAACAAAGACCTTTGTGCACTGTATTGTAGAATAGCCTTTAATGTTTTACATATCGTATGTGCTGTTGTTACTTTCTTCCAGGTCTCATGATTGTATTTTTTTTAAAGTTTGATTATTTTTTTACAAACGTGAATAAAAAAATGAGCGTTAGAACATTAAACGCAAGAATTTTAACTTTAAACTGCATGGAAAAGTGTCTAAATCTTAACTAAAAGTAAGATTGCATATATTATTGGTATTGTTGTCAATGCAAACCCCTTTCTAAATCATTTTTACTTAAAATTTAAAGTTCAGAAGAGGGAAAAGTGATCTTATGAGATGTAAGTTAGCATATATTTTCATTTTGGAGAAGGTACATCCTTCAGAAGGTCGTTAGCAAGGTTGCAGTTTAGGTAGTCTTGGAGGTTTCATGACAAATAAATTTAGTTTCACTCGTAACATATTTGCTTCAATTAATACTAACGCCATTTACACTGGCCTAGGCTTTTTAATATAGATTTTCGTCTTTAATTTGTTACAGAACACATACATCAAGGTTTTAATAAAAGGTTCAACACCAGACTATTCTCGTGGAACAAAACTAACTTGTACTAGGCTGGTGCATTTTTAATTTCCAGTCTGTCAGCGCTTGCACTTTTTAATACTAAATAGATGTCGTCATCAATAGGAGGTCGTTTAGCGATTAAGTGATTAGAATTGTGTAGGACCATCAGATGGTTCTGTCTTTAGGTGGTTATAGTTACTTGAAAACCTTCAAACTGAAATAAACTGAGATAGTGGGTTTTAAGCCTAGGACTTGAGATTGAGTTAAAACAAAGTATGGCTCACATATTAATGGTTGTCGTGTGAAGAATTAACCGTATACTAGGAATTAAATTTTGTATGTTTAATAGGCCTGTAGGCAAACCACTCAATATATCAGACTGAGGTAATGTATTTTGCCATAAAATAACTAAATTTGAGTTATAAAGTGCGGTGCGTGAATTAAAATGAGTTAATATCCAAACAATGCATCGAGAAAAAAGAATTTCACCAAAGTTGTATATAACCAAAGTAAATATAAGGGATTCTCTTGACATAGCTTTCAGTTCGTGTCACTCGTGTCCCACTACTTGTATGTCAGATACAAGAGATCTGTGTATTAGAGAATAACACAACACTTCAGCAGATGAAATATATTTTTATCTGCTGACTGAATGACGGACAGAAAATTGCGTTTCCTTTTTCTATAAACTTCAAATAATAATTGATAACTTAATGATTTATTTAAATAGTAATGAATGTTAAGGAGTCGTGTGTTCTAACTACAACAAATTAAATTATTTATATACGTATAGCTTATACATATATTAAGGTTATTTCATTGTAAAATATGAGCAAAGAATACAGTTATCTACTAAAAAATTACTATACTTTAGTGAGCATGGAGTAGGAGAAATGTTTCCTCACTAGTTTTATTTTGAGTTTTATTGCAATAATGATGACTTTAAACCTATTCGTTATTTATCTCTGAATGAAACAAGTTAATGAAATTTTTTTTTCAAATCATTACAAATTTGCTACGGCTTAACCTACATTTTAAAGTGATATAATATGTCTTGATTCTATTTGGTGGTAGGGCAAAATCATCTATTAACTTTCTCAATAAATATTTCATCTTAATAAATTAGTAAAAACCTAAAACCTAATTGCATTTAAATTTTTAACTGTAATATCGCCAATATTAATATAAATATTGTTATTTGACTGAGGTCTTTAGCGAGCCCAGTTGTCATTACCAGGCATATCCAAAATTTGCAGATGCGTGTTTACAAATTGTAAACTTTTTAAAATCAAAGATAAGATCTCTTCAGCATGTAACATTTTCAAAAACATTTGGTTAGAATATAACAACGAAATAGTTGTTTGAAAAAAATATTATCCAAAGAAATTAAAGCTTGTAGCCTCAAATAATTAACTTTTATGTTCGATATAAAATTTATATTACCAGCAGCAATTTATATTTATATTTATATTGGCCAGCAGCAGGCAAAAGGACGTAAATAAACAATTAAGTGGCAAATAAAACTGATATAATCCTTCCAGTATTATTACTGATGTTCGTCTTGAAAAACCATCACATTATAGTTGGTGCCAAATCTTAAGGCCCACGCCGGGGCCGTCCAGAAGCCCAATACCAAAATTAACATTAGTCTTACGGACGGACTGAGCCTCAAGATTTGGCACCAGTTATACCAAGTCATGGAGATAGGAGTAGCGTAAGTCAATTAATCCAGTTTGCCCAATATTCAGCTCCACTACCAATGGTAATGCATTAGCTATAAAACTATAAGTCAAATTCAGAAGAATGTCCTCTTTAATTTACTGTTTATTACAATTTCAGCCAAAATATTTTAAGTAAAAGTTATTTTAGTTAATATTTGTCTCAGCTATGTAAATATAAAGAGGAAGTTTGCATAATCTGAACATATCCTTGTGGGGTGGATTATGCAGGATGTACATTGCTTACTCTTTTGTCTGAGGTGAGAAACCACACTTTTAGTCTTGCTATATAGTAAATTATTTTATTCATTGATGGATACTTTTTGATAATAACTTTACGTATATCATTTTCCAGGGAATTTTTTTGTTTCATGGGACCAAGTGTTTTGTTCTGTTCTGTGCTGGGTTTCATGATCTGGTGTACAACTGGTGTTAAGGCAACGCAGTTTCTCGTTTCTTTGCTCCTATTCATAGCCCACTTTTAATAAAAATCGCGAAGCTGAGGTTTTATTAAATAATGCATGTTGGGACCAGGAAATATATTTGAAAATATTTATGATTTGGGTTTTAAGAGTAATTTGATATCTTTAAAGTTCAATTTGAAATATATAAATTCAATAGATTTACTTACATTTGTTAGTTTTAATTACTATGCCTAGTGTTACCATGTTAATGTTTAAAAAAAATTATTGAAATTTTCTGTGCTGCATTTTGAGTTAACTATTATAGGCCTATTTTGCTTGGTGAAAATGAAATAGGTGCTACATGAAGATAAATACTAAAGTGTTTTGTATAAGGACATTTACTTTATGAACCAACGCTGAAAACTTTAAAGTCTTTATAAATTTAATCTTTACCGTCGTTATACAAAGCTATTATAGAAAAATATATTTATTTAGATTCATTTGATATTATTCGGATTGCAAACATAACTTGTTTGTTTGGAAGTTGACTGCATAATGTGACAACTTAAGTAAAGGGTCTGAATATGAAACGTCTTATAAATTATTTATAAACTGTTCCTTTCGTAATATATTTTTAACTTGCATCCAACATCTTATGTAAAGTAAGATGTTTTCGTGGCATACATTCTTCAAGCTATTTTGTTATGTGCCCTATTGACTGAGTAAATATCATGCATTGTTTGAAAAAAATAACGCCATTTGTACTGAAATTAATTCTTACCTACCTACTTACTTGAATACTTGAGTGTTCGTCCATATAGTCCTGTAGGAGAAGTTCGTCAGGTCAAGGTTAAGGAGATAAGAAGTAGAAAAAATAAAACTATACCATATGGATTCTAATAACTAGGCCCTAAAGAATTATATCAAAATTTAGTAGAGTCCAAAACGTAGAAACCATTCTGATAAAAAAGTTCATGGATTTTTTAATTTGAAGTTGTTTCAAATATATCGAGAAAATGTAAGCTTTTAACATCAGTTGCTGCTTTCCTGTACTATGTTTTATAGAGAGATAGTCAGAGAACAACTTTTTTCTTGTACACTGAGTTCACGGTTCCCTTAGAAAGACCATACATCTAAAATCTTCTTCCCTTTTCAATCCCACCTTTACTACTACCCCCTATCGAATTATCTCCTTTCGGGGCTTTATGCAAAAAAAGTATTCATGTAAAGTGAGTTGGTTCATCATATTCAAACCACACAAACTTAGTTTGAGTTAAATTATTATTTTATATAATGAGCTGACTACCATGTAAAATAATTCCGCTTTGGTATTATCAATGAGAGGTTCTTTTTATTCTTTCAATACGAAAAGAAGAAACTCAAGGTTCACTATCATATTATGCAATACTTACAAGAAATCAATTGGTTTGTTCTTTCGATGCCCAGGAACTAATCGAAATTTACTATTCTGACTTAAATTAAAAACAAAGTTAAATAGGATTGTTTTGTCTTTTTTAAAACATCAACTACCTGTCGCCATGGGCCGGTAAGCCTGTGTGCGGCGAGCTATAGGCAGCGAGGTACCATAGCGGCAATAGTTACATAGGCCAGCCAGAGTGTGACTGCTCAATGTGTGTGCTCTTTTAATTTTGAGTACTATTAAAAGAAAAATCGGAAAAACAAAAAACACAAAAAGAAAAAAACAAAAACAGTACTATTCACTATAATAAAACTAACAGTATTTTTTTGATTGGTTGAACGAATATTTCTGGCATATAGTAAATTCTTTAGGTACCAAGATATTAAAATTCGAACATTTATAAATATGTTAATTAGGGTGGGCGATAATTAACCCTTGCTCGGGGTTTCCCCCAGATTTATTTTCATGTTATCCTATTTTTGTACGACAGAGTTATTGGTAACTTAAATCAATCAAAACAAGTAAATATTAAAAATATGAGTCCTGATATATCGTATTCTTTAGGTAACATTTCTATTTTAATTATTTTTTATCGCAGCATCCATTAAGGGAGTGGGGTGTTCGGCTTAAACTTTGGGAAGAGTTTGGGTTAGTGCCATTTTATTATATTTATTTATTTATTGGTTGGGGGAAATAAAAATAATAGAAGAATGTTAGTTATTGAATCAAAATGCTCTTTGTGTATTCAATTGTATATTTTAATTATATTTCTTGGCCTAATAAGTTTTAAATTTGGTAACTTTTTTTTGTACTAATGCATTCGTAATCATGCTGTTATACTTTTTTTAAATAACTATATTTTCAATACAATAATTACAAACAAGTTAACTGACCATGTACTCGAGATTTTATATGTTTTTAACACTTTTTTATTTATTAATTTTCTACCAAAATAAAACAATTATTTGCATGTTTGGTAAAATCATTACAGTTTTTTCAATACATTGATATTACAGTTCACAACAATTATAAAAAGTAACCAAAAATATAACAGATTTTTACAGTATAGTTTGGTAATCGGAATGAAATGAAGGAACGTGGTCCGTTTGTTAGCTCAGATAATTAGGTTTCAAACGTTCGATCTTAATTATCCCCAAACTCTTGGCCATCCTTTATGTAAGCTGTTATCTTTAAAATTTCTACTTTTTATATAAAATTAATTTTCTTTTGTTCATTTTTATGGCATGAAATGACTAGTTTTACAACTACAATGGTGACCATGTTAACAAATATTTTGATTTAAAATCCTTATTATATTAGATACATTTTTAATAGTTTATAGAGGAAATTCGCCACCCTACTGAATATATATTTTTTTATTTACATTCAGTTCCGGTAGGTAAAACACATTGCATGTGTCAAATAATTACCTTAGTCAAAAAGGCGGATATTAGCCTAAATACCATACATCAAGCAACTAATAATGTGATAATGTGATGTTTTTTGTTTTAAAAAGTTTCCTAAATAAAATAAAACCAATCGTATTAGAGAACTCTGTCTTATTAGAGAATTCGTTGGTATATATTACAAAAAATATAAATGTAGTAGAAATATTCCCTAAAAATTAAAACTGAGTAGAGATAAGAATATTTTTTCTAAGGATAATCCTTAACCGATATCGAACCTTTTTCGTCAGTTTAGCATGCGGCGCGATTTCGGTGCACCGGAAGAAAGTGGGGTGCGCATCGTCTCTGTCGTGTCCGCAGTACCTGCACCGGGCGAGTCGACCTTGCTCATTATCATTAAAAACCTTCTATTTACATATGTTTTCAAATATTTCCTAGACAAAATATTCTCATCATCCTTAACCGATATTGCGCCGTAAGGGTGACAGGTACCGGAGGACTGCAACACCACGCAATGACTCAGGAATGTTACCTCCCCCCCCCCCGCCAGACCATTTAACGAACCACATAATGTTTTACTTTACAACTGATTTTTCAGTTTTGCAAAAGACACCTAAGCGCCTTGTTCGTGCCATTTACGAGCAAGTTAAGTGAACCATTATAGTTATTTAGTTAAGGAATTAGTTGTTTATTGTTTGTTATTAGTTATTTGTTATTTAGGAATGAAGCAAGAGTTGAGTGAACGGAGGTGAGTGAATATTGTTAAGGATAATTATGTGTTTCTCGACTTACTTTATGCATGACTCGACACACTTTGCTGATTAGGAAGTGCTGTAAAACTGAATGAATTTTCATATTTAGCCTGACTCCACTGCTCACTCGACACTTCCCTCCAAGGGACAATAATGAAGGGTTTTGAATGAATTCCTCTGTTTCGACTTCGAAGGCGAGGCGAGGAGTCAGTGCTTGCCTCCCTCATGTGATTCTAGGAGGGGCTACGGCGGAATATCGCAAGGTATACGTAAGGTATACACCCCTGGGGCAAGATTTGGAGTCAAGGTGCGATTTCAGTGTCTACGTATTTTACGGCGCAATATCGGTGCTCCCCTTTCTTCGTATGCTGTCGCTTTGATGAAGAACGTACTGCCCTCGCCGATTCGGTCGGTCATCTTCCCCCAACTACATCGTTGGGAAGATGCTGCAGAGTAACGACAGCTGAAAAGCTGTGTCCGACTTTATTCTGTCCGTACTACCCCAGAAGAGGAGAGACGGGTGTCTGGAGTGACCCCAAATTGAGGACAGCAAAATGTTGATCATCAACTGAGGAATCCCAAAAGAGACAGCAGCTGAGGAATCCTGAAAGGGACAGAGGCCACTCATTGAGATATCGCAATGAGAAGATGCTCGGGTCGACTGCAATGGATGTCGTAACAGCACACGAGGTTTTTTTTAGGAGTTATGCCCAGGGAGACTTATAGGCGCCTCCGTATACCTCCCCTTAGTCGCCTCAAGGCGTGGCCTCGACATCAGTGCTGTCGGTGTCACAAAGAGGCTAGAGACCCCTGCTCGTTGCTTTGCTCATTGTAGCGAGCGGTGTAGAGGGCCCGCATTTCATGTGTGGGTAAGAGCTATTTTAAAACCCCCTTTCTAGTGAAAAAAAATATTTCCTAAAAATTGTGAGAAAATTTTGTCTAGGACAGATTTGACAACATATGTAAATAGAAGGCTTTTAACAATTCCTAGATTCAAGCAACGTACGATAAAAAATATAATTTTTATCATCCTTATAGATCTTTTCTACAGGGTGATTTTTAACGCAACCCTAAATTTTATTTTATCAGTGAAGGATTATACCCCCCAAGATCCCCAGATTTGAGATTTGACCCCACAAGATTATTTTCTTTCGGGATACATTAAAATTAAGGCTTATAAAAACAACTTACAGAATATCTAGCAGCTGAAAACAAACATAACAAATTAAATAAAAGAAAATGAAAGAAGTACTTTGGAAAACGTGTTCTGGAATTTTATGGAGAGAGCACAGGTAAATGTGATTAAACTAAAGTAATAGGTTGTATAAAATGTAAGGATTATCAAAACAATACTTAAATTATCTATTTTGTGCATTATTTAATCATAAAATTGGGTTGCGTTAAGAAAACACCTAAGGATGTATAAGGATGGATGTCTTCTAAGATTCTTATAATACGTACATCAAATAATGTTTGAGTAAAGTCGATCGATTGCAAAATATCAATTACAGCAAACTAACAAACAGAGAATCTACTTGAATGAAAATCTATTTGTTATCGGTGAAACAAGAGAGAAATGTTTAGTGAGAGACTTGAGTCGAGGCACAATCTGAAGCCTAAGTTAAGTAAGTTCCAACATGCATACATACATATTAATCACAACATGTCCTTAACATAGTCGATATTACCTCGGGTTTGCCTTGCAGTTTCAATTATATTCCTTTCTATTATGTACCACGCAGCTTCAACTAATTACTTTATACTTCAATTACTTACTACAAAATCATTATTGAAAAAACTAATTAATTAAATCATTGATAGTTGTATGATTGATTCAGTTTTATTATATATGAAAAAAAGTTTAGAGTAACTGACAGCTCAACAAAGCTACAGGTTAAATTATATTTCTCTATTAATACTGCAATGGGTATGAATACTTGTGTAAGCAATACAATCGCATTGGTCCAATATGCAAACTACACTAGTTTTGTGATTTTAGATAGTAAAAAAACCTTATCTATCTAATTTTTCTTTGTATAATTTTAAAAAACTGCTAAATATTTTTAAAAAAATCTTCAAAAAAGAAAAAGAGTAGGACATAAACTGCGGTGCTTATAAACTACATAAACATAACATGGAGGACATAAACATGTGCTCCATGTGATTTATGCCTTTCGAGGAACAACAACACTGCCACAAAGCTTGTCCAGGGAGTTAAGGATCGCCCTGTACACCATCAAAGGTTGGTTTGACTTTACTTTGCTGAACGTGCAAAGGATAAGTTCGCAGTCAAAAGCTTGACGATCGGCCTGCAATATGAGATTCGTTCGCTTGAGGCCATTAAGGCATAATTAGTTTGAAGAATCGTACACTCTTCATTGTCAATGTAATATTTTAAAAAAGATAAATATATTGAAACACAACGTCTTGTCAACAATTGGGTCAAATAAGGTTTTTTTATTTAAATAAAGAATAATTGTAATTGCCACTGCACTTCTATATTTTTCTAGGAAAAATTCAGTTATTATTATTTTAAGTATTATTTTTAAAGTCTCCGGATGTTTCTTTAAATTGAGGAGGACACACTTTTTTTACCCTACGTCTAAATACACTAATAAATTATGCTGCACAAAGCTTTCCAAGCTTTCAACCACTAAATCAAACCTCAGAAATGTTATACACCTTATTAGTTTGCAGAAATATATTTTGGAGAATAACTTACTTGGAAGGCCTAACCTTGAAGAGCTCACCCAATAACCTCATGCCTAATGGAAGGATTCGATTACGTCAAAAGGCCTGAAAATATTTCTTTACCTTTGATGCTATTCATAACCAAAATCCATTGAATCTTATGATCTCTGGAAACATTTTATATAAATATTATACATCGCTTTTTAGTATTTCAATATTCATAATAAATTGTAGCCTTTATATATTTACTTAAATTTTATAAATGTGGCGATAAATAGGATACACGATACAAAAATGCAAAAGTTAACTGTGAGTAATGCGGTGAAAACTAAGAAAACTCGAGGAAAAGTACGATTATTATCATACTGTATCACTGGCCCCTGGTTGTTTATTATATCTATCCTAATTATTTAAAATAAGAAAACTTCTCTGTATATAAAGCCAAAAATTGTTGACTGACTAGTCAGTCCCTAAGAAACTACGAGGATTGGACTTAACAAAAATACTTTTTTATGCTCTATAAGCATAGAAAGAAAGTATTTTAAAATAATATCTCTCAAGAGGCTATGGGGTGCATTATAAAACTCAAAATGGTAATCGTTTACAGTTTTCAAAATATGGAGGGAAAGCTAATAGAATCATTTCAAGGGGTGTAAAAAATAAAAATCCGATTTGTTAAAAGTTTAACTTTACAATAATATTATAGTCTTCTTTTATATTTAGCAAATACCGCTTGGCTACTCGCTTTTTACGCACTTCCTTAAGATCTCAAACTGGAATCTTGAAACTATTCACGGACATTTAATATAGAGTATAATCGACAAATTTTTATGTTTTAAAAATTGGAGGGTTTGAGTGAAGCGGGGGATTTAAGTTCCAGAAATTAGGCTACTTTTACAGCATCTTTTCACCTCTAGTAGCTAAATGATTAAGCTGATCTTCAATGAGATTGAGAAAATTTTCAGGTAGTTCCCAAATCGATTTACGGCCAAGACATTCATTGTTTATTTTCCTATTGTTTATTTTTTATTTTTTAAGAAACGCGTTAAATTCAAACCTTAAGTCCAAAATCAGTCCTTAGCGTCCTTTTTGCTGAAAAATTAGTTTAATATCCCTAGTTATGTCTCATTCTCTCGTATTTCTTTCTATTCAAACACTTCTAGAAACTTAATTTTATAATTACAATACTGCATTTATCAAGACATATCTGCATTTTTATGAATGAATTAATTGCAAAATAAGAATCTGTCGGTAAGTAGTTGTCAGTTCAAACTAATCACTCATCTTGAGAGAATCAGAAACATTTTATAAAGAGGAAAAAATATACCTTTTCATTTCCACCTGGGGTGGAATCATCAGTGACAAGCATGAGGGTGATTAGACGCTTAAAATTACAGTCGATATACAGAGAATCTGTAAATTATGATATAATATTTTAGTATATGATAGTAGAGGTGAAAATAAGAAAAAGTATTATATAAACATAGGTCCTAAAGTGCTTCGTTTTCCGTCTGCCTGTTCGTGTTTTACATATTTGATTAAATGTAACAACCTCTTATTGCACAAACTTTAAACGTGGTACATGGATGACCACTATTAAGAACTATTCTTGCAAGGAGTATCAAATTTCAAAATGGCCACGGTTTTTTATATCCAAAGCTAAATATCTTAAAACCCGTAAATTAAAAAAAAAAGTTAAGAGGAGAAAAAAATTTGCAAAATATTGTCCAATTAAAGCTGATATTTAGATTATAATTATCGGGCAACTAATAATGGAGAAATTGTAAATTTTCCTGATAAAAACGTGTAAATTTCAGACAGTACGTACTAAAGAACCAGGGGTTCACTCAGGAAACTTACAATTCGTCATAATATTAGCAATAAGTGAATTAATTTTCACAACATTTTTGTCACTTCTACAGTTTTTGGAATATTTGTGGCTTTTAAGATATTTAGCTTTGAAAACAGAATCAATCGCCATTTCGAGATGGCACAAATTTGAAATTTGATACTTATTAGATAAATAGTTCTTGATGTAGTCATCCATATACCAATTTTGAAGTTTATATATTGAGAGGTTCATGAGATATATTAATTATGTAAAAATCACCAACAGACGGAAAACGAAGGGCCTATGTTTACCTGAACTTTTTTTCTTAAACCATAATTTCCGAACTACCCTGTATAATATTTCACTAAAATAAATCAGACCATTTGTTAATTGGTAACAAATTCACATTCCATGAGATGACTAATTTAAAATTAGTTATTCCTTCAGCTAGCGAAGCAGTATTAGTATATTTATGATAACACTTATAACTGAATACTACATTTCACTCCAAGGATTAGGCAGTATTTAAATAAAATAATAAATAAAATATAAATAAAAGAAACCATTATAAATAGCAAGCTACCTACAATGTGGATACTGGTGCCAAATATCCTTAGTAAACTTTGCCAAAAAAGTTCTGTAAATAGTGTTCTCCTTTTGACTGTAGCGTCAATAAAGAAGGGAAAAGTTCAAATGGCTTTCCTTTATCCCTTGTATTTATTTTATGGTCTTCCGTTCGCAACTAGAAGTAGTTATAACACAACAAGTAAGATGGTTTTGATACTTTCGAGTCGAATACTAGTGAAATAACTATAAAACATTTTCATTTGAAGCTGTTTGTTTTGTAAAATAGTCCTTAGGTATTAATTGTTTTTATTATTCGTCTTTGAATTTCAATAAATGCAAAAAATTAAGCTGCTTAAAATTAGTAAATTACTTCTACCGTAGAGATCGAGGTTATCAACGTTCAACTATATCAATGGGAAAGGCTTAATTATAACGATGATACAATTTTTCAACACTGCGTAATGTGCAACATGTTTTGACTTTTGTAATAAAGTCCGTTAATTGTCCTCCTGCAATAAAAATATTTATTATTATTATCATTATTATCATAAAGATATACAGAATTATAAGAAGTATTTTGATTAAATTTTACACATTTATTAAAGTGTATAACGATTAGTCCATAGTAGTGGCGATGTGGCGTTTCTGGCCCAATCAAACTTTGACAGGCAGTCAATTTTTTGACAGCTACTTCCGGTCACGTGACCGGAAGTGACGTCATCAGCTGTGACGTAGCTGTGACGTGTATGGGTGGGTATTTAAAGTTTAAATGCCCTGCTGTGCTGGGTATTTAAATTTTAAATGGCCGGAAGTGTGTCAAGGTCTTTTGGGGATGTTTTTAAAAAAGATCTTGCATTTTCGGAAGATCCGAAAATGCAAGATATTTTCTTTTTTTATTTATTTGTTTTTTTACAAAAGTATTATTTTACAAGTTAGTAAAGTTTGCTCCCAAATTTGAAAAGTAAGTTGTTGTCGGTGCTGAAAGTTCTTGTTTATTTTCATTCTTCTTGTTGTTGTAAGTTGGCAAAAACACATTTTTTTCGTTTTGATTGTTTGTTGCATAAAGTTCTAAAGATAAACCAAACCCAGTGGTTATAAGTTGTTTTAGTTCTTCACTAAAAATTTCCAAATCCTTGTAGGTTGTAAGATTGATAGTGTTGTAGTGAATCCCGCGAATGTTGAGAGACATGACTAGAGTTGTTTACTCGACGAGAGGTGTAGCAGGAATGACTATTGCAAAGCCGGTGCTGCAGGTACCTCCGATGGTAGTGGGGGTAGTGGTGGGGGTAATGGCAGGTGTTTGTTTAATCACTTTGAATTTAATCGTTGCCACAATAGACCGAGTCGATGTTGTAATTCTTCTAGTTTATCCAACCGGTTCTTTTGATATGTTTTGCAACTACATTTACAATAGCAGAAAGAATTACATTTTGTACAAGCTTGTCCGTCAACTTGATCTTCAGGTATTCTAAAACATTTTTCTTTGCAACAATAAGTTATAAGTGTTAGATTATTTCTTTTGGATGACATGTTGGTTGTAGCTTGTCTTAAACAGAACTGAGCCTCTCAACGTTAAAGTTTCGTATTTATGTAAAGTATTCGAATAAAACTATCGAATAAAATAATCGAATAATACTATCGAATAAAATAATCGAATAATACTATCGATTAAAAGTTCAAGGTCATCCGTTTGAGGTTTTAAAAAAATACAACATATCAGTATATAAAAACATATACTGATATGTTGTTGTTTTTTATCTTTTTATTTAAAACATTTTTTTTACAATGTTATTTTTGTGCGATGTGCAGAGTTAGTTCCGTAGAGTTGTTTCCGCTCATTCCGTGTGACACCAAATATAATGATCCTGGTTGAATTTCCCGCAGATCTTCATTTTGCAGCAACTGGACGAATCGTTTTGGAAGATATACTTGAAACTTTGGTTCATCACCCGGTGTATATGGTGCATCGGATAAAGATGCGACGACTGCGTCTCCATGCGTTGTATCAATTTTCTTCATTTCATGAACAATATAATGTTTCTGTTCTTTTAATTCTGAACATTTCTTGATAATTAGAGTATTTGATTTTGAATGCAAGTTGAATTGTTCAACTAAACATTGGAGAAACTGTTGTGATGCCATCCTTCACAGGAGATGTTGTCTGTTCGGAGTATGGAGTTAGACTGATACTCGGGGTGTGTTGCCTCTTCGTTTATATAACCTTCGGAACCCCCACTACATTCTTCCGTTTGTTGTTGTAAGTAAGCAGCCAAGTGATACGCGTTTTGTAATGCGCATTGAGATTGGTTGTGTTTCGGATTTATTGTAGAAACACAAATATTTCTAGCATCAAAGTGAAATGTTTTGTCCACTTTTATGTTTAAAACTTCTTTGTTTGTGTACTGTCGTATCCAATTCTTTTTTTCCAATCCTCTGGTATATATGTGTGTAAATTGTTTGCAAAAATGAAACATAATTTTGTGTACATTGTTGTACGGTAGGAAACCTTCATACCAATGGATATGATGAAAATTATTTGTTAGCCATCTGTTTGTTATTTTAGCTTTTGACTTTAGTTCATGGACAGAACACGGTGCTTCAAATAAAAACGGGTATGCTACTTGTGTAAGCAAATCCAAAATTACCAATTCTTTTATGATAAATCTATCATCGTTTCCGCGAAATGCTTGAAATTCAATTACACAAGGTTTTGCTGCCATTTCTTCATCCTGTCTGCTCATCATGGTGTCTGCTGATCAACTGTTTTCCACACCACGGTAGGTTAGATATATATAAACCAGGCCGTACAGTTGTAGGCGCGTTGGTGTATGTTTAACGTGGGCACCATCCCCAGTAGGCCTACCCCACGGTTTATTCTTTTGTTAAATTACATTGTAGTTTTAACCTAGCAAAGTTTCTTCTTCTGTATTATTGTTGTTGTTGGTTTCTTCTTCTGTACTGTTGTTGTTGTTGGTTTCTTCTTCTGTAGCCTCCGTTGCAACTTCAGTAAAAGGTTCAAAGTTTCTTAACTGCCTCCACATTTCCACTTCGTGAGGTATTCTATTAAAGATGGATGTATCTATTGGTCCGTATTGTAAAGTGCTTTCTGGTTGTTTTTCGCATGCATCTACCAGATATTCCTTAATAACAGAGCTTGAAAATACTAATTGTTTCATATACCTGGTAATAGGTGATGTTGCATAGTTTAAAATGTAAAATTCTTCACGTGTTAGAAGAATTTTATTTTCAAATTGTGTCGAGTCTCTAATTCTTACTTGTTGTTGACCACGATGTTTAATAATGTCAATTTCATTGTCACAATCCAAAAGTCGAATGTTAGTTTTTCTTCCAAAGAAACTGTTGGCTAAATAACATTCAATAAGATGTAGATGTTTTAAAAAGGAATCCCAAGCATTTTCTGAAAATAAAACCATCTTTGTTCCATGGCTTAGTATTACTGCGGGAGAGTAGTCTAATGATTTTACCAATCCTATCGACACACTTTTACTCATGCAAGATGAAATAGGATAAAAGATGCGAAGGAAAACTTCAGTTAAAATGTTTGGTGGAATATTTTCTTCAAGTTTTCTTTTCTTTCTTACGTTTGTTTTATTATTTTCCAACTTTTTATTTTGTTTTCCAAACTTTAAAAAGTCATCAATTTCCTTTACAATATTTTCTTCAAAATGTTTATCATCATTTTCCAATAAAGGTGCTGTTTCGGAAACGTCTTGTACAACTGATAAAGAACTCATTTTGTTTATAATGCTGTAGACGATGTTACCCATACAACTGTAGACAGTAAACTAAACAATTTTCGTTCCCGCTCCTGCTTTTATAACCGAGTGGTGGGGGTATTTTTTTCCTTTTCATTTTACAAAACTGCTTTTACAATTCCTGTTAAAGGTGTATATGTAACAATTTTATCATGTAAAATTAAACAATAAGCAGATGTATCTTTGGGTACATTTTGTTCAAATTCCATTTCTATTTTTATATCTACACTGGAAGATTTTACAGATTCGTTTTGTTTTGAACAATCAACTACAACAATCGGATAGTTAGATTTAAATTGGTTTGGCGTTAATAAAGGTGTGTTTGTTTTTCCATAATATGAATTTTGGAATCTTGCGTACATATCGTACAAAACGCTAAACCTGTCTTTTGTAAAGTTTATGTTGAAGTTGTCGTATGGAAAGAATTGAGAGTTTAGAAACACCTTAAAATTTGTAAGTTTGCAATGATCAAATTCACCAGCATGTTTAGTTATTTCGTTTCTTCTTTTTGTTTGTAATCCAAATATTACATATCTTGCCTTTTCCAAATGAGTAGAAGTTTTTACAGTCCATGTATGACGTTGTGTTTCCGGTAAAACCGGATATTCATGAAACTCCCAACTTCTAAATGGTATTACGATATCACGATCTGATTTTAAAGTTCTTAATAATGAAATTCTATTCTGATCGTTTAACCGTACATGCGGTACTCTCCAAACAATTTTGTCTAATTGCATTTTCCATTCTAAAGTAGCTTCCGTTGTTCCATCAGTTGCTTGAATAATATCTTTGTCGTTTGATGATCTTAACAAAACTAATTCTTGTTTTACGTTTATTATTATTTTTCGGTAATCTTCGGCAAAGCCTAAAAGTAATCTTAAAGGAATGTAAAAGTCAAAATTGCCTGAAGTGTTTGGAGTGATTGTACTGGAATCGGGTGCTACCCATCCTGCGGCGGCTAGCATATTTTTTTCACTCGGTGTTAAAGATGCTAATCCTTTTAATGTACTTGTAATTCCCACCTTTTTTGTTGAATCTACTGTAACTCCGGAAATTTCATATCTTATTTCATCAAACAAATATGCCATGGGGTTATTTATGAACGGAACAGTACTTGCAGTGCTTCCATCTCTTTTTGTTACTCTTCCTTCGATATACAAATAACTTTCACATGGAAGTGTATAAATATCCTGTTGTTGTATGGGAATTCTAATTTCATCATTATTATTTAATTTTGATGAAGCGTAAGGGTTGTGCGTATGATATTCCTTTTCCCATAAGGTTTCGTCGAATGTCGGACCCTGCGCTATATCCAATATTTCCATTATTAATAAGTTTTAATCCAATTTCTTCTAGAAAACGAATGTTATCACTTGTTAATCCTTCTATAGCTAAAGTGCTACTGACTTGTTTACCAGTCAGCTCTTTCTTTTTAAATGATAACCCCATTGTTATACGGTTGATTTTATATGTATTCGTATAGTTATAGGTTCGTCTCTAAAATCAATATGATTTCCGTCTTGATCTAGTATGTTCACCACAATGTCTGAAATAAAACTGGTGTTTAACGGTAGGTACACCAAGTTTTGTGGCTTTTCCACAATTTTAAAACCCGGAGCGACCGTTGGATAGAATGTGTGCAATATATGAGTATTTTCACCATCTCTATAAGAACCATGTATAATATTACATGTAATATCTATACTGTTAACTTTCATTATTGTTACAGTTCTAGCACCTGAATGGTTAATATTAGGTTCTAAAATTTTTGTTGTTTTAGGAAATCCTAATAAACTACCAATTGAATGTTCTTTGCTAAAATCTATATAATATTTAGATTTAATTTCAGCTTTCATAGTATTGTTATTTCCTTTTATTGTTATATTATCTTTTCCCATATGATTTTGTATCGCTTCATTTATATCATCAATTTCATATGCTCCAGTGGGTAAACTAAATACTTGTATATCTGAATATTTGTTTGTATTTGTATCTTTTGTTTTGTAATAATGTATTTTGTCATTAACATTTTCAGTAACGTTGGGAATAGAATTATAAGTTGTTATATCTAATGATGCGGCTTCCCATAATTTATCTTTTTCCAAACGTAACGCAGGGAAAAGAACACTTCGCAAAGTAGATGAAGTTCCAGTTAATGATACTGTATAGGAAGACATCTTAAAGTTGACTAACGCTTTTTGTTAAAAAATCTAAACATAAATGTCCACAGATTACCGTATCATCAGGTTGCTCTCTTTTATAATTGTATAGTACATTTTTAGCTGTTTTAAAGTAATATTGTAGTTCTTTTGGTGGTGGGAGATTACCAAAACTATCAAAGTAGTAAATAGTTGATCCTAGTTTCTTATAACATACCCAATGAGTGCCTGATCCTTTACTATTATCTAAATTTACTATTCCGGTTTCATTTTTCCATATTTTAACAGGTAATGCATCTTTCATAAACACTCCTCTAAAAAATGGAATTTTTAAACAAGAAACATAAGTAATTAATTCTTTATCTGTTAATTCTTTATTTGGAATTAGTAATTGTTTTTTTCTGTTTAATACACACGATACGGTCTTAGGTATAATCCTCCTCCTTTTTTTATCATTGACCATATTGTTTGTTTCTTTTTATTTTTACCTGCGGTGGATCGTCGTTTTCTTCTTATATTTCCTCCACGTTTCTTTGCAGGTTTTCTTCTCCTTTTTCCACCTCCTTTCTTCTTTCCACCTCCAAACATCGTTTTACCCTTCATTGCTGCTGATACCGCTAAAGCTGCTGCTTTTTCACCGATACTAGCGTCACTGGATGTTACTCTTTGCCAAGCTTTTTCAGCAAGTGCTCTATCCGCTATTGATCTATTTTTAGTATCTGCAAACTTTGAATATGCTATATCGTGTTGTTTGCAGGCTTGATCAAGTTTATTTATTCCAAGATCTCCTCTAGCAAGTCTTTTTTTCAATTTTGTTCCTGGACCACAATATTGATAACCTCCTGGTAAATGTAGTTCTACAGGTAATAAATCGATAGCTTTGTTAACTATAGCTCCAACCGGCTTAGTAATAAGAGAAAGTGCTGTTGATGCTATTCCTCTTCCTCTCTTTATAACGTGTCGATTATGACTGATGCGTTGAACTTTCAACATGGTTTTTTATAGTGAAAGGAAATGCCAATACTTGTTTATTTTATAAATTCTTTATAATGAATGATGCACTTATCCTTTGACATTGTTTATTTATAATAAACATGTATTTTGTTTATGGGTAATAAACTTTTACCCAGTCTTTTGGTAGGATTGTATCCTTTTTATCAACATCAACTTGAGCAAATCTTAAATTTCCAGTTTTCATATTTAAAAAATATTTTTCTATAACATTTTTCTTAACCCAATGTAGTTTTTGATCAGCTTTTATGGGCTTTATCGTATTATAAACATCATATAACACTACACTTAAGAGTCTTATAATGTAATTTACATTAACAGCATCAACAATATCAATAGGGTCATCTAAGCTAGTCAATCGCAAGTTTTGACAATGAAAAAACTTTTTGTGTTTTTCTGTTCTTAAGCATCTTTCACGCCATTCTTTTACTCTAACTGCATCACTGTCATTTACTCCCATTCCAACATTAAATAGTGGTCTTTCTTTACAATCAAAGCCTTGTTGACCAAGTCTTGATGAAATTTCTTTTAATGCAGGAACTTGTCCAATTGTTGCTACATCAACATCATTCAACCCTTCTTTAACATTAGTAATTATTTTTGCATCCGCATCCCATTTGTTATTGTTTAATTTCATTATTTGACTTATTGTAGCTGCATCTGATTTTGCAGTTCCCTCCTTAACGTTAGTTAACACTTTATTTTTGCAATCAATTGACTTAATATCATGTGTAATACAATGATCTGTAACATATTGAAGGTTTACCGCATCTTTCATATCTTTAGGGTCTCCAATATCGTGTATTACAAAGTTGTAAAAGGAAAATTTATCTGCTTTTTCAGGTATGACTGAATGTAAATACTTTTTGGTAACTGAATCTTGATCATTAACAGGATCTGCTATATTGGCTATTCTAAGATCTTTTGCATCATATGCTTTATTATTACTTTTAGGATCATATCTTAAGGTTTGGTTTATGTACCACATTAAATATTCTTTATTTACCGAATCATTCTTATCTATTGGTTTTGGAAGATTTGCAATTCTATAAAAATTAGCGTTATACACTTCATTTTGAAGCTTTAAGCTAGGTAATGTTTCACTTTTTAAAGTTTTGAAATTTACTGCATCATTATCATCTTTTGGATCATTTACAAACTTTAAACGTTTGTTACTTATATCATAATCTCCATCGGATGTTAGTGGTAAACCACCTATTTTTCCATAAGATCCTGATTTGCTTCCAGTTTCGGAATACCGTCCAAACTTATCCACACTCATGGTTATACTGAATATTTAATCAGTTATACTTGTATTATATATACTCATATTTTTTTATGCAATTACTCCTCGATTTCGCAGTTCGCCGACCAAAGCTACCCATTCATTTTCTAAACCACTATGTCCGGCTTGTTTAGCTTCATATATCAACTTCATTCTGTCAACCAATTTGTTTATATCGTTGTAGTATATTATATTAGTATCATACAAGTTTTTTAATAATCCTTTTCCTGATAAACTTGATTGATTTGTTTTTCTTCTTTTATGTAAAATATTTATTTCAGCAGAAGATAATGATTTTCTTTTTATGGGTTCCCTTCTTTTTGGTGGGAAAAGTTTAGCAATAATAGTTTTATATTTTTCTGATGCATTTCTATGAACATTGAAATTTTTAGAATAATTTTTCTTATGCGCATTTGTATCCTCCAATATTTGTTTAAAAATGTTTAAATCCTTTTTAGTATATTTATTAGGTTTCGGCTTAAAAATAAGTTCAAACAATCCTTTTTTACCCTTGTATTGTTTATTATTTATAATAATATTGTCATGTTCGTCTACATCAAGTTTGCTATCTCCAATCATTAGCCCATTTTCTTCTATTCTAGCACCAAAAGTATGATATTTTCGAGTTGGTTGTGCAGAATGTAACATTTTTAATACAAATTGTCTTGCAAGCGGCCCTTTATACGCAATATCCGAGCCCAATTTGCTCAAGTTGGATGGATTAATAGGCTCTTCTTCTTCTTGTTGTTCTTCGCTTGTAGAAAGACCTTCTTTTTCTGTTAAAACATCCGTTTCTTCACCTAGTTCGCTTTCTTCTTCAGTTATTTCTCCTTGTTGTGTAAAACTTGTATCACTTTCATATTCTTCTTTTTGTTCAAATTTTGAAATGGGTAAAATAGCATCTCCGGAAAAATTAAATGTTGAATGTTTAACATTTTGTCCTAATTGTTTTAATGGCTCAGTAATAGGTTTAAATGTTGATTCCAGAAATTTCTCTCTTTCACTTATTCCTAATCTTAACGCTCTGTTTTTATGTCTAATAGAATCACTAAGTGATTTTATTTCTTTTAATAGCTTTTCCTGATTAACCATGTTTACACCATGAAGACTTGTACGATAATGTTGTTAATTAATGTATTAAAACAAATTTATCAAAACCTATGCGGTAACGACCATCTGTTATAGCTTTATCTTTCATAATTACCAAAAATCCATATTTTTCCGCCCAAGCTTTTCCACAAAGCTCTTTGAACTTATCAAATGACATATCAGCATTTACATGATCGTTGTATATATGTTTTAGGTTTGTATCGTCTTGTTTGAATAAAACTAAAATATTTGCATTGTCTCTAATTAGTTGTTTTGGAATTTTGCTATATGTTTGTCCGATATATATGCTATCAATATTATTATGTCTTCCCATGGCAAAATAGTTTCTAATAGTATCATGATTTTCACTAGATACATCATCAAATACAAATACAGAATACGGCTTAGCCTGGTCTGGTTGCATAACACTGTCACTAGCATTAAATTTGTAATAGTTAACATCGGGCACATCAGTCAGGATCTTTTCCAACAATTGATACTTTGGTTGATGTAAGGACTTTGAAAAAATATATAGGTTATTAAATCGCAATCCTTTTGTGTTTGTAATTAAGTTAAACACAACGTTAGTTTTGCCACAGTTTGAAGGACCGCTGACTATACATCGTACAGTGTTTGGAAATAAACTGCCGTGTTTACCATTGTTGATTTTAACGTTATCTACGGTTAAATCATCAATGTTATTAATATTAAATTTATCTTTATGGTGAACAATCTCCATCTTATTCAAAGGCAGAAGAGTAAATAAGTTTATTTAAAACTAAATCAAATCTTTTATAGGTATCCACGAATCTTCAGTTTTATCAAACCCCAACCAACGTACTTTAACTTGGTCTTTTTTCCTTTGCAACACCTTTTCAACAAGATAAACATCGCCTACTGTTGACTTTAACAATTCATGTCCGTAAAAACCGCCTTGTAACAAATTTCCTTTGTTATCTTTTAAAATATAAGTTTCCGGTACAGTAGGTTGTACTTTATACACTGTAAAAACTTCATTTGTCCAATTGGGCAGGTATTTTTTAGTAAACACTCCTTTGTATTTACTAATTCGAACTTTATCATTTACATTAAATTTTCTTGGTTTTCTTTGTTCCGCTTTTGGCTGTGTATTTTTTTTAATTCGTTGTAAAACTAGTTTAGCGTTTTTCTTATTCACTTTGTTAGGTGCCATACCGATAGTTCTATGAAACTTGTTGTTGTAATCGCTTATTAACTTTGGTAAGATATCAACCCATACGTAAGAACCTCTTTTCGAAAACATTTTATACATTGCACCTTTTAAGGTTCTATTAAATCTTTCAATTATAGCTGCCTTTTTCTCAGAATTTGTGGAATAATGATTTATGTTATATTTTTTCATTAACAAGGCAAAATGTTTATTAAAAAATTCTTTCCCATCATCAGTTTGTAAATGTTTAATTTTATTTTTATCTCTTTTTATAGCTACTTCCATAGCTTTTGTTATGCTGTTACCAGTTTTGTCTTTTAATGGCAAAGCATCTGCAACTTTAGTAAAACAATTAATAATCGTAAGTATGTATTTAAATCCTTTATTTATTTTACTATGCGGTTGCATTTCAATTAAATCTGCTTGATATAAATCATTTATTCCTTTTACAACAGTATTTCGTCGTGGAAACTTTATTCTTGCAGGTTTATGAAGTTCATTAACAATCTTTTCCTTTAAGTCTGTCATGATGATTTTACTAACAAAGTCAAGTTAGTATTGAGTGTTTCTTTTTCTGCATCCGCTTTTATAGTTCAAGGTCATTTCAACATATTTAAAAAAAAGGGGAAATCACAGCGAGCATGCTGTGATTTCCCCTTTTTTTTCTTTTTTTCTTTTTTTCTTTTTTTTATTTTTTTATTTTTTTTCTTTTTTTCTTTTTTTCTTTTTCTTTTTACTCATTGATAGGATTGAGAGAGTAGTGGCCGAATGGTAGAGTGTGAATTTTGTCTGGAAGAATGTGTCGTTTGTCATCATTGGAGCAGAGTGCTTTTTTCACTTCTGTTACGCTGTACAGTTGATGGTTGAAACTTCTGATGGTGTTGAATTTTGCAGTTATAGTCGTTTCTTCAAATAAGCATTGCTTGTAGTGTTCAAAATTTACATTCTTCTTAAGATACAAACTTTTTACTCCCTTAGCTTTTTTAATAATATTGTTTTCTTCTTTATGCAATTGTAGTGAATACAATTTTGACATTAGTGCAATAAGTTCTTTCAGTAAAATTCCATTTGCTTCGTCTTTAAATTTTCCAAGTTTCTTTTTGTTCCGATCATTGTCATAATTTAAATGATCTTTTGGATAGTCACTAAAATCAAATTCATTTTTGTGAACAAATGTTCGAAGATCCAAATACATATCTTCAGTAAGAATCCAGTAGATGAAAGCGTCCGTGTCCATGTAGGCGATTCCGATGTTATCTCTACCGTAGAAGGCGACCATTTTGTTGTAGTGGAAATCGTACATGTGGGTTTTGGAAATATCCAAGATTGACATTCCAACGTACAACGGACGATCCATTTTCACACTTGTCTTCTTCATAGATACTGCCACAAGGTTTTCATTGATGATAACGGATGTTTCAAAGTTTGGTTTTTGTACAAGTTTTTCTAGTTTTATAGGATCTGTAATTAATTTAACATTTTTGTGTTTTCTTTTGTTTTCCAATGTTTTTCCAAATATCGCGTTATTCATTAATTTAAAAAAGTCCTTTTGAAATGTTGATGTTGCAGCTGCTCTTCTTCTGGTGTTTGAATCAATGTACGGTTTTAACCAGCAAGATTGGGAAAATTTTAAAACTCTATGAATTTTGGTTATACGTAAACCCAATTGGAGTGCTTGTTGAACAACCCAAAAGTGAGCTACGTATCTTTGTTTATTTTCAAGAGTCATCATTAATTTTGGATGTTTGCCAATTGGTGAAACTTCTGTTTTTGCAAGGAGCGGAAGATCGTAATGAAGATCATGCAAGTGTTCTGGATATTCAAAGTCACAGTCCAATATGTATCCGGTGTCTCCGTCTTTTGAAATTTGCGAAATATCACCAATAGAGTCTGGATTAACCCATTCAAAGTTTCCAAAAGGAAGTGGATTAGACATGGCCCATCCGTATAAATTGTTGGCATCGAAATATCCTAAGAACACTGATGGTTTTTCTTTATCGTAGTTTGGAAGATATTTGTTGTTAGCTTTAACATGTCTAGTAACACTTTGGGTCAATCCACCTCTAACGCCCGATTCGATCATCAACACCATGTCAATATCTGTTAATAATTGAAGGTTGCACTTTGTTTCTTTTAGCATAGCTTGCCAAGCTAGTCCTGGAGAAGTATAAGAATGAAGAGGGTCTAATCCGTAAGCTTCAAAGCAGGTGTTTCTAAATTCTTCCATCACATCGCAGAGAAGGGTCACATCAAGTTTTACATAAAAGTCAGAATAATCTCCCAGAGTGTTCATTTCCAATTCGTCCCAAACTCTGCATGCGTGTTGATAGTCTTCAGGTGAAATGTCCAAATCGGTAAGTTTACTTTTGAAAGCTTCTGGTGGAGGAAGTGACGTTTCTTGAAATTTATGTAGTCCATCGATGTAATCATACGGGAAAACTCCTTTCCGAAGAACCAAATCCATTTTTTCTGCAGGTACAATTTTGCTTGTTTCTATTAAATTTTGTCTTCTTAAATTTTCAGAAAGTTTCATAAGACTGGAAGGCATAAATCGAAAAGAATCAACAAATCTAAGTTTAATTTTGCCCACCTTTTTTGAAAAGCTTATAAATTTTTCCATAGTTTGTGCTATAACGTCTATTTCACCGTTGTCTCTTGCTAATTCAGGAATGATAAAATGTCCATCGTATCCGCTAAGATTGTGAAAAACGACGGGAATAAAAGATGGTAGTTTGTAGTTGATGTTACATCCGTTGCAAGCTGCACCTCTGTAGGCTCCTGTCAGATGGTCATGGTCGCGAACTTTAACTTTAGTTTCTGTAAATTGATTGTTACACAAATAGCATGTTGTTGTCGAATCATAAAGATAAATTTCTTCCGGTGTCATAGGTGACATAGGAACCACATTGCTATACATTGCTTCCACTTTCCCAGCGATGTCGTATAAATCATCAACAAAGTATCGAGCTGCTTCTTCTCCACGATAGATCTTTGGTGTAGATGTCAAACCATATTCTTGAAGATGTTCTTCAGGCAGAGTGGATTTTACTATTAAACAGTAGCTGTTTGGTTTGTGAAGTTGATACTTTGTTCTGCTTGTAATTTCCTCTCCTTCTTCTTGTTCAAGTGGAAGCAATGAAGATTCAAAATCTGCATACACTACAACGGGGATTCTGTATTGTTGGATAACTTTATCAAATTTTACTTGTGATCTGCTAGGGTGTGGTAATTTAATTCTTACTTCATAGTTTCCATTGCATAATCTTTTATGTTCTGTTAACCATTCTGAACCTCCTCTTCTTAAAGGTTTGTTTACAAAACAGAAACATCTTTTACAAGTTGTTTTTGGTTGTTCACGTTTTGATAACTGTTTGCAAACTAGAGCTTCAAAATCTTTAATATATACATAATGTGAGATATCACCTTTAGTTATAAATAATAAATCAGTATGATCTCTGCGTTCGGTGGGTGTTATACGTAAGGGATAGACATTGTTGGATGAATCTAAGCCAAAGATGTTTACAGATGCAAAAGGATTTTTCTTTTCAAATTTTGATATGTCTTGAATTGAAACAGGATAAGTCATGCCTTGAAAGTTATACATATAGGAAACCTCATCGTATGCTCTACTCGGTCGTTCCACATGATCTTCTACATATTTTGCAAGCATTGCATACTTGAAACATTCAGCATTTTCATTTTGTACATTAACACAAGATTTGGTTACTCGAATCTTCCTTGGCAAAGCAATATAACTACTACCTCTCATTCCATATCCATGTTTATGAACTCTCACATCTAAGCTTGTTATACTTAACAAACTCCATCCAGAACCTCTTCCTTCATGTTCTTGTAATTTTGTTAAAAGTTCTTCAAAACAATCATCCACAATTGAGCTTATATCCGATGCAAACATGATGGTTTTGTTTTTAGTTAAAAATCCTCTTGGTGATGTTTCATTCTGAACATTTGTAAATACAGTATCTAATAATATTCCAAACTTTATAAAATTTAATCTTCTTAGTTCATTCTTCAATGTTTCTGTTACTAATGTTTTTGCTTTCAATATAAATTGTGCTAGTTGCAATTGAGCATTGTCAATCTTAAAATGAGTTACTATACTGCCTGGTAAAGCTCGGGCGTATAATTCCACATCCAAAGATGGTCCGGGTGCGTATTGAATAACACTTGGTCTTGAATTTAGTTGTTGTTGATGGGTAGCCAGCATTTGATCTAATTCTTCCAAATCTTCTTCTTCTGCATTGTTTCTTGTTTCGTTGTTATGGTACACTTCTTTGTGTATTTGTAGTAAGTTTTCATTTTCAAAAGATTCTTCACAACTGATGCAGTAATACATGACGTAGGTGTGCTCTCCACAAAAGTTGCAGTAATAATAAGAACCACTCTTAAACTACCCCTATTTATAGCACTACCCCCACCACTTTTTCTGTATTAAACACAAAAAGTGTTAATAACAGTTAAATTTCTTATATTTCAAAACTCCTAAGTGTCAAGGTCAAATAATGCAAGTTTAAAAAAACATCTAAGTGCCAAATAATGCAGGTATTAAAAAAATCTAAGTCTCAAGGTCAAATAATGAAAGTTTTAAAAAAATTCTAAGTCTCAAGGTCAAATAATGGAAGTTTTAAAAAAATCTAAGTGCCAACGTCAAATAATTTAAGTTCAAAATAATACATATATTATGCGTCGTAAGTGTGATCATCATTGCTGTTGTTTAAATATGTTATTTCCAAATCGTTATCGCTTTCATCTTCCTCCATGTCCGATGCCGGAAACAAACGTCGCCGAACAAGAGCATGTATATATTGTACTGGATCATAGTTAATTGTTACAACATGTGTTAACGGTGTTTCTTCGCCTATTGCTACTGGTACTTCCAAAATATTTTCTTCATCACTTGTAGCATCAGACGTAGCATCGGATGTAGCATCGGATGTAGCATCAGATGTATCTTCTACTGGAATCAAACTATTTTCAAAAATACTTTCGTCATCCGTTAAGTCTTCTGGTTCAACTATTTTATATATTTTTTCACAAATTGTACATCCAAAAGGAAAATTGTTGTCTGTTGGAGGCATTATAAAAGAAACTTGATATTGTAAAATAAATGTTGAAGCAAATGTTTGAAAATTTTTCTAAGTCCGAAAGTATTAATTATTAGGAAGTTTTACAAGTCCAATGTAAAGTAAAAATAAAGAAAGAAGTGTTGTTGCCTGTTTAAACATTTGCAAAAGAATGATAGGTTTGAAAATTTTTCAAAGTCCTAAAATATTAAATATTGAGAAGTTTTAACACTTAAAATATTTACAAATCCAATGTAAAGTAAAGAAAGAAATGTTGTTGCCTGTTGGAACAATGGCAAAAGAATGATGGAAACCAAACCCGCAGTAAGGGTCCTGTGGTTTGGGAGGGGGTAAGCGAGGAGGGGGGATGACCTCAAGCCGAGTTGGGGTCCGGGATCTGCGCGTGTGGTTCGGCATCAGTTGCTCGCTAGACAGTGAGGTGGTAACATGTTCAGAAGGCGCCCTGAACATTTTATCATTTTTGCTGTTTGGTGAAAATATCTTGGTGTTATTTGTATAATAACATCTTGACGTAGGACTGATTAATTTTAAGGCATGGTAGTTGTTTGTGCTTGTAGATACCCTAGGGTTTGTAGTTTGTTTTTAATTTGCTGGTTTGGTAGTTAGTATTATTTTAAAATCTTTCTTTTACTTACAATATATTTCTGCCTGGAATGTTTAAATTTAAAGTAAAATTTTTGTTTTTAGGAATGTTATATGATATGTTTTTAATACCTTTCTATTCCAATTTCCTTTTTCCAACAAGCTTGTTGAGGGCATTCCCTCTCTTGTCTTGTACTCCTTTTTAGTTAGGGACACCTTTCAATTCCAATTTCCTTTCCTTTTTTCCTTCCATCTTTTGCATGGTAAAACCAATAATGGTAAAACCGGCTACCGCTTTTGTAGTGATTACGCTCACCAAAGCGGGTCACTTACAACCTCTATACGTGCTGGATGGGTAGTTCGCCTACCTCCGGAGTTTCGCTAGACCTCAGTTGTTCTGCGTCGCTAATGGCGAGACACTGGCTCCTTTAGTGTTAGGAAATAAAAAACATATTTGTATAACATTTTTTCCTAAATTTAATTAAACAACTTGCTATTTCAAAATAACATTTTTGTTTTAGCTTAGCGTTGTGCGCTTATGGTGAGGTGTGTGAGTTCGCTTACGTGATGATCACACTGTAATCATGATGTGCAGCGCTGGGCTGTCTAGCTATTTTTTTTAAACTAAATTTTATTTCTTTATTTTTTTATTTTTATTAATTCTTAAACTCTAGGCAGATTGTATTGTAAATTAGCTTTTCTTCTTTTAGGTTTCCGGGGGTGTACGGTTCTGTCAAACCGTACACCCCCATTTTCTTTTTAGTTATCGAATGACCTTGACCTACTTATTTTCAAGGTCAACAAAAAGACTTAGCGAAAATTTCTAAGTCTCAAGGTCATTTATATATAGGTAGATTTAGCTTTTCTTCTGTTAGGTTTCTGAGGTGTACGGTTCTGTAAAACCGTACACCTCCATTTTCTTTTTAATTATTGAATGACCTTGACCTATTTATTTTCAAGGTCAATAGCAGTTAGCGAAAATTTATAAGTGTAAGAAGTAGGTCAAGGTCACCAAAAAATACCCTATGAACGGGGGAATAGACCGCTAAGTAATTCTTTTAGAATTACAAAGTGGTCTATTCCCCCGCTCTAATTTTTTTTTATTTCATTTTTACACTAACCTCTCAGTTTTAACAAAAGGAGGTATTTGTTGTGCGCACTGCATAATGTTTGATTTACACAACACATCTTTTACCCTTTTTTAATAATATACGAACATTTTTCTTTTTAGGACTAGATTGTAAAAAGTAAAAAGTCATTTTGTTATCCCGCTTTTATAAGAAATTAACCCTCCATTGTAAATTTTTAAAATAGGTCAAGGTCATTCAAAAATACCCTATGAGCGGGGGAATAGACCGCTAAGTAATTCTCTTGGAATTACAAAGTGGTCTATTCCCCCGCTCCATTTTTTTTTGTCTTGTGTTTAATTTGACCATTTAACTTTATCAGATGGAGATTTTCTTACTAAATAATAATGAACATTACTGATATTTGGAATTTGAAGATTTACTGGTAATTTGAGCAAGTAGAGTTCATCACAACATCTAAGAACAACATCCCTGTTACTGATCTTTTTTAAAAAAACATATTTGTGGTTTAATTTCAAACTGTTGATTTTAATTCTTTTATAGTTTTCAATTTTTTCTGGCAATTCACTTTTGGAAGGTTCAATTTTGACTTTTTTAGAAGGTTGAATTTTGACTTTTTCGGAAGGTTCACGTTTGTTATGCAAATTACACAATTTTTCACCTACACTACACAACTTCACACACCTTTCACCTTTGTTCGCTCCTTTTTTTAAAATATGAGCACATTGTTCTTTCTTAAAACAGGATTTTCTTAATTTTTGAAGTTTTTGAAGTTTTTCAGAAATTTTTTTAGGAGATTTTTTTGGTGAAGATTTTTTTGGAGAAGGAGATTTTTTCGGTGAAGATTTTTTTGGAGAAGGAGATTTTTGTTTCACAATAGAAACAACAGATGATGATGATGTTCTTGATGACGAGGAAGAAGACCTGGACGAAGACGAAGTGCCTGCCATAGCGCTGGATCCTAAGAAAGTAAAGATTACTCTGTTTACCCTGCCTTTATAACAGCTCCCCACCCATTTACCCCCTCTACTTTTCGACGTCAAAAAAATATTCATCCAAGCTTTCTAACACTGGCAAGGAAACAGTTTCAAAAGGTTGATACAAAATTTCATAAATGTCTTGGTTTAAATTTTGCGAAGTTTGAAGATATTCTTCTATTTCCTGTACAAATTTCTGTTCGAATTGTTGGAATTCTTCTATATCCTGTAAAAATGTCTGTTCGGATTGTTCAAATTCTTGTTGTTCTAAGTTAAATGTTGGTGATTTCAAGTCTTCTTCCAATTTTTTAATGTAATCTATTGCATTTTGAACTATAGATTGTCTGTTAATTTTTTTTTTGTTTTTGACTTTCCGGTACAACTAATTTTAATTTTTCAAAAGCTTTTTTTAATCTGTGTTTTCTTCTTTGTTCCCTTCGGTTTCTACTTAATCTTTGATCAATCAGGTATTTTAGGAAAGATTCCATAACGTTTTGTTGATTCAAAATGTAGCAAACTATTAATTCTATAAAGCTTCTATCCGCTCAATATATAGTGGAAACCCGGGGGGGAGGGGGAATCACCTTCGCCATCAAGGTGATTGGTACGTATTTAAAGCTTTGAGGTTTGCATAGCCAGACCATAACTATGAGCTCCTTGTACGAGTTGTGTCTGCAGCGTATCTGCACCGATAACCCTATGCTCCGGCATATCAGAAGGGTGTCAGAGCCGCTGCCGCCAATTTTGCAAGGAGAGCTCATTTATGAGCATAAAAGACGATGCGTCTACAAAACCAAAATTTGGTTTGAAGGGCCAAATGTTGGCAGAATATGTGCCGTATGTCACATGGTACGTTTTTTCATTAACTGCATTGTTTATTTTGTTAACAATATATTATTTTTTTTAATTTCTTTAAATTAATAATTTTTTTTTTTCAGGCGCTTCCTCTTGCCGGCCCGGGGGACGAGCTTTATCGAACTATTGCTTATAGAAGCGGAATAATTGGGTATAAACTACAAATGCCGGCACCTCAAGAAAAATGTCATCTCTGCAATTTCTGCCCCCTGGCAAAATATGAAATTAATTGTATGTGTTTATAAACACATATAATTATGAGAAATTAAATAGGGACGGGGAACAGAGCAGTTTGTGGTCTAACCACTTACTGCTCTGTTCCCCGTTCATAGGGTATCTTCAGATGACCTTGACCCACTTTTAAAACTTTATGGTGGGGAAAATGTATATATAAACCGTGGATTATATGAAGAGGCATCACTTCCCTCACCGATAATCATGGAAAGTTTCCGTATGTTTTACAATGTTTTACAATGGGGGGGAGGGGGGGGAGGGGGGGAGGGGGGGAGGGGGGGGAGGGG
Organism: Flexamia atlantica; assembly: GCA_035578135.1. Classification (NCBI taxonomy): domain Eukaryota; kingdom Metazoa; phylum Arthropoda; class Insecta; order Hemiptera; family Cicadellidae; genus Flexamia; species Flexamia atlantica. Next base: position 569,007 of record JAQJVK010000063.1, on the reverse strand, counting down.
GGGGGTTGGTTTCGCGGGGGGGGGGGTATAACAAAAAATGCTCCAAATCTATCGTGCGGGTAGTCAAATTAAGCGGAATTAAAAGACAAACAAAAAAGGTCCAGTAACATTTTTTGATTAAACCAACGGTATAAAAGTTATGACGCAAAAACTCAAAAATATTAATAACCGACGCGAAAACTAAACTCACCATCAACAGAAATTAAAACATTTACAAAAACCCAAATGTTAAAAATAATTATTTAATAAAAGATACAACACAAAACTAAAATCTTAGGTTATTTAAAACTTTAACAAAATATTTAAGTCTCAAAAGTAGAGTTTTAAAATCAATCAATATATAAGTCAAACAAGTAAGTCTTTTGAAATTAAAATATCTAAGTCTAAAAAATAGGTCATTTAAAATAATTCTAAGTCCGAAAGTAGATCAATCAAAACTAGGTCAAGGTCATTTAAAAATTATAAAAAAAGGGGGTGGGGAAGCGTGGGGTCCCTACCTTATTCTACTACTTTATTTCTATACTACTTTATTATAACTTATGCTACCCCTTAAATGCTATCATGCATGCGGTTACGGTGTGATCATCACGTAAGCGAACTCACACACCTCACCGCCCTATCATATCTTAACCCCTACCTAACGTTCCCCCTATTCTATCTTACACTATGTAATATTACAGTTACGGTGTGATCATCACGTAAGCGAACTCACACACCTCCCTATAATATTACACCTAACTTAATATTACAGTTACGGTGTGATCATCACGTAAGCGAACTCACACACCTCACCGTAATATTAACCCTGACAATTAAACCACGCAGGAAATGGAAAGGTAGGTGGATTGCCATTGCGACCGACTATTATAGGAGGGCGCCTCTCCCACAATAGCCGAACGCAGTGTGTGCTTGACATAAGCCATCCCACACACCATGGCGAACATTACGTTACAGCATAACCCTCCACGTAAGCGGACCAGTTACACCTTCACCGTAATGCCAAAGAGAAACGTTGCGCGCTTGCTTATATCAGCGAGCTTGAGACTCGACCTCGCTAGCGAGCCTTGACTAGTAGGTCAACGTGTCGCTCTGCCAAGGCCGGTAGCCTTGGCCGGGTCGCTAGCCACCGCTCTCACAACTTCGTCTGGCCTACTTGGACCTGGTCACTACCTTGACTACAAGGTTGTTGTGTGCCTACTTGGACCTGGTCACTACCTTGACTACAAGGTTGTTGTGTCTGCTGCCTATAAGAACCCCATTCGCCCGCCTTGTGTTATTCTGCCACTCGCCACCATCGCTGTTACTATCCATTCCCACGTTTTTTCTATTTCATTATATCCATTTTATTATTTCCTTTATCTAATTATGGACTCCTCATCTGCCTCTTCATCCTGCCCTATTCTTCTGGGTCTGCTCAAGAAACCTCTGATGAAGCAACATTCCATCCCGGTATCGATCAGCCTTTCTGCAATCAACGATTTTATTCCGCAAAAATCTTCTACTCCCGTCCTCTCCTCCTCCATTAACGAAATAATAGCTGATGCTGTTAATGAAGATCAACCCCAATTATTTCAGAATCCCACACCAGTTACAGAAACATCAACGCCGCAAATTGAAGAGATTCCGATCGCTCCAATTTGTGACGACATTTTAACTGAAGACTGGATGGAGTTGTGCGGACTGCACCCTTCTTCTACCCCCCAACAAATTCAACCCGCACCAATCAAAGAAACCCCCACCCCCCAAACAATTCATCCCGCACCAGTAAAGAACATCAGGCTAAAGGAATTAAAGAAAAACAAAAAATATAATCTGTACAGAATTGAAGAAAACAAAATTTATATCTACAACGAGGAGAGGACGAAAATTTATATCCTCACAACTCCAAAAACCAAACCACCACTTGTCCCGACAGATCCAAAATTTTTACTAGTAACAGCGGAGGGTGGAAAATTGAGAATAAATATATTAAATTAAACCTTATATTCCTTCCCCTTCTCAATCAAAGTCCACCCTGGTGGCAAAATCGGCCCTTCTAAGGGCCACCCTAAGACTTTCAAATTTAGGCTTAAGTTAGGGCCTCAACCCTTGGTGACTACAAGCGGTTCATATACCTCTAAGTCCCAAAGGTTGAGTCAATAGCGGGGGGCTTTCGCTAAAGCCTCAACCCTTGGTGACTAACAAGTGGTCTGTGTACCACTAAGTCACAAAGGGTTGGACGCTAAAGCCTCAACCCTTGGTGACTAACAAGCGGTTCACATACCTCTAAGTCCCAAAGGTTGAGTCAATAGCGGGGAGCTTTTGCTAAAGCCTTAACCTTTGGTGACTAACAAAAGGTCCGTGTACCTCTAAGTCCCATAGGGGCTTTCGCAAACCACCCCTTGTTAGTCACCAAGGGTTGATACTTAAACTTAAGCCTAAATTTGAAAGTCTTAGGTCGGCCCTTAGAAGGGCCTTTTTTTGCCACCAGGGTGGACTTTGGAGGTGGGAAAAGGTTTTACTCGGTAATATTTATGTTTAACTTTGCACCTTTTTTATTTATTATCAAGTGTCGAGGGTTAAGGGGAATAGGAATTTTTTTGGGAATGTCAATGACATAAATTTTGGTTTTTTCAGAATTAAAAATGAAAATAGAAGAAGATAAATGTCTTAAGATTTCATATTTTCGGTTAAGTTTCAGTTTTTTTAGATGAAATTTTTGCTGGGGTACGTTTGAAGATACAGGTGATAGAGGTGGTTTGGTGCGAATTTTGGGTGGTTCGGTGCGAATTTTGGTGCCGGTAAGAATGTTTTTCCAAACTTGCTGAAAAGGTTTTCGAGCAATAGTGGTTGTAACATCATACCAATCACGATTGTTGTTCGATTGAATAATTCGTACCCCAAGCAGTTGAAGATAGGAAAACCAGTTATACCAAATCTCGGTATACTCGGAGCGGTTCATTGTGAAATTGAAGTAGGTGTTGTTAGGACGGTGGCAAAGGAAAGAATAACTTGTCGAGTGTAGAGTGTAGAGTGTGTTATACAATCAAGGACAGGTGTGCCGGGTGATGCAGCAAGGACGACGACCTGTATTCGCCGGCCGGCCGCAAGCGAAAGTGCGGCGCAAGGTCAACCAGTTGTATTGCTAACTGGTCGGCAACAAGCGAAAGCATGCGAGGTCAAACCCGGCCCACTCGGTCTCGTTTATCTTTTAAAACTCGCATGATAGGGTTTGCAAACATATTAATTCAAATATGTTGTAAAAATTTTCTTACGATATTTTGTTACAAATATTTTTAAGGCAAATGTTAAGAAACCATGTTTCTATTTTGAATCGCAACTACAGTTTCGATTTCTTTAACTAAATATTATAACTAAGTATTAAGGTAATATAATAAAGTAGCATCTTTAAAAATATTGTAACTTGTACAAAGTTAAATAAATATTTTAAGCCAAATGTTAAAAAAAAAACAATTGTTTAGTACTGAGATGTTCACCCTACAACACCTACGTTAGAACTAACACTACAAATCCAAAAATTGCGAGGAGTCTCTTATGGTGGTGGGGGGAGGGCAGATGTTCCGAGCTGCACATGTCAAGGGAGGTTGCAGCGCCGCTGCTGACACATCAGTTTGCTAGTAGAACTGGCAGAGTAAACATCTAAATAAACATGAGTTCTGTTTTATATGTTTCTTTTATTAAAGATGGACTTTGCATTGAAACGCAAAGTTTTCCTATTGATGCAGATCCTATACAACAAATTTTAGTACATCCTCCAGAAAGTTATGATTCCATCTACATTTCAGTGCAAGAAACAAACGACCCCCCACCACCAACAACTACTGATGCACAGTAGGACACGGCTACCACACGTCATTAAAGCTTCAGCTCTTTACCCGAGCACACATGGACTCTGAGCTTCAATATAATACTGTTTCTTCTACATCTACACCAACTTCCGAACAATTACCTACTACAAATGAAACTACTACAAGTCTACAAGTAAATGAAATTTCATCAACTGTTAGTTCTGATGCGCAAGCAATAATGTTATCATTAATTGGTTTCGACTAAAAATTCAACAATGGAAGAAGAAAGAAATTCGCTACTTTACAACTTGGTTTTTGTGAACCCGTCGAAATTTATTATTTGCCTACTTTCATTTTTATGTGGTTACAATTTTGGTTACCTTGTTCAGGAAATGCTAACAGATAAAAAGGAAGAACATTCGCTATATTTTAAAGTTTATGTTTATGTAATTGCATCTTTATTTGGATACTTTGTAGCAGGATATTTTCTTGTTAATTTGTCAATTCCATTTTTTACATGGTATTTTAACAGACGTGAAAATCAACAAAACAACAGTTTGTAAAAAGAAACAAAAATTATCTTGCATTTTCGGATCTTCCGAAAATGCAAGATCTTTTTTAAAAACATCCCCAAAAGACCTTGACACACTTCCGGCCATTTAAAATTTAAATACCCAGCACAGCAGGGCATTTAAACTTTAAATACCCACCTACAACACGTCACAGCTACGTCACAGCTGATGACGTCACTTCCGGTCACGTGACCGGAAGTAGCTGTCAAAAAATTGACTGCCTGTCAAAGTTTGATTGGGCCAGAAACGCCACATCGCCACTACTGTCCATGTATATTTTAACTTATTAATATGTAGATTTCGGTTTGTGAAATTACACGTTTGCTCAAGTAAGCGTATGGCATAGGCAAATTTTTATTAATGAATACATACGCTTTATTGTTGACTACATAATGTGGTCGAGATTGGCGTCTAGATTTTTTCGGTGTTAATTGGTTTTTTAGCAATCAGTATTATTATAAATACATTTTTAATATTAATAGCTATAATTATTTATTAATTGTAACATGTCAAAGCTAAATTTTTAAGTTTATTTTAATAGTATATTTCCCATAAATTGCAACGGGATGTCATTACCAAAGGATTCTATATCCATTTTATATTTCAGATTTTGGCCTTTGTCTCTAGTGGAAAAAGGTTTATCTGTTGAAGAGTTTTTAAAAGTGATTTTTACTATCAAGTACACTATTTTATTTTACCGGTTGAATCAAACTATCTTTTAAAAATTTCCCCAACAGAAGAAACGTGAATCATGTATTCCGATAGTTAGTCCAGATTGGGCTCTGTTTTTCAAGAATTAACCCAGTAAACAAAATAACAAAATAAACAACAGAAGATATGCGTGGATTTTCCCACAGAAAGGATAATTAATGTTTGATTCAATCAACCTTTGATTGAGATGTGCAATTTTTACAAATTACCAAATCGTTTGATGATTTTAATGGCATAAAATAACTGTAAAACTTTTAAGTGTTTAATTTTAAGCCCTTAAGGCTACAGATTTCCGAGTTTGAATAAAAAAGTTCAAACGTTTCTTCTGTAGATTTACTGTTTTCCTCTAGACGAGCAAAAACTATGAATTGGCTGCCATTTTCCAACATCCTATTTATTTATTTATTTTTTAATATACTGAAATTACCTGGTTAATCCAATAGTATACAAAAAATTGTTTTTTATTATAGTTTGAATAATCATTGCCTCCTATCTTTACTACTTCAGGGGTTCGGGGGTGCGGTGCACTCATAATTCTCACCGCATCGTGCACTTTTCTAAACCCTGGCAGCCATTTTGACTCATGAGAATATGATGCATAATCCATGATATGAAACTGATTTAAACGACACAAAATAGCGCAAAGGGTGAATTATTAAGAGATTTTTTTCTAACGATACACATATAATTTAAATAAATTAAGTTGTTTTTCAATAGACAGAAAATTGTAAAATAAAATACAAAAATTAATGCATTTGCAAAAAAAACCGAAGAAATCTAATCCCACAAAACTATTCTCAAACACACTGAAGGTGGAATAACTCGTGTCCTAGAAATGGTATTTTTTACAAATTCCCGTTAACTACTCAAACCCTAAATTATTTTGTCTTACGAAAATATTTAATGGCCTATGAATATATTTTCAAAACTATAAGATGCGCGATTTTAATTTAAATAATGTTCTCTACTAATGCCGTTTTAGTGTGAAAATATTTTAAAAAACTTCTTTCTTAGTGTACATTCAGAGCCTGTAAAGAACACTTTTGCATAGTTTCATGTCCAAAGCCTCACAGGTCTTAAGTAAATAAGCTTTGAAAACCAAACATGTTCTCCATTTAAAATTTTATTGTGTTTTCAATTATTTTAGCCATTTGAGAAAAAAAATTTAAAATTCTTTCGTGGTTAGCATCTAGAGCTTTTAAAGAATATTTGTCAAGTTCTACCCCAAAACCATGTTTTTTTTTAGAAATTGTGATGGGTGAGCGAGTGAGTCAATCATACAACCGTTTTTGTTTTTATGTATTAAATATTAATACTATGGTACGTATATGCTAATTAAAAATATTAAGAATAACTGGAATTCTTAATACTAAAGCTAATGTATAAACATAGACATTTCTTACTCTCCCCTTAGGCGCCACCTTAAAGTAAATTTTTAAAAGTCTATAATTTATACGTGTATTTAATAGAGAACACAGACTGGCAATCACCAACGACAACCTTGAACAAATAACAAGTTTGTACTGTCATAAAATCAAATTAATATATTTTTAAACAATGCTGAATTAAAGTAAGTAGTGATACAAAGCAAAATATATTAAACAAAGAAAAACATTCAATTAGCGGTTAAAAACCCAAAAGTCCTATTTGTACACCAAGGTATTGTCAGAGGGTGATTGTGTGTGATCGTTTGTACTGTGTGCGGCCTGGTGTTCGGAGGAAATTGGTTTACAATGATGGAACTCACCCAACTCTATGGCCTCTACATTCACCGAGCCAAATTGAATTTTTCAGTCACGGCATATAATTTACATGTATAGTAGGAAGAATAATTTCAGTTACAAGAAATATATTGAATTTTAAATTTAAGACGGTTATTACAGTGTAGAACGAAGTTAATTTTAAACATTTTTATGTGTTAAACTCACGCATATACATTTTTATGTGTTAAACTCACGCATATACATTTTTATGTGTTAAACTCACGCATATACATTTTTATGTGTTAAACTCACGCATATACATTTTTATGTGTTAAACTCACGCATATACATTTTTATGTTTTGTGAGTAACAAATGGCAGTGACCAATCCACGTTTAAATACCCTTATAGTAAGTGAGTAAAAGACAAATTAAATTTATTTCGAAACGTTAGCTCTTACATGCCATGAATGATAAGTTTTTTGCAAAATTTTATTGTAATTTTTTTAATCCTTAAGAAATCTCTAATAAGAAGAAGAAACAACCCTAGGAGTTAAACATATCAATATACTAAAAGACTGTTATGAAATTTAGTTGTGTATTTTTAGAAAATTTTTATAATTTACCTAATTTTATGTTACCCTGGACTATAGAGGGTCCATCATGAAACGTTTTGGATTCGTAGACAAACCCTTTCCTTTACAAAACGTTCGATTTTTTAAATAAAAATCTACTATTTCTCTTATTGTCTACTATTTCTCTTACTGTTTATTCTTATATGTAAGAGCTTGTGTTGAAAAACAGGGAGAGGCTAAAGTTGCTCTAACTTAATAAATCAACTTACCAGCTTAAACAAAATCGCTATTATTGCAGTAGCAATTATCTTGCTATGGACTTCGTTAGTTTTCACAGAATTATCGATACATTTTCTTTCAGAATACCGAAGAACTAACAGGATCAAACTTGCTTAGAGGCTTTTATTTTGTAGGTGCAATTCAAATATGATTAATATTTTATTTTAAATGACATTACAGTTCTATTAAATGCTATTCCCTCCTACGATTTATTTAAATAAACCATTTATTAAACAAAGTACATAATATATTTTAGGTAAGGTACGGGTTGATGTTTATACAGATCTTCATTAATGATGGTAAAAATATCCATATTAACTTTAGCTTTCTTTACAGTTAAGAATAATCAATATGATTTAAAAAATAATACCAAATATTTCATCCTTAAGTTCTTTAGGTTTTTCCTAAATATTTAAAATATTAGATATCCATCATAAACTTCCCTCCCACGACTCCTCATATATTCCGTTAATACTCCTATTAATATTCCGTTCACCTCTGATAATTCTTCATGAGGAATGGATACTGCTACAATGTTTTACTGCGATACATTATTTAGTATTTGTCTTACAAAAAAGAATTGGTACAGTTTTTCCAGCTTAAAATGAAAGAAATCCCTACAATGTCAAAATAATATCTCATCCTTCAACCTAGCGATCAGGATAAGGCCCCAATAGTTTCAGAGAATGTAATTTTACAGCTGGAGGAGCAAAGGTGCTTGGATTAAATTCCATCCCTGGGTCTATCTTAGAGTTTTATAGTTTTCTCCATCCTTCTTGAATAAAATACGATTTGATTTCAGGGGTTATGTTAAGTTTGTTATGATTTTAGATGCAGCAATGTTTGCGAGCCGCTCATTTTACACTTTTAGCTATGAATGCTTAGTTAACTAAATAAGCGCTTATTTTTATTCTTTAAAGATTTTATGTCCCTCTTTAGGGAACCTGGAAAAATGTAAAACGTTGGTAAGCAATCGGTATTAAAGAAGCAATGCTTAACAATTTCCATATACATATTCCCTGATTGTATAGCTATAAAAATAATCGATAACAAATAGTTACTCCATTATTAATAATTTTATTTTTTTCACCAAGGTTTTTCAGTACGTATTGTAATATAGAGTTTTTAGGCTGATTGTTTTTTTTTTATAAGTAGAATTAATTTCAAAACCTATGTTCCATTGTTCCCATGTTCGTGGTCCATTGACTTAATGCATTTTTCGAAAGCGAACGCTCCGGTAATTTTTTATATAGGCTAAATCAGACAAAAATACGAATGCTAGAGTGTAAATAAAACCAGTTATTTACTAGGACAAAGCACTGGGTTTAGCAAAACACTTTTTCCTACTTCTCGGAACTTACTTACGCTTGTGAAATATGAAGAAGGGTACACATCAATAGAATTTTGTTGTTGAATCATACATTTCATACACTTTTGACCCGGTTTTATATCAAAAGTAAAACTTACTGTCGTCCCATAGTTTATTTCGACTTTTTTATCATTTCCTTGTAATAATAAATTAATTCAACGAATTTACCATTCGAACTTTTTGTAACAATAAACCCAACTGACTGGTCTACAAGCTATTGTGAATTCGTCTGGTTGAAAATTAAAACCAATAACAGGTTTTAAAGACGTTAAAGCGACCTTAATATTTGATATTTATTCACGATAGCAATTCGCACTTAAATAAAAAACGTCCTTTGATTTGTCATTGTTAAATATATTAAGATTTCGCTTTGTAAAATATTTTAATTTATAAAAAAACTACTATTCTCCATTAAAATTTAATCGATTGGGTATTCGGGAGCAGTGAACTGTCTCCCGGGGAAAGGGAAGGCTGAACTGATTGTTCAATGGCGGCAAAAAGTTAATCAGCCATCAAAACCAACGAGTGCGGTTTTTTGTTTCTAAAGATATACTCCTCTAACGAGGGATACTTAAATTTCATTGAAGAATACATTAAATTTATCTACAGTAATATGTGAAAAATTTGTTCACTAAACCCTTTTTATGAAGTATTTTGACTTCCTGTAATGATAAAAAAATAAGATTATTTTTGAATATGGGACTACGTTGATTTAGATTTACGGGTTTCTGCCTCCATATAATTTTAATCGTGAGCAGGAAAATTTTCTCCTGCCGGAAAGTTTAGTCAGGCTAAGTTAAATTCAATTAGGTTGTAATAGATTTTTGGTTGAGCTCTATGGGGTTTGTAGATTCCTTTATAACTCGATTGAATATGTTTAAAGTTTTATGTCATTGAATGAATTTCTTTTGTGTTTTTACAACGAAAACTGTATCAAACCCTTGACGATTGAGATATGCTTATTTAATGTATTCATTCAGAACAAAGTATGTCTATAGCTGCATATTTGTCTGTTCCTTCTTTGGTCTCTTGTACTGTTAAGATTTTAAGATCATGAGTTTTAAAACACTTTTGTTATCATGCTGTGATATTTCTGGCTTTAGAAACATATTAGCAATCCGTGAATTTGCTCGGTTTACGAAAATCACCAGTAAATACCAACTGTGAAGCTAAACCTAAATTAATAAAAAAATCACATGTAAAGCATATAAACGGTCAACTTAAATTTAATCGAATTTTTTACATTAAAAGGAGTCCATTATTTGTAGTAATACTGGAACTAATAATAAAATCTAGGTTGTCTCTGAGGGAACTCAAACACAGAACGTTCATAGCACTTCGTAAATACATGCTTTTTTATATGTAATTTCAGACGCGTCCACCCCAATCAACTTATTGCGGCTATTAAAAAATGTATAAGACATTCGAGGAGTAGAATTTTATCAGGAGAAGATTTAGTGTTTTGATGTAGAGATAAAGAGAACAAGAGAGCGAAAGGTAGAGTATGGAGGGGAGAAACTTTTCGAATTTAATGGAGCACCTACCTGCATTCGAAAGTTTTAATTAGTTTGATGGCAATTCCCAGGATACCTCAGGACAGTTTACAGTGCATCAGTTAGTTAAAGGCATGTTTATCGCAACTCTTCTAAAACTACGAATTTATAAATTAACCTCGAAACTATGATATACAAAAATCTCACTATTTGCCACAATATGAGCTGACGAACCCAAATTGAAATTAAAAACTGATGAATAATGACAAAAAGCGAGGATTTTTTTAACCCTAACCCATTATGGCTCTTTGCGAATTGAATCGCATGAGTAAATGGGAAAAAAGAATCTGAATTCGGCCTTCAGATCGGAAACCGACTCAATTGTTTGTTTTACGAAGCAAAAACGATAGGTAACTCTGTGACCCAACAATATCTTAATTCAAAATAAGGCAGGGTTTATAATTTATGATTTTCTTAACAGCTTTTGCGTCAGTATTATTCCATTAGGAAGAATAGTCTTTAAATAGTACTTCGAAAAATAAGTACTTTGAATTTTACGCTGGATTAGCACTCCTGACAAAAGAAAAGTTTTCCTTGATCAGTTGTTTCATAATGGAAACCATTCATATTTTACGTATTTCTAAGTTTCACATCCCTCCCCAACCTATTTGATGAACCAATTCTAAATAAAAATTTAGCTTTAAAAGTGTACTGCGTCGTGATTAGTCCAAGGAAAAATTTGAGATTGTTTAGGTTTCAATATAAATCAACGAGATTTATTTTGACTGCTAATTTATTCCGGATTGTCTGTGGAAATTAACTTTCTACATTAATGTGATGGCACGCTTTTTATTAATTTCAAGCAGGGACTTCTAAACAGCTGAAGATTGAATTGACTTCAGTGAAGAGTTTCATCAAAAGAGCGAAATGAGTCGGTCCGGATTCCAAACTGAGTGATTCACACAAATCGATTCGCAAAGAACGTTAAGAGTTTGGGGGTGAAAAAGTACTCATCATCACGAAATTGCGACTTCCAAAACATCGAAACGGCACTATTTCGCCAATACAACCTTAAGACTAGCTGTCTAGGTTTTTGAGGGCTGCTATTTTGCGACGCCTGCAATTGTTAAAACAACCCCAACCAAAATAAAGCAATATAGTACGGGTAAAAAATTTGTTTGAGTTATTTTCTTACCTCATCTCTTACAAACTTTGTTTTTAATTTCAGAAATATAAATTATCAACGAGAAACATTTTTGTTGCAATACGTTTCACATTGGCTACCCTAAAAGGACAAATGACGTAAGTTAACAATATAACGTGTATTAAACTTTTGCCTATATGCAATTGTTTAGGATTCAGGTTTGTACGCGTCAATACTCAGATATAGTCAAATCTAGATTAAATTAAAGTTAATTGTTATAGTAATGGTGTTGGTGGAAAGGAATCCCCTTTTCCGTTAGAAAGTTTGGCAATCGCATCTTGTTAATTTAGGCATTAAGATTCTAAGGTTAAAATATTTATACTGTATTACTAATAAAATGTAATATGTATGTATGTTAAAATCTAAACACATTATTTAGCTGCGTTTCAGCTCTTTGTCTCCAAGGCGGGTTTGTTAATAGAATGGGTTTGGCCCTGGGGTTTGTCGAATTGATTAATATAGCATCAAGCTAAGCGCCCACTTCAAGGCTCCCTTCAGGCCAACTATTCTAATCTTGATGAGTTTGAACGCTGTCATATTAAATTTGTTCATTCTGTAAATCCCTAATGCAAAAATAAACAAAAATATATTTTCTCCCCAATTAAGATAATTTTTTTAACCTTCGAAATCTTAATAAAAGGTAGACAAGTATTCAGCTACAAAACTTGTAAGATAGTAATAATAGAATAAGCAGAAAATAATTCCATATTTTAGAAAAAACCACCACATCTTTTTTGGCATAAATTACATTTTTAAAGATTATAACATATGTTGAGATCATAAATTAATAATAGCAGGATAGAATATATACTAAAAAATATTGTATTAGCAAATTTTTATGTGCTTTGCCATATCTTCACATAAATAAGAAATTTTTATTTAGTAACGCTTCCTAGTTAATCAACGTTTTTTTTCATGTAATCATACATGGAAGGGATTTTGAATGGGTATCATTAATCAATAAGACCATTTACACAATACGTTTAAGTGAAATATTCGCCATAGCTTAGAAATCTGTCAATTTCGCTTCGGATATTGCAAAAATTAAAAGCCGCTGTCAAATTATTTTTAAACATTATTCAAGAATAACCATTAAGATTTGCGAGTATTAAAATAAAACGAATGCTTTTTTCGGAGTATTTATGGGGGATTCATCCTCGGTATTTCTTGCAAGGATACGATTTCAAAAAAAGGTAAAGCTAAAAATGAGATAATTTTCATAGGATAATTGATCATGAGATAATTTGAAGAGATAAATTAATCATCTTTACATATTTATGAAAATCTATAATCGGTCAAGTTTAAAGCGATGAGATATCTTATCGCTTTAATTTTCTTATAAAAGATTACAAGTTGGATTTATTTTTGTAATTAATTAGTAACCACTTTGTCAGAATCATTATACATATATAAAACATAAATTGCACAATATAGTAAAATAATAATAATTGAACATTTAATAATTAACAGCCATCACCCGTAACTGTCTCAGTCGCCGCTCTGAAGAACCAGTGAGTCGTATTGCTGAATAACCATGTTATCGGCACCCATCACAATCACCCCGGCAGCTAACTAACGCGATTATCCGCTGTCGTGTTGACTGATCTGATAAACAACATTGCCGATCTTTGATAGCAAAAGGTTGCAGCGTTTGTAGCAATCTACTTATACAACTAATTATTGTCGTTGTACGATCTAAACTTAGTCATGGGAACTAACAAGGTAATGTAATAATATATATTTCTTGATTATTAAAGAGTTGTTCTAACCATTTGCCTACAAGGTTAGTTTTTTAACCATCTTCTCCCTAAGCTTCCCCTGAAATCCGCTCATCTGTTTTAAAATCAGTTGTATTACTACTGTCTTATGAAGCAAAACAAAATGGTATCTACTGCTATGTACTTAGTAATTATATAAATTACCATCTACGAGGTAATTTATGTCATTACTAGATCTCGTATTATGACAAGACACCAGTTATACAACAATAAAAACTTAAAAATAGGAATTCGCTAGCATTACAGTAAGAGATGGCATTCAGTAGTAAAATTAATTATAAATCAGAAGTAGTTTTAGTTTATTAAGTTTTAGGTATAAATTATGGAATTTCGTATTTTTCTCCTTCTATACGCTTGCAGTACTGCATTTACTAAGACATTTTGTATAATAATCATCACTATAGGAATCAATCCTTGCTATTTTTTTAACATCATACTAAATAGAAACTATTGTGTTTTTACCATCCTGCCTTCAACACTACAGCTGATTATTTTCAATATGTTTTAATGTAGAGTATTTATATTTGTGTTGTCAGTTTTGGTTTTGAATTTGTTTTGGAACATAGTTAAAGTTCATGAATGATGAAATTGTATTTTATTAGTTACGTTAGAGATTTTTCACTGGCGACAAAGGAAAAAACGTCAGCTTAAATGCCTAGAAGACAGCCAGGACCAGAATTGAGCATCAGGCCCGATGAAAAGAATGCGGGTAACTGGCAACCAACTAAGATACCAACCTTTGAAGAAGCAAATTGCACTTGGGACCAGTACTGTAGACGATTGTTAAATAAGTTTACTCTTGCAAACTTACCTAAGTCAAAACAAGTTTTAGCTTTGCTCGATGCTATTGGAGAACAGACTTATGCCAAGTTATGTGATCTTTGCTCTCCGGGATTTCCTGAGGAGAAAACATTAGAAGAATTGCTTGGTATTTTAGCGAGTCACTTTAATCCAATACCAAATAAATATGCAGAGAGGGTGAAGTTTCACACTCGTATACAAGGCCTGGATGAAGGAACCAAGGAATTTGCCACGGATTTACAACACAGAGCAAAACACTGTCAGTTTCCAAGAGAATGGTTAGACGAAGCTCTTCTGACACAGTTTATAATTGGGGTTAAAGATGATCGCCTTCGCTTGTCACTTTTTGACATCGATAAATTGTCTTTCAATAAAGCGGTAGAGTTAGCACAAATCTTTGAAAGCAACGCTTTAGCGAATTCTCATCTTAAGACTCAAAACAACAACAATTCAACTGATGAGTTGAAACTGAACAAGATACAACCACAAGCAAACCGTCAACCATTGCAAACGTTTAAATGTAGAAGATGTAATAGTGACAGACACCAAGGAGACTCTTGCCCATACGTCGATGCAAAATGCTACAAATGTGGGAAAATTGGACATATTGCACGGTCCTGCAAGACTAAAAATTGGAAACAAGCTCGTCAAGTTGAAGAGGATGAAGAGAATGGAGGTAGATTTGAATGTATAAAAAAATATGAAAATTGCTACGAGCTGAGTTGTCACGAGCTAAAATCACCGACTGAGAGAAAACAAGGGTTGTCGGTGCATGTCAAACTTGGGACAGGCTCGGAAGTTTTTCAAATCGACACTGGAGCCTCGGTAAGTCTGATTGGTAAATCTAAGTTTATGCAGCTTTTTCCGAGAACCAAACTAAAACAAGCAGATATAAATTTAAGAACTTACACCAAAGAACAAGTAAAACTTTTGGGCATGGTTAACGTTAAGGCAACCGTTAACAAACAAACTAAATTGGTGAATCTTTATGTTGTTGATGGTGATTTTGATAGCATGTTCGGCCTTGAATGGCTGTGGACTTTTAAACTTAATTGGCAGGAGATTTTTTCTCATCGGTCTTTGAACCATAGTTGTATCTATGTTAGTGAGGTAAAGGGAGAACCAGAGAAGACGGGAAAGTTAAAAGAACTTTCAAATAATTATAAAGATATTTTTGAACCAGGCATTGGGAAAATAAATGGCATTACAGTAAGGTTATCTGTTAAGGAAGGAACAATTCCAATATATAAACGGGCTCGTCCAGTAGCACTGCCTTTGATATCAAAGGTTTCTAATGAGATTAAGAGGTTGGAGGATGAAGGCATCATCTCGAAGGTTAATTTTTCAAATTTTGCCACACCAGTTGTTCCAATCATAAAAAAGACGGTTCGATAAGATTATGTGGGGATTTTAGAACAACTTTAAACAGGGTTTTAAATGTAGATGATTATCCGATCCCAAACATAGAATACTTGTTAACCAAAATCGGGGACAGTAAATATTATTCAAAAATTGATATCACGCAAGCATATAACCAGTTAGAAGTCCACCCTGATGATCGTCATCTTATCACGATAAACACTCATATGGGTCTGTATCAGTACAATCGTTTACCTTTCGGCATTTCAAATGCCCCGGCGATCTGGCAGAGATCTATAGAGCAAATTTTGAATGGTATTTCGGGAGTGAGTATTTTTTATGATGATATAGCTATCGGCTCAAAATCAGCAGGGGAACATTTAGAAGTCTTGGAAAAGGTTTTTGAGCGTCTGAAGAATTACGGTATCAGAATCAATGCAGAAAAATGTTCCTTTTTTAAGGAATCAATAGAGTACTGTGGATTCAAGCTCAGTGGTGATGGCATTCATACAGTCAAAAATAAGGTAGAAGCTATTTTATCTGTACCCGAACAAAAGTCAGTTACTGAAGTGAAATCATTTTTGGGGTTAGTAAATTTTTATGGAAAGTTTGTTCCCAATTTGTGTGATTTAGCTAATCCACTTTACAGGTTACTTAAGAAGGGAGTGAAGTTTTGTTTTAATGAGGCTTGCGCAAAAGCTTTCGAAAACATAAAATCTGAATTGTCATCTAACAGAGTTTTGGTTCACTACAGTCCAAATAAAGATCTTGTCCTTGCCGCTGATGCCAGTCCTTTTGGTTTGGGTGCGGTGTTGTCCCACAAAATGGCTAATGGGACCGAACGGCCAATTGCTTTTGCTAGTCGTACACTTTCGGACACAGAACGAAAGTATAGTCAAGTGGATAAGGAAGCATTATCAATTATTTTCGGCGTGAAACGTTTCTATTCCTATATTTATGGTAGGAAGTTCACATTAGTAACCGATCATAAGCCACTGGTTTCTATTTTTCATCCTGGTAAGGAGTTGCCCAAACTTTCAGCCATGCGTATGCAACACTACGCAATTTATCTCCAGGCTTTTGATTATGACATTCGATACAGGAAGACTGAGGAACACTGCAATGCTGATGCTCTATCTAGATTTCCTATGGCTGGAGGTGAAGAAAACGAATCTAGTGAGGTGGATATTTTTCAATTAGAACAAATTAGTACGCTTCCGGAAACATCAGCAGAAGTAGCAAAGGAAGTACAAAATGAAGAGGAAGTGGCTGAGCTGCTATGTTACCTTAAAAATGGTAAAAATAATTATAATAAAGTCAAATCATTTTTGGGCCATCCAGCAGAAGAGTTTAGTTTACAAGATGGATGTATTTTTTGGAGTCACAGAGTCTATATACCGAGAAATTTAAGAAAACGAGTTCTGAAAGATTTACACGAAGGACATCAGGGAATTGTAAAAACCAAGCAGTTAGCTAGAGGTTATATATGGTGGCCACGAGTCGATTATGATATTGAAACGATGATTAATGATTGCAAGTCATGTCAATTGATTAGGAATAATCCACCAAAAGTAAGCAATCATCACTGGGAGTATCCCGATCAACCAATGGAAAGAATCCATGTCGACTATGCGGGACCATGGAAGGGAAGCTATTACCTCGTAGTGGTGGATGCTCATAGCAAATGGGTGGAAGTATTTCCTGTGTCTTCCACGACTTCTACGGTCACGAAACAATGTCTGATGAAGTTCTTTGCATCCTATGGTTTACCGCGAGTGTTGGTTTCTGATAATGGAGCTCCATTTACTAGTAAGGAGTTCACTGAATTCTGCGAGGGCTGTGGGATTAAACAGAGATTCACAGCACCATATCACCCGGCCACAAATGGTCTTGCTAAAAGATGTGTGCAAACCATCAAAAATGCTTTGAAAATCGCTCTTATTAATAACAGTAACACTCACCAAGCACTTATTACCTTTCTATTTGCCTACAGACGAACGCCACAGGTATCAACAGGATGCTCGCCGTCTAAACTGTTTATTGGTAGAGAACTAAGATCAAGACTAGACCTATTGAAACCAGAAAATGTAAAAGAAGAAGAACCACCAAAAAACGAATTTAAAAGAGAAGTCAGAGAATTTGAAGTGGGAGATAAGGTCACCGTTCGCTTTTATGGTTATCATCAAAAGTGGAAGTTTGGAACGGTAATAAGAAAATTAGGGAGATTACACTACCTGGTGGAAGTTGACAATGAAGTCCACCGGAGACATATAGATCAGTTACGAGGAACAAAGAAAACCAGTGGGATTAGACGAGGTAAATAAGAAGGGAGGAATGTTGTGTTTTTACCATCCTGCCTTCAACACTACAGCTGATTATTTTCAATATGTTTTAGTGTAGAGTATTTATATTTGTGTTGTCAGTTTTGGTTTTGAATTTGTTTTGGAATATAGTTAAAGTTCATGAATGATGAAATTGTATTTTATTAGTTACGTTAGAGATTTTTCAGAAACATCTGTTTTCTGTGCCTTACTCTTGGCTAAAATATTACTCCTTACCAATCACTGCGCGGTAAATTTATCATGCAGTGCATAGTTCATTTACCGTGCACTTGGAAACGGAAATAGCGGGTGTCAACGATCAAAACAATCAGCTGGATGCACTGAACCGATGTGAACTTCATTTTTATTGGTTACTTCAGTGAACCAATAAAAACTCTTACGTTTTTTATAGGTAGTGGCAGCACTGGTGGCAGTAGAAAATGTTTGTTTATTTATTATAGGTTAGGTTTGAAGAATTGAGAATTGTAATAGTTCATTCAAAAAATATTTCATGATTTAAAATATGGCTTTTCTGAGTAGGATGATAAAAAACATCCTACGTCACAAGCCCGGTAAGTTTTACCGTACTCGCATAAATCCAGCTCTCACCTAGCGGCTCGCAAGGGAACCATCATGCTCGCACGGTATGTCAGTACTTACAGGGTTAGTGACGTAAAATACTATTGCAACAGTTATAGAAATGTTTAATTAATAAACCAGATGCCATGATAAACTTGGATGGTGCTTTGTAGGCTGATCTTCGTCTTAAACTCCTCACATTGACTCAGTGATTACAGTAATGTACGTGAGGGCCATAGTGAACAGTTCCAGCCATAATCGACTATTATAACTTGTTATAATCTATAACTTAGATCCTTTGGATTAATTATTATTACGATAAAGTTTTTAATCGCAATACTACTTTTCACTCGACTTGTTGAAGACGTTGATAAAATACAAAGAATTCCAAAGTTACCATCCTTTATTATTAAGTAAGTCATCAAGTATTAAACTAATTACATAATTAATAACATACATGACTATGGTTTTAGCCAAATAAAAAAAAAAAAAACGTTTCTATTCAAAATATAACTTACACCAAATACCCTAAAACCTTATATGAAAAAGGTTAATTTTCGTTTCATTGCTTTAAATGTTACAATTTAGTTTATTTACGAAACAATATGTAAAACTAGAATGGCTGGAATACTAAACTTCTTTTCCCCCAACTGCTATATTTAAACCCGTTTTACTCCTTGTAATGGGTGAGTAAAATAATAATATGTTTCCCAGTGGGAGAAATGTGAAACCCATAAGAATAACATTGAAATAAATTATTCAAAAATTATAGCTCAACGAATGCAGGCGCTAACAGCTGATTTAGTGGAAGGAATAATCAAATAAGATTAACATTAACAACTATCAGCTGTGAGAACGCCTAAAAAAAAGCAAGTAAGAACGTTGCAACAATCAGCTGATCGGTGGTGCATGCATGGTTGCGGCTACCGGGATGTAGGCGCTATTAGCTGAACGAAGTAAAATGGATATTTTTATTAATTACTAGGTTAATAAAATAAATTTTATGGCCAGAATATTTGTTATTGCAAGTGGGGGGAAAATGTTCACACTGTCCCCATCGTGAAAATTGTCGCCCTCGCAAGCTTGGCCTTCAACATTTTCACTCGTGAGACAATGTTGTACTTTACTCACTCAACACACAAATAACTATTTCAGTAGGCCTGGCACTTAAAATAGCAACTAAAGTAAGTTTATTTCAATCACAAATCTCAAAAACAACCACATATAGGCCTACCATGGAATTGTTTTTCATGAAAGGCAGATTTCAATACTGTTTAATTAATTGGACATTTCCATGCGCTTCTTGTATTGAGTTAAATTCAGATTCTTTGCAAAATTACCTAAAGATAAAATTTAGCTTTTAATAAGGAGAGTAAAAACTTCCCATCCATAAATCCTGAAGTAACAAGAAGAGGCGAGACCTATGTCAGTCAGCGTGATCTCGAATAAGGCGTCTTTCCGGTCTTTGAACGTGAATTTCAAACGTCTGTTGGCAATTAAAAAACTTCATTATTACATTTTTGTGATAATGTAATCATTTTCGAATAAACACGACAGTTTTTGTATGTTTACTTAAAACATAACGTAAATATCATTAAATTGTTTTATGCCACTTCTTACATATAGGCTATTGCAACGAAGTACCAGATTTTAAGCTTACGCCGTAACAAGTGGTTAGCGTGTTCTTCTTCGAATGTTCCCCGAGCCCCTAGTACGCATCAGTCTCGTGCTCCAGGATTGGTAACTGAAACACAATGCATTTTTCATTATCATGCGACATACTTATAGCCAAACCCCTAAGCATTAGGGAATTTACGAGCGGCATTTGTACTTATTTATTTATTAAATAAATTAACCAATAGGCACATACTTTTTTAGTCAATCAAAATATTGTCAATGCACGAAATTAGTCAACCTGCACAACTAGCATTTGGATTGATTGATAAAAAGGTTGTACTCTATTTGTTTACTTATTTCAAAAAATTTAAATCCAGGAGGCAAACCTTGAATAAACTATTTATTTATTTATACATAAGGCAGTAAATTATCAATTTAAACATTACATTGACTGCACGAATAATTATTGTGTATGTATTATTTGTTCAGAAAGCAATATATCCCTTTTAAGATATGACCACTACTCTCTCTTCAATAAATGTAGAGTGATTATTTTATTATCAATACATAACAGAAATGTTTTCTTATAATATTTTTTACATACATACCTAACTATTAACTAACATCAGTTCGTTAATGATTAAGGAACAATTTTGTGCTAGCTTAAAATCCCCAACTAGCTTTAATTCAACGAAAATATATAATCAATTTTACAGTCAATAAAGCTTTTAGGTCGGTCATTTTGAAACCAGTTTTCAGGATAGCAACTTTATTCGTTATTGGCCCATGTTAAAGAAATCATCAGCGGAAAATGTTTAACATCAATTACATGTACTCAGACACGACTAGTGTCGATGTGGGTAATTCATTCTCTCGATGTATGATTAATTAATTAGGGTCTCTTCAACCGAGTATTAGCAAAAGGGTTTAAACTAAACTTGTAAAGAAGCAAGTTTATTCACGTCGTGTGTTTCATGTAAATCGTAATTTTTTCCATTTAATGGTCTCTTGGAATGTCGGAACTCTACAAATAGTAATGATTTTATTTCACAAACAATACAGTAACGTGATGATTATAATTCATAATTATGGAACAGTATAGTAACATAAACTGTGGTATAATGTTTTAAAGAATTTAATCTTGATAGCTTTGAAAATTATCTATAAATATAAATTCATAAATTATAGAGCTATAAAGTTAAAACTTAGCTACAAGCATGTACCGATTAAACTGGTCAAGGCTTTAATCCAACTGGTCCAGGCTTTAATCTTATTTGTAATTCACACCAAAATAATTCTATGTAAATTCATGTCCAACCGTTTTATTAATTTAATGTCATATTAATAGTAAAAAAATAATTATTTTTAGTATATATGGTTTCTTCTATTAATTTGTATTAACTTATCAACAATGTTGACAACCACAACTTCCACGATACCAATTAAGTATATTTTTCCAAAAATCGCATTTTCAGTATGTATAGGATTTTGATTTATTTATTTATTCTTTAAAAGGTTACGCCATTTTACAATCATTTAACAGTTTTTACAGCGATCAATACATTTTTATTGCAATAAATAAAAATAACAGGATAAATTTTAAGTCTACAAGATTAAAACAGCAAAAGGCTCTATGAGTAATGACAGTGTATGACCCTGTCACAGAAGTGTATGATGTGTGTGGCCCTATTTTGGGGTTTTTCCGCTTCTCCGATCAAAGGGCAACATTACATTATATGTGGGAAGGGACCAATGGCGACAGGGTATTATCAGGTTCTGCGCTGCGTGTATCTCGATTACATCTACATCTAAAGTATACTTTAGGCTTAATCTCCAATGAGAGGGAATGTTTATCAGTTAACACCACTAACTACGACAACTGAAGATAAAACGAGGTGCTTAAAATGCAGCTCAAGAGAATTATAAAAGAATAAGACCTCTTTTGCCTCAATTACTTTGGATTAAAGTTTAAACTATATATTATAGTCGAGTCGTGAGTAAAAAATACGTAACAGGTTTTATTTCTAGATTTTATGTTTCAACTAATATCCTACAACTCAAAAGAACTTAGATTAATACCCTGTGCTTGATTTGTAAAAATTTAGGTACCGGAACTATAATTTATCATAACCCCCCCCCCACCCAACTTCATCATTCTTCCCTTCAATAAAGCTATTATATGACTATGTGAATTTATAAGTCACATTTTTATCTAACTCTAACTTTTTAATATGTCAATTAAAAACCAACGAACCATTATATTACAGAAAAATAAATTGTTTAAGGACATTTTTGAATTTTTTATGAAAACTTGAGTGAGTACTCGGGTCTTTTAGCGTTTTCAACATTCGGCTTAGCTCATACGACGACAAAAGAGCGCTAATCTCAGGCCGAAAGTCCACGCCTAATTTCCGTACATTTTAAGCGATCATTATTTTTGGTAAAATTAACCCGGTCCATTACACGCGATCGTTCCTTCCGACAAATACTCCGGCCGGTTACACATGTGCCTTTCTTTTGGCGAATTCTCCGGCCGATTACACGTGATCGTCTTGTGCGCCAAAGTCTCCGTCCGATTACACGCGTTCGTCTCTTACAACGACGAATACACCAGCCGATTACACGCGATCTTCTTGAGCGGCAAATTCTCCGTCCGATTACACGCGATCACCTTGTGCGGCAAATACTCCGGCCGATTACACAAGATCCTCCCTCGTGGCAAGTTCTCCGGCCAATTATACGCAATTGTATTTTGCGACAAATTATCCTTCCGATTGAACGCGATCGTCTCTTACAAAAAATACTCCGGTTTTCGGCAGAAAGAGGAGTATTTGATTTGCCGCGTTCCGCCGCAAATCAAGCACCGTAATACCTATATAAATTAATCCTAACAATATTTAATGTTAATATTTAATATTAAATATTGTTAGTATGTAAATGTATTTTTATCAATAAACAAGAAGGTAGGATGAAAGGAAAGCTTGGTTTAAAATCCTAGCAATAGATTTACTTTTGGCCTGTAAGTCATCTGCTCTCGCAAGGAATAAAAAAACAGCCTATCGACGTTACGAGTCGGGACCTATAACTCAAAAAATTCAAGCTCTGTAGTAGAAAAATCATTAGTTCTACCACCTGTCGGTCAAGATTTATATAGAAATGGCTAACTTCACTAGGTACTTACATATATATGGTAGATATTGATACAGGTAAAGCAAAAATTATGAATAGACCCGATAAACTGTATTGCTTTTGTTAATAAATAGGTAGGGTTCGAGCAATGCTGCACGGATATAAAAATCTTACTTTTGATACTATTTGCATAAAACTAGTAAGGTTAACTCCAACTAAATTATATGTAGTTAGCAGCATCAGCGACACTGCTCCAAGTGGTGACATCCCGAGGTGAGCGTTTCCGGTTGCAGTGGTTAACCACTTCCGGTGCGTCGTGGTTTTCCGGTCCTAGGCTGAGCATTGATTTACACTACTATGCCACAGTGCTTTCCGTTTATAGTTGCTTATATAGTTACCTCATCGCTTAAGCTCTAGCATTTTTAGTTCAAATCCATAAAAATACTTTAAAAAATTATTATTTTTAACGAGTTAACGTGGTAAACATTTAAAAGAGCATATAGAAATGGGTCTTTTGGTAAATAATATTGATAAGATATAAAATGGTTTCTACATTCAAATATTATTACCTAAAATAGAATAATAAATTGTAAAAAATAGTTCAGGTTAAGAAAACTGGAAGGATAGAAGTTGTTCAGGCTGGTTAGGTTAGGTTAAGTGTACAATAGGTATGAAAGACAGCGTTTTATAATAGATTTGCGAAATTTAATATCACCAGTAAAACATAATTAAAACACTAGGAAACCGGCGCTGGTATATCTAGGTTAATTATATAATAATTACAGTTTCACTATAGATTATTAACATTTAGCTGCAACCAAGGGATGTATAATTTGTTTGAATGTAGCAGATACCAGGACACGGGATATCGTATGAATACGAAATCAAGGCCTGAAAGTAAAATGCGTTGGAGTCAGGTCGTATTGTGAACCAACTGTTATTAAGGTTACATTTAACAATGAAAACACATACAAGTTTTCTCTTATATATCAAAAATGTTTTAAATGGTATATTACCTAGTTAATATATTAAACTACACATACATGAAAAATATCCAGCCAACTGTCTAAAGACCATTTTATGTGATTATCTACGTTATGACAATAACTAAAATACTTGAGAAATGTATACGTTTGGTAGACACCGTAGTTAGTAATGCGTACTATTAAAATTGAATACTTAAGTTAATCTGGAAAAATCCTTCGTGATAAATTATAGTTGAATAAGTTTAGTGGCCTGGTAAAATTTAATTTCTTACAATCTTTTTCAAGGTAATCTAGAAACCACAATGAATAACTAACCTAGCATAAGTTTAAATACGCACGTGATTTATTTGCAATGATTAAACAAATAAATATGATATTTTATGGTTGATTGTATTTATATGCACATATTTAAGCACAAAAATAATATTTTTTGAAATTTCTATGAGACGGAAGCAATTTAAATATAATTGTTAACCTGCAATATATATACGGCCGGAAGAATACACTCACTTTTTAAAATGCATTTAGATCGTTTAAAGTTTAAATCTGGTTTTTATTTTGCTGCTAAAAGCATAAAATAACAATAAATATTTTATAATATAGATATCTTAATAACTCTCGATATTCTAAGAAATGCATATGTATTCCGATTCTCCCTAACATAATAGTAACCAAGAAGCTTATTAAGAAACTAATTGTCAAAGTTTCAAATGCGCACAAACCTACCTCTTCACATAATGACAAAAGTTAAAACAAACTTTCGTCAGGGTAAGCTACGACTTCTACGGATGCTGCAAACTACGGTTTATATTGTGGTTATCGTACTACATTCAAGGATTATTTATGTAACATACTCTCTCTTTTAAGTGTATCGGGCAACATTTATTTCAAATTTAGAAAGGAAAACTATAAAATAGTTTGAAAATACGTATATTGGAAAGAGCGTGGTCATAAAATGTTGGTAGCATTCTAAACATACACGTAGAAATAATTAAGGAGCCAAAAAATACAACAATCAGAGTAAAATTTTAAAGTTCTTACCATAAAAATAAACTATTGGTTATCTAATTTTGAACACAATTTCTTTTAAATTACTAAAATGTCCATATTGTTAGCCTCTGGATCTTCAAAGGTTTCTTCCTCATAAAGATGATTTATTGGGAATTTCAAGGTAAAAGTGTTATGATAAGAGGTCCAAGACTTTCAAGAAAGTAATCAGGAAGGTATCAGCAAAATAACTCTCGTTAAAAAACTATAAAGGGGTCGAACAGCGTAACTATCAAAAGGATAACATGTTGAAAAGGACTTTATTTTGCCTCCTCGTTTATTGACTTTGTTTCAAATAATGTCCATTGATTTATGACCACCTTGTTTGATAATTCAAAAAAAGATTTTTGGATTGTAGAAGATATTCCTATATATATATGTTTTTGTTAGTTTTTTTTACTAACAAATCATCAAAAGATTTAAAATTTAACTTGATAGTATCTAAGATCAAAAATTATTAAAATGATCATTTTAATATATTTTTCATATAGATTTTTACCTTAGATAACACCAGAAACAATCTTCACTCCTTTTTGTCATTATAACGAGTTTTACCGGATAAAGAAAAAGATGGAACATCTATTGTGCTGATGATTAATTTCTTTCTACCATTGTTGTGAAATTGGACCAGATTGTCTCCTTGGAAACAGCGTAATCTCCTCTGATTACAAAGCCACGATACAAAATCGATAGAGGAAAAAACTACTTTCTAATAATTAGTTACTACATTCCAACTTCCAATGCCACCAACCGTAATCAGATTTTTTCATATATATCAAAATACATATTTTAGATACATGTCCTGAGAAGCTTAATTAATGTTAACATTGAGTTTTCCTTTCTTGGCTGGAAAATGTTTAGTCCTAATTTTTTACTTTCTTTGAACTAAAACTAATTTTCATGAACTTTTGTAAGATTTCATTTACTGAAGAACAAGTTCAACCAATCACCTTACTAATGGCATTTTAAACGTAAAGATTTATTCACCTATTTATTTTATACCAGCCCTTTTAAGGCTAGCGGCCAAAATAGCCCTGTAGTAGTGGCCGAAGTCGCGTTCGAGACCGTCGGCCGTAATAGACACCAACTTACTTTTACCCATTCACTGGCAAGTTACAGTAGACTCCCTCTCATCCGGAGACCTCGGGACCGAGATCTGTCCGGGTAACGAGTTTTCTGGTTCAACTGATGTCCCCTGAAACACGTTACATTATTTCTAATGCATACAGTATAAGCTAGGCACGTGATTAATAGTGTAACACATTTACCATGAGAATCGTCGATACGGAACTATTCATTTCCTGCCGAGCACGTCGGTTAGACCAATGTGTTGATACAAATCGTTCGGTTAACAATATGCCACTTCCAAAGAATGTGGTTCAGTTAAATCGATGTCCGGTTAAAAGGTATCCGGATAAGAGACAGTCTACTGTAAATAAGAGAGTCTTGTTAAACTTCATATTGCCATTTAGAGGGTTACATGAGCTTCATGAATAAACGCAAATACTGCCGTTTCTGCCTATATTTTCTTTTTGTCTAAATAGATTTTCATTCCACAATCGTCAGCTGAACTAGAAGATGATTTTGTTGTGGTTTATTGTGGTGCTTTGTTAGTTATGCGATGAGGTTATTGTTTCAAAAGGCCGAATATCATTTAATAAATGAGTTGGGTGTGTTTGACTTGTGTTTTCAATGAGGAATAAGAAAAAGAAGACGAGATAAATATATTATTTGTAAGCAAAATCACCCTTCTGCAGGCACATAACTTGGCTTCTGCCTTTTAGGCTCAAAACAGCGTAGTGTCAACTTTTACACTATTCATTATAATTCCATTATTAATAAAGGAAGGACCATCGAAATTTTAAATTTTACTTATAATTAACTGTAGATTATTCATACATCGCTAAGTCATCTGTAAATATTAGTTTCTTTTAATTTGGAAAAATAAAATATTTGTTTTTTAACCTTATTCTCACTACTTTTGGGGTTTCATATATTCTGAAATATGAGGCATATCATATTTTTCCTTTAAACATTATTTAACTCGCAACAAGTAATTTTTTATAATTAATAATATTCACGAGTTTTTTTACCAAAACTATGCTCGCCAAGTGATAAATACCTTGTCCTTCAAGGGCACCTAGTGGTTAAAAAGTTTTGTTTTTTCCACAAGGGTGCCTGTTACGGCCGCTGGCCTTGAAAAGGGTCCGATTACTCTCTAACTCTTTAAAATAGCCTAAGGAATTTCATTTTTATACGAAATTTTAAGAAATACAAAACAAGTACTTTTATTCTAATAAAAGGTTTATGTAAAAGAAAATATAGATTGCAAATGATTTATCGTCATCCATGTTAGCGTAAACCAAACACACGATATACGTATTCTTATATTATATCGTTCTGAAGTAATTTCTTTGGAAATAAATGTAGTTATGTATATTTATAATTATTATTCTGTTACATACAGTTTGCAACTAAACCTCGCTGCAAAATGTCAAACCAAATTTATCGACTTTTAATTGTTGTAAAATAAATTCTATGCTATACAGGCTATAAATTTTCATTATAATAAAAACCTTATAGTATGAAGCTTTGGATGGAAAAATTCGTACAAATAAAAGTGTATATTTTCTATTTACCTCTCCACCTTAATTATGTCATTCAAATTAAGACAACCACTTGAGATACAACTGTACTGTAATATTTATGTACTGTTAAAAAATAATAAAATGAATTGATGGAAGTAAGGAACATAAATGAGCGGTGATGACAGTAGTCAAATGACTCATTTCATCAAATTGAAAGGAGTAAAAATTTAAATTGTAATTTTTTTTGTTAATTTCTATCGGTTGTTGTCTCAGAAAATATACACTTCTGCAAAAAAAATAGTAGGTAACTTTTACTCAATTTTAAATTAGAAAAATCTACATTAAATGTGAAAATAAAATAAAACATAGGAATAACCGAATTTAAAAAAAAGTGATTTCTATTTTTCTACATAATTTCTATAAGGTTTGTATTGAAAAGTGCCCATGTGGTATGCTAATACCATGTAAATCGTTTCTAAACTAAAGAAGACTGTTAAAACAAACTCTGACAGGACTTCCACCACGAACATTATCCTTCAGTTGCATTTTGATATCACTACCCACAGAAATTAAAAATTGGGTTGGGAGTTACCCTTTTTTAATTTGTTTCCATCCCCACTCAGTTTTAATATTTAATTTGAGGGCTCGCTAAGTTCCTCAAGATGGAGCATTTCTTCAGCCGATTCTATGCCCTTTATAAATATTGCGGCATGAAATATATTTAGCTGTCTTAATTCGGTGTTTATATTTGATATTTTGTCTAAATTATTTATTAGTTTTGAGATTTGATTTATTTTTAGTTCGTGAGGGGATTATTATTCATTCTATAGCTGATATTTTGTTTGTAAATGGCCAAATTAAAAAAAATCTTAATTTTTAGAAGGATTTAGAAATATGCACTTTAGTTTTACGTGACCAGAATGCCAACATTTTAATGTTGTGAGATGAAGTGGAGATGTAAAAATGTTGATAATTTTATTATTTGGTGCCAGGGATGGTTAAAGAACTGTTGAAATAGTTATCTTTACGTTTATATGCCATTTGCATGGTACTGACTCGTCATATGGTTCACTTGTAAATACAAAGATTAAGGCAACCGTTAGTTTGTAAACAGCTGTAACTTTGGTATACTACATCATACTGACCTCGAGTTCGCAGTATTTCGTTGCTTTTATCAAACCTTTCAAAATGACTGGATCCCTTCAATAGATGGAGGTTTATATTTCAAAATTAAGGGCAGCCTCTTTCAAAACCACATTACGGTGACAGGAGCTGGTATGACATTTAAAATGAAACCCATTAATTCTTGGTTGAAGCTCTTATGTAAAACATCTTTCAACCTGTATGACTCAGCTTAGCGGATACTAAACTAGTACTGGAAATTTAGAGACACGATATACACATGATATTTAGCTAAAGCAAGGAATTCGGAATTAATGGAATATCTCTATCTTTGGAAATGGAAAAATCGAGACTCGTGGTGTTTTGTTGGCTGATTAATTCCTCGCCGCCATTGAGCAATCAGTCCGGCTCCCTCGGGCGCCAATTTACTGTTGTAGAAGTCTTACTGATTCCTTACTTCACAGATTTATTGCAAAAATTTAAATGTTTACAAACTATATTATTTAAACACTGGGTACCTTTAATACAGTGAATGGTGAATGAGGTAAAAATGTAGCTTTCTAAAATTATTTAGCATTTTTGTTATTCACGGTTTTTAAGGTCTCATAATTGTTATTATTGTAATAACTGCTCATTTAGGGTAATGTTAACAAAGGAATCATATTAAATGTTAACAAAGTATACATAAAAAATCATAGATACTTCGGTATAATATGATTTAAAAATAAAAGTTTAAATTTAACAAATATAATTTGACTGAATGTAATGTCAATTCATGTTTGTAAGTTTGTAAGTGTAAAAATATACGGAATAAAATTCTATAAATTTGATGATTCATAACTGAAGTAGCAATCGATAAGAATAAAAAATACATATATAATTAATAATAGTTTTAATAAGTATAATCTATAAGTGTAATTAATTAATTATATAAAATTGTTATGAAACGTTATATTTATATAGTATATTAGACCCACATACAGGTTCACACTATCAAAGAGTGATGCGATGTGTTTTGTGGGTATTCCGCTCCTGTGATCAAGGGACAACTACTAAGCCGCAACATCCTGCAGAGAGGGGCGGCAGAAACAGAGCTTTACACGGGTTTGAACAACACACTAAATATCTCATACGAAGCTGTACATAATAAGTAAGTTTTCTCCACAAGAGACCACATAATGTATTCTCTATCCAGCTCTTCATTTAAAAGCATTTATTTTCCTGTTATTGACTTTGTATTTTGAGTGTATGTACCATATTAAACTAACATTTGTTCATACAGTTAATGTGTTCTATAAATTAAAAAAAGTAGGGATCATAATGAACAAACGTCAATAACAGCGTTAGACGTGTTCTCGAAAATGTTGAGTTAAAACACTAACAATTTTAGCAAAATATAACATAAAAACAACAACCAAAAACTAGTAAGTATCCCTGGCCATAATATCCAACGAATGGAAAGTAATTTAAAAAAATATATAAATAAATATAGCCTATTTTGTGGGTAGCAAGCGGAATTTAGGATGTCGTATGAATGACGATCAACGGCTTGAAGGTAAAATATCTCGGAGCCGGATTAAAATGTCATGACTAAAACTAAAGAGTTAATTAACTGTAAGAAAAACAACGCAGAGTAATTTAGAATATTGATTACACTTATAAAGGTTTTCGAAAGAAAATGCTCTAGAAAAAACGCTAAAACAGATTGGTTTTAAATCTGTATTAAAAAGTATAGATGATAAAATAAGTTAACAATATGACAAAGTGTGTAAATACTTTAAATAAATTAACGTTTACATTATATAATCATGTTAGCTGGTAAACTCAAGTATTTTAAACGCTCCACCCTTTCACTTAATAGAACCCAATTGTTCAATTTAATCAGTTGACAATGATTCAGGATACAGGTAAAAATAGAGCTGAAAACCTTATGTTAAACTTTTTAGAGCAATAGCATGACGGCGGGAAGAAAGATATGACAGTAATCCTAGTGGTTTACTCGGTCTAGAAACACAACATGTTTTGGTCAAACAAATTACGTTCTACTTCTTTACATTTATTAGTTTTTGTTTTTAATGCATCATACTGCGGAATACTACGATAAAAGTTAACCAGAACGATAAAAAGCAATCAAGCCTTTTGTTTGCTTTATTGCAGCCAATGATTGGAGTAATAAACTGTTGAAGCATTTTGTGCTTATCATTGAAGATGTCACATTTATCTTGAACAAACCATAGCTTAAGGCCGAGATTCTATTAAAATAATAGTTCCCATGAAAGGTCCGAAAGTGGTATAGTTACAATGCATTTGTTGTGGTAAAATAAAGAAATTAAATAGTTAAAGCGATACATGTTTATTTGTAATCTCTCAATCAGAAATATTTTGTGGATATTGGCATTTACGTTTTTAGCTGGATTTATAAACTTATTGTTTTATTTACACTGGTTACTGAGAACTAGTCCTAATATATTTTGTCTACGACCACTCCAATAAGTACTACTAACGATATTACAAGTGATATCATAAAAAGAGCCATTACTAAACCAAATACAAACCAGTTTCATATAGAAAACTTTATGTCACATGACATTTATGATACTAGAACTTAAAGAATGTAAAAGGTGGTGCAGATGGTAGCGCAATAAGACTCGGAACTATGGCATAGGATGTCGTGGGTTCGAGACTCGACGGTAAAACATTGTTTTAACAATGCGATTCGCCCTTGCACTGTTCACTCCTTGCTTTGCTGATACCTTCTACGTACAGGCCTGAGGCCCATGTAGGGGGGGGGGAGGGGGCTAATGTAAGGTAAGAAGAGGTCGCTACCCCTTTTAAAGAAAGAAAGCTCAGCATTTCACAAATGTAAATTTTTGTGATAGAAATTACTTAATTCGCACATCAGCTGATTGTTCTACGACGATTCATGTTTTAGTTTGTTTATGTGTCTAATTCCAAATGCAAGTTGACTTGTCAATCATCCGATTGTTCCACTTCGATTTATGTGAGTTGACGTATTCCATATGAGTTACATTGATAAGTTTGGTTCAAGTCCGGAGGAAATGTGTTTATTGGATAGATGAAATAGTGTATGCAACGATTGTATTTAGCTTTAATGGTGAATTTTTTGCCACTAGTGAGATGAAAGTTATAACTCAAACGAAGCGTGTTCTAGTTTTCCCACGAACGTTTTCATAATACAAACGTTTCCTAAGCTAAATTTGCAGTAAATCCAAAAACATCTCCTAAAAACAATGAAAATAAAATTTTATTCAAAGAAAAACTCTAGCCTTCCAACGCTTGTGTAAAAAACAGTAGCACAAGCACGATTTTATCTAATTAAAAAGTTTCATATTTACTGTAAACTAGTAATATTTTTTTTCAAGAGCTGATACTATTTAACAAAAAGTGAATTAATGAATTTGACCCTTTAAAAACAAACAGTCTTTCCAAGGGTACACACTCGAGTGCTAGTATTTTGTTGGAAATGGCTTTAGAATTTTTATGTTGGGGACGGTTACCCGCTTCTTTTAAGGGTTTGATCGTATATTATTTTATAAAAATTACAATGAAATTTTTAATTGAAATAAAATGCTTTAAGATCTCATCACTTTGCATATTTATAGGGGTTTTCTAAAAACAAGTAGTTTCTAAACTCTTCAAAATCAGTTCTATAAAATTGATCATAGGCAGAGCTAAAATTAGGAACTGCATTCAGTAATTGATATGTGATCAGTTAATCTTAGTGGATTAAAAATGTAAAATAAGATTAGTGAATTTTTATAAATTTTTTCTGCTTGTTATTGAAAAAACTTTATTTATATAATGGTTAGTACTTAATAAAGTACCATATGACCTCATCAATTTGTTGGGATTAATAAGAACACGACCTTAGTTAAATGTGCTGAACTCAATAATTTTGTCTGATGCAAATTAACAGAGAAATTTAGATTAACATATCTAATAAGTAAAAATTCGGTCGAAAGAACAATAAATATTTTTTTTATTGATGTTGAGTAATTAAGATTTCTGCTTAGCAATCTAGAATATGTCACCCAGTTATAATTTCTTCCTTGCATAAATTTGAGTGTAATTACATCATATTTTACCTCACTTAATCAAGATTCCATTTTATTAAAAGACCTCATTACTCATAAGAAATTTAAAGCTGCTCATTTTTTTCTTAGACGATGGAATTGTTTTAATAATACACATATTTATAAAATCTCTTCTTTATATTACTAAAACCTATTGGTATGTAATATAAAAGTTAGCAGGGCATGTAATTTTTCATGAATTAAATAATATTTTCAATAAAACTTTTATTAATCATTAGAGAATCAAAACTTAATTATCGTTTTCCTACTTCTAACTCTTTAAATTTAGTTATGTCTATATAGAATGATTAAAAAAAGGCACTACTAATTTAATGTAAAAATGTATAGTTCAAAATAAATCTTACAAACTAATAACTTAGTCGGTGGCGCAGTTAGCACACTCGGCTTCAGAACTGTGGCCACGAAGCGTCGCTGGTTCGAGACTCGAGTTTGTCGCAAACTTTTAGTAGTACTGTTCATCCTTGAACTGTACCGGCTCACTCCTAGCCTTTGCTTGATAATGTCCACGCACAGATCAATGGTCTATGTGGGCGGGGCAAAGGCTAGGTGAAAAATAGGCCCCCACCCTCTTAAAAAATAAAAACGTTTATTTTTTCATAGTTACACTTTTTTAAAAAACCTGGAGGTCTTTATTTTAAGGATGATACGTTTAATCACAAGAAGTAACTAATAAAAGCTCTACAAAAATCGTAATTCCAGGCACCTTAAATATAAAAAAAAGACAATACGCGAAGCGCATTTACAATCACGTAGTTGGCACTAGTATAGAGGTCAACAGCGGGTAGACTAAATAAAGTCTCTCATTGTATCTGGAAGTCTATTGGCTATCCAGAATGGCTTCTTACTCGCCTTTGTTCCTCCTTGTATCTCGGGAAACTTTGATTCCCGTCGAAGCTAAGATACCCAATCAAGTCCTAGCGATGAAGCTGGTAATTTTACAGAGCACGATACTTTCAAGGCATTTACAATCACAGGCAAAATAGTGATTCTGACGAGATGTAGGAGCTGAGATTTCGTTTAAAGAACGAAAAACGGTACTCTTCCTCGAGGAGGAGAAAGTCTCAATAAATCAAATTGGAAAATAGACGACCAAAAATTTATTATTCGATGAATAGAATAAAGAAATGAAGATTCTCTTCTTTATTGGAATAGAGAAAGTATTTAATGTAAGTAGATAACAGTTTTCTAAAAAATAGAAAATCTTTTTCAATCCGAATACACTACTTTAAAATATACACACGATTGCCAATTTCGGAGGATTTTTATCAATGGATTATTCCCTCAAATAGTTACTACTATATCGTTTTATGTAGTCCCAAAAATTATTTTTTTATAATATTATAATGCGAAAATTGGACAAAACTCATTTTATTGAATGGTGTACGAATATAAAGCTACACGGAAACAATCAAATATCTAATTTATGTTATGGAATGTTGTTTTAAAACAAACATATGTATGTATGTATGTATATATTTATTTATTTACGTATATATACACATTTATTTAGTAGTATGAGTACAGCGGAAAATATCTAAGAGTAACCAAGTAGTGATAAGCTATGAAAAAAGAGGTCACAAATAAATTCAAAAGACATCCTGTTGATAATTTACTCTAAACCAAGTCCTTGACCTACAAGATTTTTTTATCTTGTCTTTCTATTATTTACTTTAAAAAATCTATTTATTACTTTGCCAAACAAATATTTTTCCAGAATCATAGTATAGTATTCTAAAGGCTTAGCTGAACTGGTTAGTTTGTACTTCTGCAGTCATCTTCATTTCAAGATCCCAAACAGACGGAAATAATCACTCTGCTCAAATCATGTATTTTGTATGCATATTTAATTGAGTTTAAATTAATACTGCAAAAACTTCATCATAAATCTCGAAGTGATTATGCAGCGTAATGTGATTTATATTATTACATTACGAGTGAAACTATTATCTAAAATGGCCAGTAAGTAAAGGAAAACTAGTAAGTTAAAAGAAATTTAACAGATTTTCAATAAATTATAGATTAAAAATTTTACATTGTATTGCTTTTCACGTCCCACTAATAAATAAATGCGTATTTTAGCTAAAATTGTTTTTTTTACGAGGTTATAAATAAGGGTTAATAATCTATTGCTATTAAAGGTTAGATAACTATATTGGTACTATTTCGACCAAATGTGTATAAAAACGTAATACAATTAATGATTCAAGACCTAAACACGGCTTTCCTTTCCCAGCACCACAATAGTACGTAGTGCGTCATGCGTGATCAGTGGTTTATTCCTACTAAAGATACTTTTGAGTACCATGTACCTTGTCTTCAGATTGATTTTCCCTAACTTTCCATTGCGTTTTCAGCATCAGCGCCCAACCTCAAGTGATAGGATCTTTGAAAGTCCGTACAACAAAATAAAAATACACGATTTGTAACTTAAACAAAATACAGGACTGATAGTGTGTGTTAATGGATGTTTGATTCAAATTTTGACACCGTCAGGTTCTTACCACAAGCAATCGACACGCAGTCGTCGAACTTTGAGCCCGTTGTCCATGCATCCCTGAACCCCCCCCCCCCCACATAAACACCGAGGGGTGGCTCTGACGTTCACCTGTGTAACCATGTTATTGAGATCAGTGACCCCCCCTCCCACATTCACACCGAAAGGTGGCTCTCACGTTCACCTGTGTAACCATGTTATTGAGATCAGTGACCCCCCCACATTCACACCGAGAGGTGGCTCTCACGTTCATCTGTGTAACCATGTTATTGAGATCAGTGACCCCCCCCCCACATACACACCGAGAGATGGCTCTCACGTTCACCTGTGTAACCATGTTATTGAGATCAGTGACCCCCCCCACATACACACCGAGGGGTGGCTCTCACGTTCACCTGTGTAACCATGTTATTGAGATCAGTGACCCCCCCCCCCACATTCACACCGAAAGGTGGCTCTCACGTTCACCTGTGTAACCATGTTATTGAGATCAGTGACCCCCCCACATTCACACCGAGAGGTGGCTCTCACGTTCATCTGTGTAACCATGTTATTGAGATCAGTGACCCCCCCCCCACATACACACCGAGAGATGGCTCTCACGTTCACCTGTGTAACCATGTTATTGAGATCAGTGACCCCCCCCACATACACACCGAGGGGTGGCTCTCACGTTCACCTGTGTAACCATGTTATTGAGATCAGTGACCCCCCCCCACATTCACACCGAGAGGTGGCTCTCACGTTCACCTGTGTAACCATGTTATTGAGATCAGTGACCCCCCCACATACACACCGAGAGGTGGCTCTCACGTTCACCTGTGTAACCATGTTATTGAGATCAGTGACCCCCCCCCACATACACACCGAGGGGTGGCTCTCACGTTCACCTGTGTAACCATGTTATTGAGATCAGTGACCCCCCCCACATTCACACAGAGAGGTGGCTCTCACGTTCACCTGTGTAACCATGTTATTGAGATCAGTGACCCCCCCCACATACACACCGAGAGGTGGCTCTCACGTTCACCTATGTAACCATGTTATTGAGATCAGTGACCCCCCCCACATTCACACCGAGAGGTGGCTCTCACGTTCACCTGTGTAACCATGTTATTGAGATCAGTGACCCCCCCCCCCACATTCACACCGAGGGATGGCTCTCACGTTCACCTGTGTAACCATGTTATTGAGATCAGTGACCCCCCCCCACATACACACCGAGGGGTGGCTCTCACGTTCACCTGTGTAACCATGTTATTGAGATCAGTGACCCCCCCCACATACACACCGAGAGGTGGCTCTCACGTTCACCTGTGTAACCATGTTATTGAGATCAGTGACCCCCCCCCACATACACACCGAGAGGTGGCTCTCACGTTCACCTGTGTAACCATGTTATTGAGATCAGTGACCCCCCCCCCCACATTCATACCGAGAGGTGGCTCTCACGTTCACCTGTGTAACCATGTTATTGAGATCAGTGACCCCCCCCCACATTCACACCGAGAGGTGGCTCTCACGTTCACCTGTGTAACCATGTTATTGAGATCAGTGACCCCCCCCACATACACACCGAGAGGTGGCTCTCACGTTCACCTGTGTAACCATGTTATTGAGATCAGTGACCCCCCCCCCCACATACACACCGAGAGGTGGCTCTCACGTTCACCTGTGTAACCATGTTATTGAGATCAGTGACCCCCCCCACATACACACCGAGAGGTGGCTCTCACGTTCACCTGTGTAACCATGTTATTGAGATCAGTGACCCCCCCCCCCCCACATACACACCGAGAGGTGGCTCTCACGTTCACCTGTGTAACCATGTTATTGAGATCAGTGACCCCCCCCCCACATACACACCGAGAGGTGGCTCTCACGTTCACCTGTGTAACCATGTTATTGAGATCAGTGACCCCCCCCACATACACACCGAGAGGTGGCTCTCACGTTCACCTGTGTAACCATGTTATTGAGATCAGTGACAATCACCCGCCAGCTGTGACCTGATTATACACCCTAGTGTTGACTGATGAGATAACCAACGTCACCGAACTCTCATCTCAAAAGCTATTACAGTGTGACATTTCAGTCAAATTCACAAACCAGTAATATTTTTTTAGATTACTTAGTTGCATTTGCATTTCATATGGATTGTGAGCTATTGACATGACTTGCACATTACAATGAAAAACTGGGCCGTGATAGCTAACTAACCGTTTTACCTCCTCCCCCTCCTGGGTGCCAATAAACACCATCTGTAAAAAAATGCGTGTATGTGGTCGCACCCTAGTGGTCGCTATTTCAGTTTTATTTTTTATATTAAATGATCCCTTGTATGATATCTTAGACTGCGTTTCTGGTAAAATAAATTTTAAAACCTTTACCACACTCTTAGTTGATTAATGTTCCAAATTTGGAGGATTTGGACCGTATAAAAGCGTCAGTCCAAATTTTTATTTTATGTATTTTTGTTAAAGACAAAAAGAGTTAGCAATAAATGTTAAGCCTGCTCCACAATTTATATTATTAAAATAACAAAATAAATTTATTTTTAAAATACGTTACATTCTGCCAATTTTTGCTCTCTATTGGCCACAATTATCATCCGGTTTACTTTAAATTTGTTAAAGATATTATTTACTGTAGCATCTTAATAAATAATATCTAAGATATTATAGTAAATAATAATCCTCCGGCCAGTTGGTCGGAGAAATGAACCAGACGCTCCTATCTTCATTTAGTGTTGCATAAAGTCCAAATCTGAATCTGAATTGGGTAGTTTAAGTCCTGAGATTTAAATCAGCTCCCCTATTTTAGAACGCTACATGAGTACTCGTTATGATTGCTAAAATAAGAAGACGAGATAAATCATTTATTTGTAAGCAAAATCACCCTTCTGTAGGCACAAAACTTGGCTTCTGCCTTTTAGGCTCAAAACAGCGTAGTGTCAACTTTTACACTATTCGTTATAATTCCATTATTAATCAAGGCAGGACCATACAAATTTTCTATTTTACTTATAAATAACTGTAGATTATTCATAAATCACTGTCATCTGTAAATATTAGTTTCTTTTAATTTGTAAAAATAAAAGATTTGTTTTTAACCTTATTCTCAGTACTTTTGGGGTTTTATATATTCTAAAATATCAGGCATATCATATTTTTCCTTAAAAAATTATTTAACTCGCAACAAGTAATTTTTTATAATAAATAATATTCACGAGTTTTTTTTTACCAAAACTATGCTCGCCAAGAGATAAATACCTTGTCCTTCAAGGGCACCTAGTGGTTAAAAAGTTTTGTTTTTTCCACAAGGGTGCCTATTACGGCCGCTGGCCTTAAAAAGGGTCCGATTACTCTTTAACTCTTTAAAATAGCCTAAGGAATTACATTTTTATACGAAATTTTAAGAAATACAAAACAAGTACTTTTATTCTAATAAAAGGTTTTTGTAAAAGAAAATATAGATTGCAAATCATTTATTGTCATCCATGTTAGCGTAAACCAAACACACGATATACGTCTTCTTATATTATACCATTCTGAAGTAATTTTTTTGGAAATAAATGTACTTACGTATATTTATAATTATTATTTTGTTACATACAGTTTGCAACTAAACTTAGCTGCAAAATGTCAAACCAAATTTATCGATTTTTAATTGTTATGAAATAAATTCTATGCTATACAGGTTATAAATTGTCATGGTGTAAAGAAAAAAGAAAGGTGTGTGCAGAGTCAGCTGGTGTGACGTAGTTGGGCTCTCACAACTAGTGCTTACGACGACTGCAATATAAATCAGTTAATGCAACTCAATCAAAATATTATTGTGTACAGTCTCAGTTCTGCTGTAATACCGCTACGTCCATGAGCCCAATGACGTCATACCAGCTGACTGTGCACACACCTTTCTTTTTTCTTTACACCATGACAAATTGTCATTATAATAAAAACCTTATAGTATGAAGCTTTGGATGGAGAAATTCGTAGAAATAAAAGTGTATATTTTCCTTTTATTTCTCCACCTTAATTATGTCATTCAAATTAAGGCAGCCACTTGAGATACAACTGTACTGTATATTTATGTACTGTTGAAAAATAATAAAATGAATTGATGGAAGTAAGGAACATAAATGAGCGGTGATGACAGTAGTAAAATGACTCATTTCATCAAATGGAAAGGGGTAAAAATTTAAATTGTAAATTTTTGTTGTTAATTTCTACCGGTTGCTGTCTCAGAAAATATACACTTCTGCAAAATAAAATACCCCCGTCGCAGCAGTCCTGCGTACTCAGCGAATTTCCATAGGATTTATTTTGTATATGTGAGCATTTAACTTATTTGAAGGAAAGAATTATTTGAACACGTTAAGTAAATAATATACTAAACATGCATATTTAACCATTCATGAGCTTTAAACATGAGGAAAATTAACAAAGAGACCACATTGGTTTTCATTAGTAATACATAAAGTTTAGTATTTTATGTAATTCTTAGTCTTTTAATTTTTAGTAACTGTAGTCTTGTTATAGTACCTATATAAATGTCAACAAACATATAATCAATGAACTCAAAACAAAAAAATAACTGAATATCATGAAAAAATTAAATTCAATCAAGGCAATGCTAATTTACATAACAGTCAGTCAGTGGGGGTCAGTTTTACTGTAATTAAAACATCCCTGTTGCAACAGACCTACATATCCAGCCAATTTCAATAAAACATATTAACAATTCTCATCATTGTAAACATCCCATATATTATGCTACATTTTCAGGCTGTTTAGACCAAGACATTCCCCCTCAAAATGCTCATACTTTCTCTATTAAATTTAAAAATAATTTGTATTTTTTGATATAGTATATATTTTCTGAAAAATCTTGATCATTGAACTCTAACTATTCAAAATAAGCACAAATAAAATATTCATCACCTGAAAATTTTATCATATGTTCAGAATTGTATTTTAAAAAAACATCTCAAATCAGGGTAACTATACTTTTTGGAGGGAAATTTTAAAAATGATATTGGACAACGTACTGTGTTTAGCACATCCAATACTATCCAATATCTAAGCAACGGATTGACGTAGAATAATAATTCAAGATGCTAAATTGTTTGTTTTTTTAAGCTGAATTCAATTTTGACAATTAAATTTAAAAATAATTAGTAAAAAGGTGTTAAATCTTGGAAATAAATTTTATTTTGTCAAAAAAACCTTCTTAGAGTAAACCAATCTTGCTAGTTTTCGAACTCAAAGTCATGAATGACGCTTTACACGTTTGTTCCAAATTTCATCAAGATCGGAGCTTTTTTACAAAAGTTATTGCGCCTACGGACAGGTATATATATATATATATATATATAAATGAACGAACGGTGTTTTGGGGTCTAGGGACCTCAAAATGAAAAAATAACATGGTCCTGGGCTTAAGTCTCACCGTGCCGCCTACGGTAATAGCTACTTCCCTATGGGGGAAATTCGCTAAAAATAGTAGGTAACTTTTATTCAAATTTAAATTAGAAAAATCTACAATAAACGTGAAAATAACAGTTCTATTAACAGTTTATAAACAGTTTTATTAACATTTAAACATTATCCACTGGTTAGTTTTACTTGACCAGAATGCCAGCATTTCAATGTTGTGAGATGATGTGGTGATGTAAAAATGTTGATGATTTTATTATTTGGTGCCAGGGATGGTTTAAGAACTGTTGAAATAGTCTTTACGTTTAGATGCCATTTGCATGGTACTGACTCGTCATGATTCACTTGTAAATACAAAAATTAAGGCAACCCTTAGTTTGTTAACAGCTGTAACTTTGGTATGCTACATCATACTGACCTCGAGTTTGCAGTATTTCGTTGCTTTGATCAAACCTTTCAAAATGAGTGGATCCCTTCAATAGACGGGTGTTTATATTTCAAAATTAAGGGCAGCCTCTTTCAAAACCACATTACGATGACAGGAGCTAGTATGACATTTAAAATGAAACCCATTAATTCTTGGTTGAAGCTCTTATCTAAAACATCTTTCAACATGTATGATTCAGATTACCGTATACTAAACTAGTACTAGAAATTTAGATACACGATATACACATGATATTTAGCTAAAGCAAGGAATTCGGAATTAATGGAATATCTCTATCTTTGGAAATGGAAAAATCGAGACTCGTGGTGTTTTGTTGGCTGATTAATTCCTCGCCGCCATTGAGCAATCAGTCCGGCTCCCTTGGGCGGCAATTTACTGTTGTAGAAGTCTTACTGATTCCCTACTTCACAGATTTATTGCAAAAATTAAAATGTTTATAAACTATATTATATAAACACTGGGTACCTTTAATACACGGTGATGGAGATAAAAATGCAGCTTTCTAAAATTATTTAGCATTTTTGTTATTCACGGTTTTTAAGGTCTCATAATTGTTATTATTGTAATAACTGCTTATTTAGTGTAATGTTAAGAAAAAAATCATACTAAATGTTAACAAAGTATACGTAAAAAATCATAGATACTTCGGTATAATATGATTTAAAAATAAAAGTTTAAATTTAACAAATATAATTAGACTGAATGTAATGTCAATTCATGTTTGTAAGTTTGTAAGTGTAAAAATATACGGAATAAAATTCTATAAATTTGATGATTCATAACTGAAGTGACAATCGATAAGAATAAATAATACATATATGATTAATAATAGTTTTAATAAGTATAATCTATGAGTATAATTAATTAATTATATAAAATATTTATGAAACGTTACATTTATATAGTATATAAACCCCACATACAGGTTCACACTATCAAAGAGTGATGCGATGTGTTTTGTGGGTATTCCGCTCCTGTGATCAAGGGACAACTACTAAGCCGCAACATCCTGCAAAGAGGGGCGGCAGAAACAGAGCTTTACACGGTTTTGAACAACACACTAAATATCTCATACGAAGCTGTACATAATAAGTAAGTTTTCTCCTCAAGAGACCACACAATGTATTCTATATCCAGGTCTTAATTTAAAAGCATTTAGTTTCCTGTTATTGACTTTTTATTTTGAGCGTATGTACCATATTAAACAAACATTTGTTCATACAGTTAATGTGTTCTATAAATTAAAAAAGTAGGGACCATAATGAACAAACGTCAATAACAGCGTTAGACGTGTTCTCGAAAATTTGGGGCTCCAAACACTAACAATTTTAGCAAAATATAACATAAAAACAACAACCAAAAACTAGTAAGTATCCCTGGCCATAATAGCCAATGAATGGAAAGTAATTTAAAATAAATATATAAATAAATATAGCATATTTTGTGGGTAGCAAGCGGAATTTAGGATGTCGTATGAATAAAGATCAACGGCTTGAAGGTAAAATATCTCGGAGCCGGATTAAAATGTCATGACTAAAACTAAAGAGTTAATTAACTATAAGAAAAACAACGCACAGTGATTTAGAATATTGATTACACTTATAAATAATTTCGAAAGAAAATGCTCTAGAAAAAAACGCTAAAACAGATTGGTTTTAAATCTGTAATTAAAAAGTATAGAAGATAAAATAAGTTAACAATATGACAATATGTGTTAATACTTTAAATAAATTAACGCTTACATTATATAATCATGTTAGCTGATAAACTCAAGTATATTAAACGCTCCACCCTTTCACTTAATAAAACTCAATGGTTGAATTTAATCAGTTGACAATAATTCAGGATGAAGGTAAAAATAGAGC
Organism: Flexamia atlantica; assembly: GCA_035578135.1. Classification (NCBI taxonomy): domain Eukaryota; kingdom Metazoa; phylum Arthropoda; class Insecta; order Hemiptera; family Cicadellidae; genus Flexamia; species Flexamia atlantica. Next base: position 525,628 of record JAQJVK010000063.1, on the reverse strand, counting down.
TGAAAACCTTATGTTAAACTTTTTTAGAGCAATAGCATGACGGCGGGAAGAAAGATATGACAGTAATCCTAGTGGTTTACTCGGTCTAGAAACACAACATGTTTTGGTCAAACAAATTACGCTCCACTTCTTTACATTTATTCGTTTTTGTTTTTAATGCATAATACTGCGGAATACTACGATAAAAGTTAACCAGAACGATAAAAAGCAATCAAGCCTTTTGTTTGCTTTATTGCAGCCAATGATTGGAAAATAAACTGTTGAAACATTTTGTGCTTATCATTGAAGATGACACATTTATCTTGAAAAACCATAGGCCGAGATTCTATTGAAATAAAAGTTCCCATTAAAGGTCCGAAAATGGTATACTTACAATGCATTTGTCATGAAAAAATAAAGAAATTAAATAGTTTAATCAATTCATTTTTATCTGTAATCTCTCAATCAGAAATATTTTATGGACATTGGCATTTTCGTTTTTAGTTGGATTTATAAACTTTTTGTTTTATTTACACTGGTTACTGAGAACTAGTCCTAATATATTTTGTCTACGACCACTCCAATAAGTACTAATAACGATATTACAAGTGATATCATAAAGTGAAACATTATTAAACCAAATACAAACCAGTTTCATACAGGAAACTTTATGTCACATGAAATTTATGACACTGGAACTTAAAGAATGAAAAAGGTGGTGCAGCTGGTAGTGCAATGGGACTCGGAACTATGGCATAGGATATCGTGGGTTCGATACTCGACGGTAAAACATAGTTTTAACAATGCGATTCGCCCTTGCACTGTTCACTCTTTGCCTTGCTTGATACCTTCTACGTACAGGCCTGGGGCCCTTGTAGGGGGGGGGGGGCTAATGTAAGATAAGAAGAGGTCGCTACCCCTTTTAAAGAAAGGAAGCTCAGCATTTCACAAATGTCAATTTTTGTAATTATAGAAATTACTTAATTCGTACATCAGCTGATTGTTCTGCGGCGATTCATTTTAGTTTGTTTATGTGTCTAACCTCAAATGCAAGTTGACTTGTCAATCATCCGATTGTTCCACTTCGATTTATGTGAGTTGACGTATTCCATATGAGTTACATTGATAAGTTTGGTTCAAGTCAGGAGGAAATGTGTTTATTGGATAGATGAAATAGTCTATGCAACGATTGTATTTAGCTTTAATGGTGAATTTTTTGCCACGAGTGAGATGAAAGTTATAACTCAAACGAAGCGTGTTCTAGTTTTCCCACGAACGTTTTCATAATACAAACGTTTCCTAAGCTAAATTTGCAGTAAACCCAAAAAATCTCCTAAAAACAATGAAAATAAAATTTTATTCAAAGAAAAACTCTAAAAAACAGTAGCACAAGCACGATTTTATCTAATTAAAAAGTTTCATTTTTACTGTAAACTAGTAATTTTTTTTCAAGAGCTGATACTATTTAACAAAAAGTGAATTAATGAATTTGACCCTTTAAAAACAAACATTCTTTCCAGGGGTACACATTCCAGTGCTAGTATTTTGTTGGAAATGGCTTTAGAATTTTTATGTTGGGGACGGTTACCCGCTCCTTTTAAGGGTTTGATCGTATATTATTTTATAAAATGTATAATGAAATTTTGAATTGAAACAAAATGCCTTAAGATCTCATCACTTTGCATATTTATAGGGGTTTTCTAAAAACAAGTAGTTTCTAAACTCTTCAAAATCAGTTCTATAAAATTGATCATAGGCAGATCTAAAATTAAGTATTAGGAACTGCATTCAGTAATTGATATGTGATCAGTTAATCTTAGTGGATTAAAAATGTAAAATAAGATTAGTGATTTCTTCATACATTTTTTCTGCTAATTATTGAAAAAACCTTATTTATATAATGGTTAGTACTTAATAAAGTACCATATGACCTCATAAATTTGTTGAGATTAATAAGAACACGACCTTAGTTAAATGTGCTGAACTCAATTATTTTGTCTGATTCAAATTAACAGATAAATTTAGATTAACATATCTAATAAGTAAAAATTCGGTCGAAAGAACAATAAATATTTTTTTATTGATGTTGAGTAATTAAGATTTCTGCTTAGCAATCTAGCAGATGTCACACATTTATAATTTCTTCCTTCCATAAATTTGAGTGTAATTACATAATATTTTACCTCTCTTAATCAAGATTCCATTTTATTAAAAGACCTCATTACTCATAAGAAATTTAAAGCTGCTCATTTTTTCTTAGACGATGGAATTGTTTTAATAATACACATATTTTTTTCCTACGACGAGTTTAACGTTTAACTCTTTAAACGTAGTTATATATAGAATAATTTAAAAAAACACTACTAATTTAATGTAACAATTTATAGTTCAAAATACATCTTACAAACTAATAACTGAGTCGGTGGCGCAGTTAGTAGCGCACTCGGCTTCGGAACTGTGGCCACGAAGCGTCGCTGGTTCGAGACTGGAGTTTGTCGCAAACTTTTAGTAGTACTGTTCAACCTTGAACTGTACCGGCTCACTCCTAACCTTTGCTTGATAAGGTCCACGCACAGATCAATGGTCTGTGTGGGTGGGGCAAAGGCTAGGTGAAAAATAGGCCGCCACCCTCTTAAAAAAATAATAAAAAAGTTTATTTTTCATAGTTAAACACTTTTTTTAAAACCTGGAGGTCTTGTTTTTAAGGATGATACGTTTAATCACAAGAAGTAACTAATAAAAGCTCTAAAAAATCGTAATACTAGGCCAACATCTTGAATATAAAAAAAAGACAATACGCGAAGCGCATTTACAATCACGTAGTTGGCACTAGTATAGAGGTCAACAGCGGGTAGACTAAATAAAGTCTCTCATTGTATCTGAAAGTCTATTGGCTATCCAGAATGGCTTCTTACTCGCCTTTGTTCCTCCTTGTATCCCCGGAAACTTTGATTCCCGTCGAAGCTTAGACACCCAGTCAAGTCCTAGCGATGAAGCTGGTAATTTGACAGTGCACGATTCCTTCAAGGCATTTAAAATCACGGGCAAAATAGTAATTCTGACGAGATGTAGGAGCTGAGATTTCGTTTAAAGAACGAAAAACGGTACTCTTCCACGAGGAGGAGAAAGCCTTTAAAAATCAAATTGGAAAATAGACGATCAAAAATGTATTATTCGATGAATAGAATAAAGAAATGAAGATTCTCTTCTTTATGGGAATAGAGAAAGTATTTAATGTAAGTAGATGACAGTTTTCTAAAAAATTGAAAATCTTTCTCCATTCGAATACACTACTTTAAAATATACACACATGGTTGCCAATTACGGAGGATTTTTATCAATAGATTATTCCCTCAAATAGTTATTACTATATCGTTCTATGTAGTTCCAAAAATTATTTTTTTATAATATTATAATGCGAAAATTGGACAGAACTCATTTCATTGAATGTGTACGAATATAAAGCTACACGGAAACAAACAAATATCTAATTTATGTTATGGAATGTTTTTGTGAACCAAAAATATGTATATATATATATATATATATATATATATAATTATTTATTTATTTATTTATTTATTTTCATATATATACACTTTTATTTAGTAGTATGAGTACAGCGGAAAATATCTAAGAGTAATCAAGTAGTGATAAGTCATGAAAAAAAGAATCACAAATAAATTCAAAAGACATCCTGTTGATAATTTACTCTAAACCGAGTCCTTGAGTTATAATATTTTTTATCTTGTCTTTCTATTATTTACTTTAAAAAAATCTATTTATTATTTTTCCAAACAAATATTTTTCCAGAATCATATTATAGTATTATAAAGGCTTAGCTGAACTGGTTAGTTCTATACTTCTGCAGTCATCTTCATTTCAAGATCCCCCACAGACGGAAGTAAATCACTCTGCTCAAATCATGCATTTTGTATGCATATTTAATTGAGTTTAAATTAATACTGCAAAAACTTCATCATAAATCTCTAAGTGATTATGCAGTGTACTGTGATTTATATTACTACATTACGAGTAAAACTATCATCTAAAATGACCAGTAAGTAAAAGAAAACTAGTAAGTTAAAATACATTTATCAGATTTTCAATAAATTATAGATTAAAGATTTTACATCGTATTGCTCTTCACGTCCCACTAATAACTGAACGCGTATTTTAGCTAAAAATTTATTTTTCATACGAGGTTATAAATAAGAAATAATAATCTATTGCTATAAAGGTTAGATAACGATATGGGTACTATTTCGACCAAATGTGTATAAAAACGTTATAAAATTTATGATTCAAGACCTAAACACGGCTTTCCTTTCCTAGCACCACAATAGTACGTAGTGCGTCATGCGTGATCAATGGTCTATTCCTACTAAAGATATTTTGGAGTACCATGTACCTTGTCTTCAGAGTGATTTTCCCTAACTTTCCATTGCGTTTTCAGCATCATCGCCCAACCTCAAGAGATAGGATCTTTGAAAGTCCTTACAACAAAATAAAAATACACAATTTGTAACTTAAACAAAATACAGGACTGATAGTGTATGTTAATGGATATTTTATTCAAATTTTGACACCGTCAGGTCCATACAACAAGCAATCAACACGCAAAAGTCGAACTTTGAGCCCGTTGTCCATGCAATCCCTACCCCCCCCCCCCCCCCCACATACACACCGAGAGGTGGCTCTCACGTTCACCTGTGTAACCATGTTATTGAGATCGGTGACAATCACCCGGCAGCTGTGACCTGATTATACACCCTAGTGTTGACTGATGAGATAACCAACGTCGCCGAACTCTCATCTCAAAAGCTATTACAGTGTGACATTTCTGTCGAATTCGCAAACCAGTTATATTTTTTAGATTACTTAGTTGCCTTTGCATTTCATATGGATTGTGAGCTATTGACGTGACTAGCACATTACAATGAAAAACTGGGCCGTGATAGCTAACTAACCGTTTTACCTCCTCCCCTCCTCCTGGGTGCCAATAAACACCATCTGTTAAAAAAATGCGTGTATGTGGTCGCACCCTTGTGGTCGCTGTTTCAGTTTTATTTTTTTATATTAAATGATCCCTTGTATGATATCTTAGACTGCGTTTCTGGCCAAATAAATTTGAAAACCTTTACCACACTTTTAGTTGATTAATGTTCCAAATTTGGAGGATTTGGACCGTATAAAAGTGTCTGTCCAAATTTTTATTTTATGTTTTTTGTTGTTTTTTGTTAAATACAAAAAGAGTTAGCAATTAATGTTAAGCATGCTCCCAAATTTATATTATTAAAATAACAAAATAAATTTATTTTTAAAATACGTTACGTTCTGCCACTTTTTGCTCTCTAGTGGCCACAATTATCATCCGGTTTAATTTAAATTTGTTAAAGATATCATTTACTGTAGTATCTTAGTAAATAATATCTAAGATATAATAGTAAATAATAATCCTCCGGCCAGTTGGTCGGAGAAATGAACCAGACGCTCCTATCTTCATTTAGTGTTGCATAAAGTCCAAATCTGAATCTGAATTGGGTAGTTTAAGTCCTGAAATTTAAATCTGCTCCCCTATTTTAGAACGCTACATGAGTATTCGTTCATGATTGCTAAAATAAGTTGTGGACGGTTTTGTTAATGTGTGAATCTAATTGGGCCATCGGACAGTTGAACAAATGTTGAATCAAAATAATACGAAATGGTCTGAAAATCGGCTCGTCTTGATCCTCAAATCGATTCCTTGCTTAGGTTATGCGCAGTCAGGTGATCCACATGTTTCCATGGAGCTTTGTTTTCAGTTATGACTGACACAAATTAACCATCAAGGATCGTTACCAACACAAATGGATGGATGACAACACCAATAGACATAGTTGTATACCATCCCAAGCCAAAATATATAGACACAGAAAGAGGAAAATATCCTTTTGATGTTTTTGTAAGTTCTGCTTATTCTATGATGTAATGACTATATATATTTTTAAGTAAAACACGTAACAACGTAACAAAAAATATTATTTATGAATTTTTTAACATGTAAGTGAAAATTACATGCTCTTACTTTGTTCAGTATTAATGAAACTTTAATGTAATTAAACGTGAAGTACACTAACTTAATCCTGTTATTGTTCTATGTATTGGTGTACTGACTCAATATTATATACGATTCGCCTATTTCGTAATGAATATTTTTCTTATATAGGTAGGCCTATTCCTGTTTTTCCTCAACATAACGTTGTGCAATGTGATTTCGATATTTTAAATTAATTTTATCGAAGATCAGTTTTTTAGATAGGAGTTTTTACAACTGAATTTAGACCTTTAAAGTTTTTGACCTGTATCAAACATTCCTATTTTTTTGTTTTATTCCATGTTTCTTATTTTATAACTTAATTAATGATTTCCCTTATTTTAAACCTCGGTGGTCTTAATAGATTTTTATTTGCATGGCTTGTGGTACATACTAGTGTGGCTGTGGTAATAAAATAACAGTGTTTTACCAGAGGCATTGGGCAAAACATAGGGTTAGGCTGGCTAGATATTGTAGATATTGCTAATAGCATAGTAATGTTTGTGGTTGAACACCCGTAATTGCTTGTGTAATTATGTGTAGCGTTCTATGACGTGTTTTAAGCATTGAGTGGCAAGGTTTGAGTGAGAAAATTTGTAAATGTTAATCAAACATACAAATTAATTGTGGATGGGTTTCTTATAATAAATGATTTAATGAGGTAATAGAATGCTGGCAAAACTGGTATGTATAAATAACATGTCAGGATTTTCGTATTTTTGAGGGAAAAAAACATTTAAATAAAATAATTCAAGGAGAACTCGGGTTTTAAAGATCAAATTTATTCATAGTACAACATGTTTTTTTCCTCTCCTGACTTCCTTGAAAACAAGCCTACTATGTGAAATTCGCATAATTGATACATGTCTATCCTATTACAAAAGGCATTATGTGACCCAATCGTATGAAACGTTTACGTACATAATTTGTTTGACCTCTTCCTTCATCGAATATTAAAATATCCCTAAAAAACACCTTAAACTCAGGTTTTTACGTCAGCAGAAAAACAATTTATTTAAGGAAAAGTTAGTAATTGAACTCGGGTTTTCAAACAACTTCTCAAAACTTTATCATAATCTTGTAAGACACTTCTTCCTGATGAAGAGTTCATTAGTGTAAAATACTCAAACCTGATAAGATCCCTTTTACCGACTTTTTGGCATATTACAGTAACAGCATTAATGTTTTTATTTAAAAACTGACTAATTAGCGTGGAAATGTTTCAATACATATTTTTACTTTGTTTGTTCTAAACTTTCATATAGTGCAGTAAAATTGGGGGTTTAGATCGGCAACTAATGTAACCACGAAAATATATTCACGAAAATTTGATCAGAGCCTGTTTTGACCACTATAATCCGATGAGTCCCGAAAAATAAATTTGTTTTACACATGTAAAATCACGTATGAAAGTGGCGATTTTTCGTAATGCGATAAATAAAATCATTCAGTCAATCATCATTCAATCTGCCATATTGAATGGAAGCTAGATGTAAATTTGTGACACATCATTTTATAGTAAATGTTTACGCTGATTTATAGTGCCACAATCCATTTTTATAAATTCTGATTCGTTACAGAGATAACTAAAATTAAATTCATCCCTGTACATTTCTTACGGACGTTTTACACTTTGAATCCATTCTTTATTATTTTTCTTATATTTCCTGTTTTAATTGAGGTATGCAGTTCATTTTGGTCTTATAATACTTAGTATTACACGGGCTTTAATTCCGTGAGTTATTTTTTATTCCCGTGAGCTATTGTTTTAATCTGGATGAGTAAAAGACGAGTTATAGTGTTCTATTAAATGTCAAGTCAAATTTTTTAAAGATTGTATTTTAGTTAAAGATTTATATCCCAAATGCTAAACAATACAAAAAGTTAACTTTGGCCTTAAATTACTCGTTGGACCATTGACCCTCTTAAAGCTATTGATTGTTTAAATCCGTTTGATTTTAAGTGAGTTATGATTATCACATCAACATAAAATTTATTTTGCTGAAATTTGTTTTAAGTCAAAGACTTACACTTCAAGTTGTAAGTTAGACTCAAAGTTCGTTCTGGTCTTAAAAAAAAAGTAAATAATTTACCTATTTCTATCTATTGATTTTAAAAATCGGATGCGTTTAAGATGAGCTATATTATCCTATTCAATACAAATGAGTATATTTTTTCAAATTTATATAAAGATTTGGCCTTATAAATCGCTTCAAACCCAGCCAATTTAAATTATCAATAACTCCAAAGAAAGCCAATGATTCAACGAGTAATTTTAGACCAGAATTAACTGTGTGTCTTACTTCGAACTTGAGATATAAATCATTATCTAAAATAGAATATTTAAAAAATTGGACTTTAAGTTGAATAGAACAATGTAACTCGTATTGGCAAGTCAGTATGAAAGCAATCTCACACAACACGCATAGAGATGGAACAACCTGAAAATCAGCATTTGGGTGTAACTATATTCGAGTAAGTAGGTCGATATATGTTTGCTTCCACAAGTTCCTCTTTGAAAATAAAATGTTAAGAAAGATAAATCCACAGCACCAAACTTGTTTTTCTCTATCGTAGTTCACCATTATAACGTAGTGAGTTTACCATTCTCAAAAACGACCATTTATACTACAGACCTAACTAAATTTACCTAACCGTCGGTAAGTACAGATATAATTTAAAACCATACTCAGTCCAAATTCAAGTGTCTTAACTCCGAGAAACAAGCTGCGGTCTGTGGCAACCGGCACTAAGTGGCTGGCTTGCTAATCATTCAGCCAAGTAACACCAGTCCCTTGAACACAAGTCAGCATGTACTAATGTACTAGAGCTATTAGCAAAAGTGCCTAATCAAACTGTTTGGAATACTAACATTATTTTAACATAATGTCAAGAACATTTAGGATAGACTATTCTTTTTACGTGATTACAAAAAAAATTTTGAAGGAGCTTTTTTTCATTTCTTTTTGTCAATTTACAAGTGTTCAGACTAAAACTTGTTTGCATTGTAGTACAATAATATCATAAAAAATAAACATAAAATATTTTAATATGAACAATTATTGTATGTATACGTTATAATTTGCTTATTGTTACACTTTTAGCGTAAATTTTTACAGGTATTGCTTGGTTAACACGTGTCAAATACAACCTTAAACCTTTTATATATAAGGAATATCTGTATATTTTATCACCATATTGTTCATGGTTTGAAATAATTTTTAAGGTACTTAACGTAAGGTTCCGTATTAATGTAATCCATCTAGTGATTTTTATTTTATTTTTAACATTACACTTTAGGTCTACTAATACTGAATGAATTTAACTAAGTATTTCACTACCTAAGAAAAAGAGACAAAAGACCGATATAATGGAACTTAATTTATTAATTTATAAAAAAATAAATAGAGTTATAAAGAACGCTCTAATCATGTTAGTAACTAATTAAAAGTAGGACAACGTCGTATACAACAGAAAATCTATGAAAGGATTAAATTAGATTGGCGATTGTGATTTTCTAGGCAAGTGATCAGATGTTAATTACGTCATGTAATTTATTCATTCAATGGTAATTAGTAGTTTAATAAGGCTGAATTAATTGAAGCGGTGAATGATAAAATAGGGATTGATTGTTTTTGAAAATCCGTTTGGTTTATTTACTAAATATTTGAAGAATATTCATCATCTAACCGTCAATTAATCTTAAGTATATATATATACTTAACAAATACAATACTTACAAGTACATATATCCAAGTATGTATACCTAACAAATATAAGTGTTACGCGTAATTCTTTATTGGTAATAAAGGTTGATTGACGACGGTTGATTCCTTGTGCGTCTGCATGTGTGAGCGACTGAGCCAAGTTTTAACTTTTTTCTTTTATTTTCTTTAGTCTTTTGTGCCTTAAAATAGTTTAAGTGGAGGGAATTGGCCGATTCTGCTTCAGCAGTAAAATTTCGGAGGAGCTGAGGAGCCGCACGTGACCTCCCCCCCCGTGACATTGGACCCCCCCGTGACATTGGACCCCCCCGTGACATTGGACCCCTCCGTTACCTTGGACCCCCCCGTGACCTTGGGCCCCCCCCGCCGTGACCTTTAAATTGTCTAGCTACTTTGTTGACTGTCGCAAATACACTAAAACATGCTAAACAGAAAGCTAGCGACTAAGTTTTGTTTTATGTCATTGATTATCAACCTCTCGCCAATCGTTAAGGCATGGCTATAGTTTCATCTAACAAAAAACCCATTAAAGTGCTGTTTCAAAAGGCAGTCGCACTTATCCAACAACTTTTGTAATTTTATTTATACCATTACATGAGTATCGTTGAGCTTATAACGAATTCATTGTGTCATTGTGTTATTGTGTGTATTGTGGCATTTCAAACTTTTGTTTTGTAGTGTTTGGTACATTAACCCCTGAACAGGTTTCTACTTTTGTGTATGGACTTTTATTATACTTCTTAAAATTGTTTTGAATGGTCCCAATGGCAAATAGTTTTACTAAACTTGCCGTTTTGTTGATGAATTTTACGTCTGTGTGGGATATTTTAATGAAAGATTCCCCAACACTCTTGTCTCTAGTTTGATGGGAAAAATTTTTAAGTTGTGTAGTTTAGAACTACGGACGAACTCTGAAGAGAAAAGATTGAATACCTTAAATATTTTAGTTAAAAGAGTCCAGGTTCTTTCCCGGTCGTCACAGAGTAGTTCACAGCGAAGTCCACTGTCCTTTTGTAGGGAGAAGCGAATTAAAGTTCACTTGACACTGTGTTGATATCTTGAGGTTTGAAGCAACGCACGAAAGCGAAATTTTTATATTCTTCACACGAGACGCGGAAGCCCAGTCTGAGCGCTCGCAAAGTTTCTAAACAAGACCGCGCACAAATGAAGATCTCGTTGAAGGTTTTAAACTACTTTGGGAAATTAAAATATCAAGAGCAATTTAAAAGAACAAACTTAGGCTTTACTAAGTCCGGAGAAAAATAAAAATAGCGATTTTGCCAGGGAAGGGAGCGAGAGTTCTACATACTTTATTTGTTTGTGACCGAGTGAGTGAACAAGAAGGAAGTGAAAGTTGTTCCCAATTTGGAAGAGGTGAACACCAGGAAAACGGAATTTTTCCGTTTTTGACCCCAAAAGTGTGAGGGTCTTCACGCTGTGCCTACAACCCTGTCACGTGATTGAATGTCACGTGATTGAATAGATTATGATTGGTTGTCAGGGCTTCCCGCTATTTCACCCCTCCCTCTCTCTTATTTAAACATATTATGTTTATGCTAATGACTTATCATTCATAAACAATAGTTATAAAATTTAATCAAATACTGAAAAACTCTCGTTACACTCCACCTACAAATTTAACCTTTTCATAATACTGACTCAGAAACATCTGTTTCCTGTTCCTTTTTGCTGGCTCAAAAGTTACCCATTGCCATACTAGTCCGGCAAAATTTGTTCCAGAATGCTTAAGTTTTGCCGGACTGCGATTACAGGAAACGGAAGTAAACAGTCAGCTGATTTGCAGCAAACTAATATTTAATGCTTGTTTGTTGTTTATTTTTTAAAGGAATGTAGTGGCATTACTGGCAGCAGTAGCCAATGCTTGTTTTGTTTGTTAAAGGTTAGGTTTGAAGGGATGAGAAACGTAATGGTTTATGCAAGGAAAGTATTGGTTTATGCATTACGATTGGAAGTATGTTTTTCTGAATAGTATGATGAGAAGTATATCGTACATTACAAGGCCGGTAAGTTTTACCGTATTCGCATAAAAGTCCTATCATGCTCGTCCAGCAAAACAGTACTTTCCGGCGTGGTAACGTAATATTCTGCTGTATGTCTCTCCAAACAAAACACTGACCGAACACAAGCAAACTTACAGTAACAACCGTTCTCCAAGCATCATTAGGCACACGTAAAGAAATGAATACAAATTCTTACCAAATAACTTAAACAAAAAACTTTACGATCGGCCTTATTAGCTGTTATTATTTTCATGACTAATAGAGTAAGCCTCCAAAAAGCTGATCAATACGTGTTCTGGTTTTGGCCTTAATATACACAGTATTTTTTTATAAACACAACCTAAATTCTATTTATTAATGAAGGATTTACCCCCCCCCCCAAGATTTGTGGTATTTTACCCCACTAGATTGGGATACATAAAGAGTACTGTGGGGATATGAAAGCAGGGGCTACGAAAACAATTCACAGGATATTCATTTACTCAAAACAAACATAAAAAGTTCAATACAAGAAATTGAAAGATGTACTTTGCAGAGCGTGTTCAGGAATTTGATGGAGAGAGTACAACTTTGTATAAATATCAATGGTCGATTGTTTGAACACGTATGTAAGCTAAATGTAAATTAAACTTAAATGATAGGTTGTATGAATTGTAGAGATTAACAAAGCAATACTCATTTCATATATATATATTATGTGCATTATTCATTTTTAAACATGGATTGCGTTTTAAAAAATACACCTTGTAAACACTGCAAAGTTATCCTTACTGATACATCATTATATGCTTCGAAATGATCCTTGCTGATAATATTGAAAGACTGAAAGCTTTATTACCTGACAGCAGATATTAAAACATTAGGATTAAAACGTAGCAAAGAAAAACTTAAAAAAAATAACAGAATTTGTGTAATAAAGTTTTTTTCACAGAGACTGATTTCCTTCTCCTTGAAAACGAAAAACAACTTTATGTCTTTATGATGATCCCAGGAACTAAGCTTAGAAATTAAGTATAGCATTGTATTTTTTCACTAACTCTACCACAAATAAAGTTATATATATATATATATATATATATATATATATATATATATTTAGCTGATCGTATCATCCACATCACCTGAATATGATATTCAACCAATATTTCCTCCTTTGTTACAGCACTATACTATATTGAAACCTTTTAAGTCTGTTTACTTTTTTCCACATTCACCAACACTTAATAATACCGTGGTTTAGCTAGAAAAATACAGACATTCATGTAAGTAGGCCAAACTATATATACGTTTTATTAATCAGTATTTATTATTATGCACGGACATTTAAGACACATAGCATGGTATATAAATATATATTCAAACAGTTTTACACATAAAACATTATCTTAAGAACTTAATGTGCTTTGATGAAATTAAAAAAAAACAGTACTAATAAAAGTTTTAAAGTGATTTAAAAATATCAATTAAATATAAGTAACACATCAAAACTATAAAATTTTCTAATAAAGTAAATTAAATATATAATGGAAAATTCAGAAAAGAGCAGTTTATCATTTCAAATGGAAACGGATAGCTTTGAATTCTTTCCGAATAATTAGCACAATAAATAAACTGAAATCTAGATTAAGAGGAGTAAAATATGGCGTAATTACCTTTAAATTATGACTCTTTGCTGCAATGATAAATGTTTGACATCTGCAAGGGTATTTAGTTTTAATATAAAGTATCAATTTTAAACGAAAAGATATTTTCAAATGGTTTAGTTTAAAGTTACATACACTTGTAGTAGAAATATGTTGAATCTTTCTGTGACTAAGCATAACAGTAAGATGTTTGAATAAACTGCATAAATAAATAATATTAAATTTATTTTAAAAAATTTTAAAATAATAATATTAAATTTAAATTAAATATAAAACCAAATCTAAGGCTTCACTAAATACAGAACATTATTTTGTTTGGATATGTTTAAAAAGTTTAATTTTTTGTTTTGTGTACTATAGCTATTTCATGTAGTAATTTTTTTAGTAATGTACTTATTATTTTGAGGAACTTTAAATAACAAAATTAGGTGTTTTAAGGGTAGCTCTAGCATATCCTTCTTAGTTTAGATTGTTGGGTTCAAAGTTATTTACGTATCTAATACGAATTTTGAATCAGTACGATTCATACGATTATTATTTTCACAATTTCAAGAAAAAAGGGAACTGTGAGTATTTTTATTGGAAGAAAATTGACTCACCGAAATTGCTTACAATCAGTTTGAAAAACATGAAAAATAGTCGCTAAAATTTATTGGAGGACAATTACATTTTAAACTACTGTTTGAATGTTTGATTATCCATAAATAGTAACGAGCTCATTTAATTTTTACCTGAAAATAAAGAACGTTCGTGGAAGATTCTTTCCTTAAGGAATCACTTTTGCAAATAGAAATACAAAATATATTTATACAATCATTTAACAATTGATATCCCCCGAACACTCAAAAGATGGAAAGCGATAAAAGGAAATGTCCCCAGTGCAAGGGGTCTCAGGCCATTTTCGGCGAAATATTACAGCTCGAATGTGTAGGCTTCAACTGATTCTCTCTTTCTAGAAACGTTATTTTCTAAGATGGCTTGTTATTTACAAAATGTTATGCTTTTATCGACATACAAATCTCCTCCATTATATACAGCACATCTATGTTAATGACCAATTCGAAATAACGCATAACGAATTAGCCAAAATACTATTTAATTTATAGATATTCATAAATAAATAATAGTAGTAATTATACAGTAGTGCTTCTGCATTGTGAACAGACAACGTGAGTTTCGCCTTCAAACCTTTAAATTCCAAATGGGTTGCTTAATATTTCCTTTTTTAAATAATAACTTTAAAGAGCAATTTATGACTACTTTGATACCAATGTAATATGTGTGACAAAACAGCCCAACAACCTTGACACCTATCGGTATCGGTAAACTTGACACCGCCCGAAAAAACGGGCACGAAAAAGTGCAAAGGGCTGCCAATCTGTATTTTCTTCATCTGTGCCTATGGTAACAGCTTTTTCCTTGACGGGAAAATTATTTGTTAACATCTTGGTAAAATTAATTTATGTTTGGTTGCATTTAAAGCGGCTAACCAGCTCTGAACATATAAAAATAGCTAAAATTTAAAACAATAAACATATTAAAACACAGTAGTTGTATGTACAATTTACATAAGATCGAATTGAGCAAGTATATGCAGGCAAATATAAACAAGGAACTAGGGTGCGAAATACTGACTCAAAGGGGACTTGTGTGTTGTTTGTGTTTCTACTCCGTTTAAAACGTGCTCGATATTTCATGTCTTTCTGTCTTTCATGTCTTTGAACGTGTTTATTTCATATATTTCTGCACACTTTCATAACACAACTTTCATGGAAAACCATTTATTTGGATCTTGTTTATGTAGGAACACTTAGTTAATGTAGAAATACCCTCGTCGCAGGAAACCTGCGTATTCAGTTAATTTCCAAAGGATTTATTTTGTATGTAAGCATATTCAACGTATTTAAGGGAAAATATTGTTTTGAAATTATATTTAATCGTTCATGGGCTTTAAACATAAAGACAATTAACAAAGGATTTCACATAGTTTTCATTAAAGTAATGTACACTAATGTATTTTATATTATAATTCTTAGTCAAATAATTTTCAATAAATGTAATCTTGCGTTAAAAAACAAATAAATTGACCTCATGAACAAATTAAATTTATAATCATAATTCATAATCATAGGGTTGGCTTTATTAAATTTTAATTAAAATACCTCTGTTCACCTGCATTTCCAGCCAATTTCAATAAAACATATCATACCTCAGCATTTAAAAAATGCCATATCATTATACGGCGGTCTAGATAAAGACCCCCCTCCCCAATCACGACATTCTTTATATATAAAGTCTTAAAATTATTTGGATTTTTAATATAGTATATATTTACTGCAAAATCATGATCAATGAACTCTAACTATTCAAAACCAATATAAATAAAATAAATAGTTACCTGAAAATTTTAATATAATCACATGTTCAGAGTTGTACTTTAAAAAATCCCTACACTAGGTTAAATAATGCTGATTTGTAGTAATCATTATTCAACTTTTGAATATTGTTTCGTGAAACTAAGGTAAACATAATGTTTAGGGTGAAAAATATATTCTGCTAGGTGTAATAGTTTTTACTTATATTTGTGATATTGCGTGATCTTATTAAAGCTGTAAATTTTTTTTTAACGTTTCATCCTTAATAAGTTAATTATTACCAAACGTTCGCCTCATATGTTCTTCCCTTACCTTACATATTTTACATACTATTTTCACTGGCATGTATTCCTAAGCAAAACACCAACAACATTACGTCCCTTGAATGTTCACTCAGTAATAACCACATCAGACAGACATGAAAGCATAAATTATCCAAAGTTAATATTAACTGACACATGGTGATATATATTCTGGTAGTGCATGTAGCAATACATTATATAAAGGATATTGCATGCTTCTGTTATGTTAGTCTAATAGCCAAATAATCTGAGTGGGAATTATTAATATCGTGTCCATTTATTGTAATAGTTTCCATACTTTTATAAATACTAATGCCACTTTTACAGACTTTCTATGAAATATTTGTCTATAAATAATTCCTCATCTATATTTTTATTTTAAAAATAAAAAGGCCCGTAAAATAACGTAAATATAAAGGATATTTGAAGCTGAGTGAGGATTAAATTATTAAACAACGCCACATGGGTACAAATTACAAGGGAAATATGAGCATTGAGATATTACCATACTGTCATTTTGCTTAAAAAGGTATATCCAACTTGTGGGTCTAGTTAATCAAATAGTTCTAAAGTAATGTTAAGTCAAAAGAAATTAAGACGTGAGTTTCGTGACACGACAGGAACATAATTCCATCTCTAATTAATTGTTACCTCTCTATTTCTTATTTGCATGAAAATAAAAATGCAAAATTAAGCATTATTATAATATCATTTATGTTTTCCAAAATATTTTCAAACAAATACTATTTCGTATTAAATTTCTTAAAAAAGAAATCTTGTTTAAGTAACTATAACAATATGAAGAGTTTACGGAAAACCATTGTTCCTCTGATATCATACGGACCTTTTCCTTACTACAAAACAAACCTTGAATATGTGTGCAGTGATGAAAAAGGTTGCTTTCAGCTGCTTTGCCAGGCGTAACGGGAAACATTTGTTCTAGGATTAATGCGAGCGGGATGAGCGAAGTTCTACAACAAACTACAATCATCACGCAGGTCTGTCGGCTACTACGCCTTTTGTATAGTGTTGTAAAGAAAAAGTAGTTCCTTTTAAATAATTAACGTAATTATGTATCTACCGCTACATTTACGTTCAAGAAATCAGTTTTAAGGTATTATTGCAATACTGTTTTACCTATATTTCTGCTTTTCACTGCTTCAAACAACAGCACTATTATTTATTTGTAAGGGCTAGTATTGTTTAGGTGACATTTTGATACAAGTTAAATTCTTTGGCGAAATACTCTAGTAGCATGCCATTTTGTGATTACATTTAATGCAAGCGTTTTTATTCAACGGAAGGAATCCGTTTGACCAATTATTGAAGAAATGTAAATGGTTATATTGGTCGAACTCGCATATACAGTAATTTTGTTTCTTGCCACTTTTATGCACACCCATCACAATATCCTTTTTTGTTATCAATGAATAAATAGTACTTTGTCTTCCGGCAAGATCAAGTTATAATTAAAAAAAAAATTAAATAACTTCAAATGTCTCGGCTCACGCATGCAAATATGCTGGGGCTCAACGGATTACAGACGCTCGACTAAGACTTTCCAGCTTTTGGCAATCAAGATTTTTGGACTTAACTGCCTCAAACTTGAACTCTATGGACCACGATCCTGGGTATCCTTTGGCAAAAACGTTTACATGGAGTTCATTATAAAAAAAATAAAACTCTATATACTTTATTATATAAAAATGTTCATATTTTAAATATTATCAATTTGAAACTTTAACATACGTACCATATAACTGGTCATTGAATTGTGTAAAAATAGAATATGTAGCAATATCCAAAAATATAATACTATTAGACGTATAAGAACAGTAGGAGGCGTGAATCCCACCTGGGTCATGGTTATTACTTACTGCGTTAACGATTTTATTTTAGTTTGAGTATTTATTATATTCATTTTGTTGTTGTGTGGGCTCCGAATCACATATTTCAATTATATAACAAGGTTAAATTACCTTACATCCGTCGTGTGATACAATAAACTTGTAGCAATAGCTACCACGTGGTTTCGAAGCTTAAAGCTTCATCCTCAGGCCTGCAATACTTAAGACGGTGACACACTATCACACATTTCATCATACAAGACATCACACCACACATCACACAGGACAAAAGGGAGGATGTGTGATGGTGTGTCGGGGTCCGCGCATCACACAATACATCACACCTAACATCGTCGTGAGCGCTCTGGAGGCGGTTTTTTGGCGAAAGATCAAAGAAATGTCTGGTACGGTGTCTTGTATGATGTGTGATAGTGTTTCAGGGTCTATTCTGCCCGAACGTATTTCCGTACGCCGCGCCGGCGCCGTCGCGTTACGGCGCAACGGAGTAATGTGTGATCCGATGTCTTGTTCGGGGAAATGTGTGGAGCGAAAAATGTATCTCCCTGCGCGGTGTGATGTGTGGTGTGATGTCTTGTTCGGGGAAATGTGTGATAGTGTGTCACCGCCTTTAGAACGTTGCCCTCAATTTGAGGTCGTCATGAGTTCAAAAACACACGTAACCCACCAGGATCTCACCCGTGCCGGTCTGTTGTTAATAAGTGATTTGGCCAAATTTTTTAGATGTTCGTAAAGTTTGTTTATAAATGTATAAAGAGTCAGTGTTTTTGTGTTTTTTAACTCATGACGACGTCGAATCGAGGGCAAAGTTCGAAGTATTGCAGGCCTGAGGATGAAGCTTTAAGCTTCGAAACCTTTATTGCTACTAGTTTATTGAATCATACAACGGATATACGGTAATTTAACCTTTATATATATTTATTATTGCTGTATTTTGGGAGTAAAGTACATTGTATTCCTCGATAGACAGTGTTGCACGTTACACTCTCAACACACACATAACAATTCATAATGCGTGATCTCCCGAAAACTAAGTTAACTAAGTTAGTTAATTTGGCAATTCCTATCGATAAACCTCGTTTAAATGTTGACGTTGCCAAGTCATGGACCGTAGGTTTTTACCATAACAAAAAGATTTAACCGTGGTCAAAACGTACTAATCATACTAATCTTTCCAAGGTTAGTGTGAAGTAATATTCATTTGTGTGTTAAAGTAGTAAAGATTACAACATTGTCTTACGAGTGAAAGTCTCAGCTCCTTACCTTGCCGAGGGTGACCACTTTCACGAGGGAGCCAAAAACTATATTACTAAAATACAATCCAAAAATGTCCCTCCACCGTCACTGATGATTAAATATACAATACATAAATAACTATTGTATTTTAGTTAAAAATACGACGTAATAGGCACAATTGTTTTGCATTGTATTGACCAACATACCATCAAAACATTACACGAACTCAGCGTTCTCTTCTGATTCCGCTGGAAGCTAATACCTCCAATAGCTCCAAAACCTTTCGTATACCTACTTGCATTCGTTTAGCCACAGCATTTTCATGTCTACGTAGAAATGTGAATTCGTTCCATTTTTATTACTGGTTACAATTATTGTGATCCTATGGGTTTGTTTTACTCCCTCCGGGAGACAAAATGGCCACTTTACTCCCACTGGGAGACAAAGCATTATTTTACTCACTCATTAAAAGGAGTAAAAAGCGTATACTCATATCATGTGGGGTAAAACGATCTTTAAGGCCAGATTTTTTGTACTGAAAACAAATTTATCTGGAATAGTCATCTTCCTAAATTAAATTATACGGGTTTATTTCACATGAGATCGATCAATCTCCTTGTGGTACTCATTATCCATTCAGGACTCCTCAACCCTAATAAGTAGAAGTAGCAAAAGTGCCTTGGGGTGTGCAGAATAGGTTATTCCCATAGTGCATAATTAGTTCATTCAAGCTCCTGTGGAAGCTTGGATGAACATCCTAGTCTATTACGTTTAGCAGCTTTTAATTACTTTTTGTCTTTGAGTTTCACAGGTTTAAGTAAAACCTAAAATAAAACATATTATGGGATACCAATAAACTGTAGGATCGACTACATGTTATGCAAATATCTTGTATTTTATAAGGGGAAGTGTATTTTTTACTATAACTATAAACTAAAAAAAAACATGTGGTATATAGAAAAGCGAAAAGTTCTTCTGTTTACAAGCTCTTAAAAAATATGCATTTTTAAATACAATGTTGGTGTGTACAACAACTTTCACTCTCGAGGCTGCCAACTTTTTGATACACAATAGTTTTGTAACGTTGCGATTTTTGGGACAAAGACAAATTGAAAACTCCGACAACAGTCTAATAAGCATACCATTATCAACACTAACAGTTTTGGTTTCCCATTGAAACCCGTTTAAAGGGTACCCCCGTTGCAGCAGACCTGCATACTTAGCGAATGTCAAATGTAAAACAACATATTTTAATCCAATATAGAGAGTTTTGACATGTTTTATAAAGCTCCATAAGAATAACATGGGGAATGAGTATGCAGGTTTGCTGCTCACAGGTATATTAAAACTGGGTGGTTTCAATTCAATATTTAGTATATCTGTACTAGAAGAAGCTATTTACCAAGTTTTATCAAGATATGTTGAGAAATAACCGAGATATAGAATTTTACATATTTCCCATAAGGTTAAGCTAGGGACAACGTTCTGTGTTTACCACTTTCAATATTTCGGTAACCAATGGACATAGAGAAATGATTCAAAATACTAAATTGTTTTTCGAGCTGAATTCAATGGTGCCAACAAAAGTCGATAAATTTTATTTTTCTATGGAAAAAACTCAAAAACCCCATTTTGGGGGGGGGGGGGGGTTATTCCCCTTTACCCCCTTCGAATGGTCCGATTAGGCTGGTTCACGAACTCGTCCGAGTGATTACCACTTTTCACGTCCAATTAACATCCACTGTCTTGGTCCACAATAGTAGTGGCGAGGTGGCGTTTCTGGCCCAATCAAACTTTGACAGGCAGTCAATTTTTTGACAGCTACTTCCGGTCACGTGACCGGAAGTGACGTCATCAGCTGTGACGTAGCTGTGACGTGTTGTAGGTGGGTATTTAAAGTTTAAATGCCCTGCTGTGCTGGGTATTTAAATTTTAAATGGCCGGAAGTGTGTCAAGGTCGATTGGGGATGTTTTTAAAAAAGATCTTGCATTTTCGGAAGATCCGAAAATGCAAGATAATTTTTGTTTCTTTTTACAAACTGTTGTTTTGTTGATTTTCACGTCTGTTAAAATACCATGTAAAAAATGGAATTGACAAATTAACAAGAAAATATCCTGCTACAAAGTATCCAAATAAAGATGCAATTACATAAACATAAACTTTAAAATATAGCGAATGTTCTTCCTTTTTATCTGTTAGCATTTCCTGAACAAGGTAACCAAAATTGTAACCACATAAAAATGAAAGTAGGCAAATAATAAATTTCGACGGGTTCACAAAAACCAAGTTGTAAAGTAGCGAATTTCTTTCTTCTTCCATTGTTGAATTTTTAGTCGAAACCAATTAATGATAACATTATTGCTTGCGCATCAGAACTAACAGTTGATGAAATTTCATTTACTTGTAGACTTGTAGTAGTTTCATTTGTAGTAGGTAATTGTTCGGAAGTTGGTGTAGATGTAGAAGAAACAGTATTATCTTGAAGCTCAGAGTCCATGTGTGCTCGGGTAAAGAGCTGAAGCTTTAATGACGTGTGGTAGCCGTGTCCTACTGTGCATCAGGAGTTGTTGGTGGTGGGGGGTCGTTTGTTTCTTGCACTGAAATGTAGATGGAATCATAACTTTCTGGAGGATGTACTAAAATTTGTTGTATAGGATCTGCATCAATAGGAAAACTTTGCGTTTCAATGCAAAGTCCATCTTTAATAAAAGAAACATATAAAACAGAACTCATGTTTATTTAGATGTTTACTCTGCCAGTTCTACTAGCAAACTGATGTGTCAGTAGCGGCGCTGCAACCTCCCTTGACATGTGCAGCTCGGAACATCTGCCCTCCCCCCACCACCATGAGAGACTCCTCGCAATTTTTGGATTTGTAGTGTTAGTTCTAACGTAGGTGTTGTAGGGTGAACATCTCAGTACTAAACAATTGTTTTTAACATTTGTCTTAAAATACTTATTTAACTTTGTACAAGTTACAATATTTTTAAAGATGCTACTTTATTATATTACCTTAATACTTAGTTATAATATTTAGTTAAAGAAATCGAAACTGTAGTTGCGATTAAAAACAGAAACATGGTTTCTTAACATTTGCCTTAAAAATATTTGTAACAAAATATCGTAAGAAAATTTTTACAACATATTTGAATTAATATGTTTGCAAACCCTATCATGCGAGTTTTAAAAGATAAACGAGACCGAGTGGGCCGGGTTTGACCTCGCATGCTTTCGCTTGTTGCCGACCAGTTAGCAATACAACTGGTTGACCTTGCGCCGCACTTTCGCTTGCGGCCGGCCGGCGAATACAGGTCGTCGTCCTTGCTGCATCACCCGGCACACCTGTCCTTGATTGTTTAACACACTCTACACTCTACACTCGCCAAGTTATTCTTTCCTTTGCCACCGTCCTAACAACACCTACTTCAATTTCACAATGAACCGCTCCGAGTACACCGAGATTTGGTATAACTGGTTTTCCTATCTTCAACTGCTTGGGGTACGAATTATTCAATCGAACAACAATCGTGATTGGTATGATGTTACAACCACTATTGCTCGAAAACCTTTTCAGCCAGTTTGGAAAAACATTCTTACCGGCACCAAAATTCGCACCGAACCACCCAAAATTCGCACCAAACCACCTCTATCACCTGTATCTTCAAACGTACCCCAGCAAAAATTTCATCTAAAAAAACTGAAACTTAACCGAAAATATGAAATCTTAAGACATTTATCTTCTTCTATTTTCATTTTTAATTCTGAAAAAACCAAAATTTATGTCATTGACATTCCCAAAAAAATTCCTATTCCCCTTAACCCTCGACACTTGATAATAAATAAAAAAGGTGCCAAGTTAAACATAAATATTACCGAGTAAAACCTTTTCCCACCTCCAAAGTCCACCCTGGTGGCAAAAAAAAGGCCCTTCTAAGGGCCGACCTAAGACTTTCAAATTTAGGGTTAAGTTTAAGTATCAACCCTTGGTGACTAACAAGGGGTGGTTTGCGAAAGCCCCTATGGGACTTAGAGGTACACGGACCTCTTGTTAGTCACCAAAGGTTAAGGCTTTAGCGAAAGCTCCCCGCTATTGACTCAACCTTTGGGACTTAGAGGTATGTGAACCGCTTGTTAGTCACCAAGGGTTGAGGCTTTAGCGTCCAACCCTTTGTGACTTAGTGGTACACAGACCACTTGTTAGTCACCAAGGGTTGAGGCTTTAGCGAAAGCCCCCCGCTATTGACTCAACCCTTGGGACCTTTGGGTATATGAACCGCTTGTAGTCACCAAGGGTTGAGGCCCTAACTTAAGCCTAAATTTGAAAGCCTTAGGGTGGCCCTTAGAAGGGCCGATTTTGCCACCAGGGTGGACTTTGATTGAGGAGGGGAAGGAATATAAGGTTTAATTTAATATATTTATTCTCAATTTTCCACCCTCCGCTGTTACTAGTAAAAATTTTGGATCTGTTGGGACAAGTGGTGGTTTGGTTTTTGGAGTTGTGAGGATATACATTTTCGTCCTCTCCTCGTTGTAGATATAAATTTTGTTTTCTTCAATTCTGTACAGGTTATATTTTTTGTTTTTCTTTAATTCCTTTAGCCTGATGTTCTTTACTGGTGCGGGATGAATTGTTTGGGGGGTGGGGGTTTCTTTGATTGGTGCGGGTTGAATTTGTTGGGGGGTAGAAGAAGGGTGCAGTCCGCACAACTCCATCCAGTCTTCAGTTAAAATGTCGTCACAAATTGGAGCGATCGGAATCTCTTCAATTTGCGGCGTTAATGTTTCTGTAACTGGTGTGGGATTCTGAAATAATTGGGGTTGATCTTTATTAACAGCATCAGCTTTTATTTCGTTAATGAAGGAGGAGAGGACGGGAGTAGAAGATTTTTGCGGAATAAAATCGTTGATTGCAGAAAGGCTGATCGATACCGGGATGGAATGTTGCTTCATCAGAGGTTTCTTGAGCAGACCCAGAAGAATAGGGCAGGATGAAGAGGCAGATGAGGAGTCCATAATTAGATAAAGGAAATAATAAAATGGATATAATGAAATAGAAAAACGTGGGAATGGATAGTAACAGCGATGGTGGCGAGCGGCAGAATAACACAAGGCGGGCGAATGGGGTTCTTTATAGGCAGCAGACACAACAACCTTGTAGTCAAGGTAGTGACCAGGTCCAAGTAGGCACACAATAACCTTGTAGTCAAGGTAGTGACCAGGTCCAAGTAGGCCAGACGAAGTTGTGAGAGCGGTGGCTAGCGACCCGGCCAAGGCTACCGGCCTTGGCAGAGCGACACGTTGACCTACTAGTCAAGGCTCGCTAGCGAGGTCGAGTCTCAAGCTCGCTGATATAAGCAAGCGCGCAACGTTTCTCTTTGGCATTACGGTGAAGGTGTAACTGGTCCGCTTACGTGGAGGGTTATGCTGTAACGTAATGTTCGCCATGGTGTGTGGGATGGCTTATGTCAAGCACACACTGCGTTCGGCTATTGTGGGAGAGGCGCCCTCCTATAATAGTCGGTCGCAATGGCAATCCACCTACCTTTCCATTTCCTGCGTGGTTTAATTGTCAGGGTTAATATTACGGTGAGGTGTGTGAGTTCGCTTACGTGATGATCACACCGTAACTGTAATATTAAGTTAGGTGTAATATTATAGGGAGGTGTGTGAGTTCGCTTACGTGATGATCACACCGTAACTGTAATATTACATAGTGTAAGATAGAATAGGGGGAACGTTAGGTAGGGGTTAAGATATGATAGGGCGGTGAGGTGTGTGAGTTCGCTTACGTGATGATCACACCGTAACCGCATGCATGATAGCATTTAAGGGGTAGCATAAGTTATAATAAAGTAGTATAGAAATAAAGTAGTAGAATAAGGTAGGGACCCCACGCTTCCCCACCCCCCTTTTTTTATAATTTTTAAATGACCTTGACCTAGTTTTGATTGTTCTACTTTCGGACTTAGAATTATTTTAAATGACCTATTTTTTAGACTTAGATATTTTAATTTCAAAAGACTTACTTGTTTGACTTATATATTGATTGATTTTAAAACTCTACTTTTGAGACTTAAATATTTTGTTAAAGTTTTAAATAACCTAAGATTTTAGTTTTGTGTTGTATCTTTTATTAAACAATTATTATTTTTAACATTTGGGTTTTTGTAAATGTTTTAATTTCTGTTGATGGTGAGTTTAGTTTTCGCGTTGGTTATTAATATTTTTGAGTTTTTGCGTCATAACTTTTATACCGTTGGTTTTATCAAAAAATGTTACTGGACCTTTTTTGTTTGTCTTTTAATTCCGCTTAATTTGACTACCCGCACGATAGATTTGGAGCATTTTTTGTTATATCCCCCCCCCGCGAACCCCCCCCTCCCCCCCTCCCCCCCTCCCCCCCTCCCCCCCCTCCCCCGGAACCCCCCGGAACCCCCCGCATCCCCCCGGCAAAACCGGTTACTTGATTTCGTCGCCGTTCAACTTTAGAACTGCGTCGCCGTACACGATGGCAGTGGATATAGCCCCCCAAGGCTATAGCCTTGGGCTCACAGTATATATAAGGTGTGCTGTAGTCTTGTGGTTACATTTGCCATGGAATCCCTCATGATCTTTAGTGCTGTGCACAACTTTGTCGAAGCCAAAAAAGTACTATGGTACATAAGAACGTATCATAGCAATCTGAAGTGTATTAGTGGAGTACTTGAAGCTGTTAAAGCAGACGGTACAAAAATCTGTTGCACTTCGGATTCTATGGATTACGAAGGACTCGAAACATGGGTCCTTTATTATGTACAATTTTGTACAAAAATTCACATCAAAGTTGACACGGACTAAAGGGGTTTTCTAGGAGGAAAGAAAAGAATAGATACCAACAATGCATGTTGGTAGCTATTCTTTTCATTCTTCCGCTAAGATTTAAATGACCTTGACCTACTTAGGACTTAGAAAATTTTCACTAAGTTACAATTGACCTTCAAAATAAGTAGGTCAAGGTCATTTAACTTTAAGCGGAAAAAAGAGAGGAACAGTGTTATTAATATTTTGATTAGGATTTTTGCGGACATTTGCCATCACTGATTAGTAAAAAACAAGTTTCACGACGTTTCGGGATCTGGAATCTGATCCCGTCTTCAGGTGGAAGAAAACCTAGAACATAACAAGATTAGTAACACATAGCCAGGGAAACCTGGACAAAAACACAGCTAAAACAGAGAACTGTAAAAGCAGTCACGAAAACAATAAGCTGAAAAGAAAAACAATACACAAAATAACACAGGAATCACAAGTATCAAGAATCACCAGACAGGAGAGACCACGTCCACACCCAATCAGAGCTGAGCTGAGACTGGTGGGAGGAAAGCAAATGGTGGCGGCAACGGAAATGGCGGCGCCCACAGCCAACCAAATCACGGCGCGCTACCGGTGGCGAAAACCTGAAACAGAGACATGTGATATGCAAATTCCGTGTGTCTGTTTGTGTTTTTTAGTTAATTTTTAACCTGATTTTGCCCCTTGGCCTTGCTACGGGTTAACATGTTATGAGAATTTTGAACAGAATTGTTAGTAATTACCCTATTTGCTGACACTTTATTTTCCCTGTCTTTCAATTCTTTGTTTAATATTGGTAGCCATACTGGCCTTATTTCAAGTGAAGATTGACTGATATCTTTATGGAGGAGTTTGAGCAAAAGGCTTTGTCTTTAGCTCAACTCAAACCGAAGATTTGGTGGAGGTACGTCGATGACACCTTCGTGGTATTTCCGCATGGAGACGATGAACTAAAAGACTTTTTAGGGCATCTTAACAGCATTTCTCCTTCCATCCGCCTAACAATGGAAGAGGAAGTCCAAAACAAACTAGCATTTTTGGATGTGTGCGTAGAAAAGGATAGGGACACGCTTAGGACAACTGTTTTCAGAAAAAAGACACACACAGGGCAGTACTTAAATTTTCAATCAAACCATCAAAAATCTGTCAAAGAAGGGGTAGCTTACTCACTATTTGACAGAGCAAAGAGCATTTGCTCAAATCAAGATGGATTAAATCAGGAAATCAAAAAAGTAGAGCAAGATTTGGCTAAGAATGGATACCCTCAATCCGTAATAAGAAAGTGCAAAACCCGTAGGGCTAAACAGAATGAGTCAGAAAACACTGAAAAATTCGTTCCTATGTCAATCCCTTATGTGCCGGGATTATCGGAAAAAATTAGAAGAGTTGCTAGGAAGTTCAAAGTTAGAACCGCGTTTAGGACACAAAACACTCTTAGGCAATGTCTCGTAAAAACCAAACCAAAAAATGGCACTCAGGGATCAAAAAACTGTGTTTACAGAATAAACTGCAATAGTTGCTCTAGGCCGTATTATGGCGAGACAAAAAGACCTTTAAATGTTAGAATCAAAGAACACAAAGATAACACAAGGAAGGGCTTAGTGGATAAATCAAAAATTGCTCAACACTGCTGGTCTGAAAATCACCAGATGGATTTTGACGAAGCAAAAATAGTACACCGCGAACCTCATTTTTTCAAAAGAAAACTAATTGAAGCTTCATACATAAAACTAGCAGACCAACCAATCAGTCAATCTTCACTTGAAATAAGGCCAGTATGGCTACCAATATTAAACAAAGAATTGAAAGACAGGGAAAATAAAGTGTCAGCAAATAGGGTAATTACTAACAATTCTGTTCAAAATTCTCATAACATGTTAACCCGTAGCAAGGCCAAGGGGCAAAATCAGGTTAAAAATTAACTAAAAAACACAAACAGACACACGGAATTTGCATATCACATGTCTCTGTTTCAGGTTTTCGCCACCGGTAGCGCGCCGTGATTTGGTTGGCTGTGGGCGCCGCCATTTCCGTTGCCGCCACCATTTGCTTTCCTCCCACCAGTCTCAGCTCAGCTCTGATTGGGTGTGGACGTGGTCTCTCCTGTCTGGTGATTCTTGATACTTGTGATTCCTGTGTTATTTTGTGTATTGTTTTTCTTTTCAGCTTATTGTTTTCGTGACTGCTTTTACAGTTCTCTGTTTTAGCTGTGTTTTTGTCCAGGTTTCCCTGGCTATGTGTTACTAATCTTGTTATGTTCTAGGTTTTCTTCCACCTGAAGACGGGATCAGATTCCAGATCCCGAAACGTCGTGAAACTTGTTTTTTACTAATCAGTGATGGCAAATGTCCGCAAAAATCCTAATCAAAATATAAAATCACCATCACCAACAATGAATTTCAAACAAAGTGTTATTAATTAACACTGTTCCTCTCTTTTTTCCTAAAAGGCAGGGGGAGAAGTTCCGTTAATGTCTACTTTTATGTGGCAGAATCATATCCATCATCATCTGATTCATTTTGAAAGTTGATGTAATCTACATCAACCCAAAGATAATGGAATCCTTGTTCAAAAGCCATAGTATCAATGTATGTTTCAAGTGTTGAAAACCAATTCGGATCTACGAAAGGGTTGATGGTAACTAATAAACGTTGATATGTTAAATTTACCATTCTTTCCCCAGTAACATTAATCGTAAGAAAATTAATATTCTGGAGGACATGGATTAAATTTAACATAAATTGAATATGTTGTTGAGGAGTGCAAAAAACATTGTAAAACATACGGAAACTTTCCATGATTATCGGTGAGGGAAGTGATGCCTCTTCATATAATCCACGGTTTATATATACATTTTCCCCACCATAACGTTTTAAAAGTGGGTCAAGGTCATCTGAAGATACCCTATGAACGGGGAACAGAGCAGTAAGTGGTTAGACCACAAACTGCTCTGTTCCCCGTCCCTATTTAATTTCTCATAATTATATGTGTTTATAAACACATACAATTAATTTCATATTTTGCCAGGGGGCAGAAATTGCAGAGATGACATTTTTCTTGAGGTGCCGGCATTTGTAGTTTATACCCAATTATTCCGCTTCTATAAGCAATAGTTCGATAAAGCTCGTCCCTCGGGCCGGCAAGAGGAAGCGCCTGAAAAAAAAATTATTAATTTAAAGAAATTAAAAAAAAATAATATATTGTTAACAAAATAAACAATGCAGTTAGTGAAAAAACGTACCATGTGACATACGGCACATATTCTGCCAACATTTGGCCCTTCAAACCAAATTTTGGTTTTGTAGACGCATCGTCTTTTATGCTCATAAATGAGCCCTCCTTGCAAAATTGGCGGCAGCGGCTCTGACACCCTTCTGATATGCCGGAGCATAGGGTTATCGGTGCAGATACGCTGCAGACACAACTCGTACAAGGAGCTCATAGTTATGGTCTGGCTATGCAAACCTCAAAGCTTTAAATACGTACCAATCACCTTGATGGCGAAGGTGATTCCCCCTCCCCCCGGGTTTCCACTATATATTGAGCGGATAGAAGCTTTATAGAATTAAAAGTTTGCTACATTTTGAATCAACAAAACGTTATGGAATTTTTCCTAAAATACCTGATTGATCAAAGATTAAGTAGAAACCGAAGGGAACAAAGAAGACAACACAGATTAAAAAAAGCTTTTGAAAAATTAAAATTAGTTGTACCGGAAAGTCAAAAACAAAAAAAATTAACAGACAATCTATAGTTCAAAATGCAATAGATTACATTAAAAAATTGGAAGAAGACTTGAAATCACCAAAATTTAACTTAGAACAACAAGAATTTGAACAACCCGAACAGACATTTTTACAGGATATAGAAGAATTCCAACAATTCGAACAGAAATTTGTACAGGAAATAGAAGAATATCTTCAAACTTCGCAAAATTTAAACCAAGACATTTATGAAATTTTGTATCAACCTTTTGAAACTGTTTCCTTGCCAGTGTTAGAAAGCTTGGATGAATATTTTTTTGACGTCGAAAAGTAGAGGGGGTAAATGGGTGGGGAGCTGTTATAAAGGCAGGGTAAACAGAGTAATCTTTACTTTCTTAGGATCCAGCGCTATGGCAGGCACTTCGTCTTCGTCCAGGTCTTCTTCCTCGTCATCAAGAACATCATCATCATCTGTTGTTTCTATTGTGAAACAAAAATCTCCTTCTCCAAAAAAATCTTCTCCGAAAAAATCTCCTTCTCCAAAAAAATCTTCACCAAAAAAATCTCCTAAAAAAATTTCTGAAAAACTTCAAAAACTTCAAAAATTAAGAAAATCCTGTTTTAAGAAAGAACAATGTGCTCATATTTTAAAAAAAGGAGCGAACAAAGGTGAAAGGTGTGTGAAGTTGTGTAGTGTAGGTGAAAAATTGTGTAATTTGCATAACAAACGTGAACCTTCCGAAAAAGTCAAAATTCAACCTTCTAAAAAAGTCAAAATTGAACCTTCCAAAAGTGAATTGCCAGAAAAAATTGAAAACTATAAAAGAATTAAAATCAACAGATTGAAATTAAACCACAAATATGTTTTTGTAAAAAAGATCAGTAACAGGGATGTTGTTCTTAGATGTTGTGATGAACTCTACTTGCTCAAATTACCAGTAAATCTTCAAATTCCAAATATCAGTAATGTTCATTATTATTTAGTAAGAAAATCTCCATCTGATAAAGTTAAATGGTCAAATTAAACACAAGACAAAAAAAATGGAGCGGGGGAATAGACCACTTTGTAATTCCAAGAGAATTACTTAGCGGTCTATTCCCCCGCTCATAGGGTATTTTTGAATGACCTTGACCT
The DNA here is from genome assembly GCA_035578135.1 of Flexamia atlantica. Lineage (NCBI taxonomy): Eukaryota > Metazoa > Arthropoda > Insecta > Hemiptera > Cicadellidae > Flexamia > Flexamia atlantica. Next base: position 494,735 of record JAQJVK010000063.1, on the reverse strand, counting down.
ATTTTCAAAATTTACAATGGAGGGTTAATTTCTTATAAAAGCGGGATAACAAAATGACTTTTTACTTTTTACAATCTAGTCCTAAAAAGAACAATGTTCGTATATTATTAAAAAAGGGTAAAAGATGTGTTGTGTAAATCAAACATTATGCAGTGCGCACAACAAATACCTCCTTTTGTTAAAACTGAGAGGTTAGTGTAAAAATGAAATAAAAAAAAATAGGAGCGGGGGAATAGACCACTTTGTAATTCTAAAAGAATTACTTAGCGGTCTATTCCCCCGTTCATAGGGTATTTTTTGGTGACCTTGACCTACTTCTTACACTTATAAATTTTCGCTAACTGCTATTGACCTTGAAAATAAATAGGTCAAGGTCATTCAATAATTAAAAAGAAAATGGAGGTGTACGGTTTTACAGAACCGTACACCTCAGAAACCTAACAGAAGAAAAGCTAAATCTACCTATATATAAATGACCTTGAGACTTAGAAATTTTCGCTAAGTCTTTTTGTTGACCTTGAAAATAAGTAGGTCAAGGTCATTCGATAACTAAAAAGAAAATGGGGGTGTACGGTTTGACAGAACCGTACACCCCCGGAAACCTAAAAGAAGAAAAGCTAATTTACAATACAATCTGCCTAGAGTTTAAGAATTAATAAAAATAAAAAAATAAAGAAATAAAATTTAGTTTAAAAAAAAATAGCTAGACAGCCCAACGCTGCACATCATGATTACAGTGTGATCATCACGTAAGCGAACTCACACACCTCACCATAAGCGCACAACGCTAAGCTAAAACAAAAATGTTATTTTGAAATAGCAAGTTGTTTAATTAAATTTAGGAAAAAATGTTATACAAATATGTTTTTTATTTCCTAACACTAAAGGAGCCAGTGTCTCGCCATTAGCGACGCAGAACAACTGAGGTCTAGCGAAACTCCGGAGGTAGGCGAACTACCCATCCAGCACGTATAGAGGTTGTAAGTGACCCGCTTTGGTGAGCGTAATCACTACAAAAGCGGTAGCCGGTTTTACCATTATTGGTTTTACCATGCAAAAGATGGAAGGAAAAAAGGAAAGGAAATTGGAATTGAAAGGTGTCCCTAACTAAAAAGGAGTACAAGACAAGAGAGGGAATGCCCTCAACAAGCTTGTTGGAAAAAGGAAATTGGAATAGAAAGGTATTAAAAACATATCATATAACATTCCTAAAAACAAAAATTTTACTTTAAATTTAAACATTCCAGGCAGAAATATATTGTAAGTAAAAGAAAGATTTTAAAATAATACTAACTACCAAACCAGCAAATTAAAAACAAACTACAAACCCTAGGGTATCTACAAGCACAAACAACTACCATGCCTTAAAATTAATCAGTCCTACGTCAAGATGTTATTATACAAATAACACCAAGATATTTTCACCAAACAGCAAAAATGATAAAATGTTCAGGGCGCCTTCTGAACATGTTACCACCTCACTGTCTAGCGAGCAACTGATGCCGAACCACACGCGCAGATCCCGGACCCCAACTCGGCTTGAGGTCATCCCCCCTCCTCGCTAACCCCCTCCCAAACCACAGGACCCTTACTGCGGGTTTGGTTTCCATCATTCTTTTGCCATTGTTCCAACAGGCAACAACATTTCTTTCTTTACTTTACATTGGATTTGTAAATATTTTAAGTGTTAAAACTTCTCAATATTTAATATTTTAGGACTTTGAAAAATTTTCAAACCTATCATTCTTTTGCAACTGTTTAAACAGGCAACAACACTTCTTTCTTTATTTTTACTTTACATTGGACTTGTAAAACTTCCTAATAATTAATACTTTTGGACTTAGAAAAATTTTCAAACATTTGCTTCAACATTTATTTTACAATATCAAGTTTCTTTTATAATGCCTCCAACAGACAACAATTTTCCTTTTGGATGTACAATTTGTGAAAAAATATATAAAATAGTTGAACCAGAAGACTTAACGGATGACGAAAGTATTTTTGAAAATAGTTTGATTCCAGTAGAAGATACATCTGATGCTACATCCGATGCTACATCCGATGCTACGTCTGATGCTACAAGTGATGAAGAAAATATTTTGGAAGTACCAGTAGCAATAGGCGAAGAAACACCGTTAACACATGTTGTAACAATTAACTATGATCCAGTACAATATATACATGCTCTTGTTCGGCGACGTTTGTTTCCGGCATCGGACATGGAGGAAGATGAAAGCGATAACGATTTGGAAATAACATATTTAAACAACAGCAATGATGATCACACTTACGACGCATAATATATGTATTATTTTGAACTTAAATTATTTGACGTTGGCACTTAGATTTTTTTTTAAAACTTCCATTATTTGACCTTGAGACTTAGAATTTTTTTAAAACTTCCATTATTTGACCTTGAGACTTAGATTTTTTCTAAAACTTTCATTATTTGACCTTGACACTTAGATTTTTTTAATACCTGCATTATTTGACACTTAGATGTTTTTTTAAACTTGCATTATTTGACCTTGACACTTAGGAGTTTTGAAATATAAGAAATTTAACTGTTATTAACACTTTTTGTGTTTAATACAGAAAAAGTGGTGGGGGTAGTGCTATAAATAGGGGTAGTTTAAGAGTGGTTTTTATTATTACTGCAACTTTTGTGGAGAGCACACCTACGTCATGTATTACTGCATCAGTTGTGAAGAATCTTTTGAAAATGAAAACTTACTACAAATACACAAAGAAGTGTACCATAACAACGAAACAAGAAACAATGCAGAAGAAGAAGATTTGGAAGAATTAGATCAAATGCTGGCTACCCATCAACAACAACTAAATTCAAGACCAAGTGTTATTCAATACGCACCCGGACCATCTTTGGATGTGGAATTATACGCCCGAGCTTTACCAGGCAGTGTAGTAACTCATTTTAAGATTGACAATGCTCAATTGCAACTAGCACAATTTATATTGAAAGCAAAAACATTAGTAACAGAAACATTGAAGAATGAACTAAGAAGATTAAATTTTATAAAGTTTGGAATATTATTAGATACTGTATTTACAAATGTTCAGAATGAAACATCACCAAGAGGATTTTTAACTAAAAGCAAAACCATCATGTTTGCATCGGATATAAGCTCAATTGTGGATGATTGTTTTGAAGAACTTTTAACAAAATTACAAGAACATGAAGGAAGAGGTTCTGGATGGAGTTTGTTAAGTATAACAAGCTTAGATGTGAGAGTTCATAAACATGGATATGGAATGAGAGGTAGTAGTTATATTGCTTTGCCAAGGAAGATTCGAGTAACCAAATCTTGTGTTAATGTACAAAATGAAAATGCTGAATGTTTCAAGTATGCAATGCTTGCAAAATATGTAGAAGATCATGTGGAACGACCGAGTAGAGCATACGATGAGGTTTCCTATATGTATAACTTTCAAGGCATGACTTATCCTGTTTCAATTCAAGACATATCAAAATTTGAAAAGAAAAATCCTTTTGCATCTGTAAACATCTTTGGCTTGTATTCATCCAACAATGTCTATCCCTTACGTATAACACCCACCGAACGCAGAGATCATACTGATTTATTATTTATAACTAAAGGTGATATCTCACATTATGTATATATTAAAGATTTTGAAGCTCTAGTTTGCAAACAGTTATCAAAACGTGAACAACCAAAAACAACTTGTAAAAGATGTTTCTGTTTTGTAAACAAACCTTTAATAAGAGGAGGTTCAGAATGGTTAACAGAACATAAAAGATTATGCAATGGAAACTATGAAGTAAGAATTAAATTACCACACCCTAGCAGATCACAAGTAAAATTTGATAAAGTTATCCAACAATACAGAATCCCCGTTGTAGTGTATGCAGATTTTGAATCTTCATTGCTTCCACTTGAACAAGAAGAAGGAGAGGAAATTACAAGCAGAACAAAGTATCAACTTCACAAACCAAACAGCTACTGTTTAATAGTAAAATCCACTCTGCCTGAAGAACATCTTCAAGAATATGGTTTGACATCTACACCAAAGATCTATCGTGGAGAAGAAGCAGCTCGATACTTTGTTGATGATTTATACGACATCGCTGGGAAAGTGGAAGCAATGTATAGCAATGTGGTTCCTATGTCACCTATGACACCGGAAGAAATTTATCTTTATGATTCGACAACAACATGCTATTTGTGTAACAATCAATTTACAGAAACTAAAGTTAAAGTTCGCGACCATGACCATCTGACAGGAGCCTACAGAGGTGCAGCTTGCAACGGATGTAACATCAACTACAAACTACCATCTTTTATTCCCGTCGTTTTTCACAATCTTAGCGGATACGATGGACATTTTATCATTCCTGAATTAGCAAGAGACAACGGTGAAATAGACGTTATAGCACAAACTATGGAAAAATTTATAAGCTTTTCAAAAAAGGTGGGCAAAATTAAACTTAGATTTGTTGATTCTTTTCGATTTATGCCTTCCAGTCTTATGAAACTTTCTGAAAATTTAAGAAGACAAAATTTAATAGAAACAAGCAAAATTGTACCAGCAGAAAAAATTGATTTGGTTCTTCGGAAAGGAGTTTTCCCGTATGATTACATCGATGGACTACATAGATTTCAAGAAACGTCACTTCCTCCACCAGAAGCTTTCAAAAGTAAACTTACCGATTTGGACATTTCACCTGAAGACTATCAACACGCATGCAGAGTTTGGGACGAATTGGAAATGAACACTCTGGGAGATTATTCTGACTTTTATGTAAAACTTGATGTGACCCTTCTCTGCGATGTGATGGAAGAATTTAGAAACACCTGCTTTGAAGCTTACGGATTAGACCCTCTTCATTCTTATACTTCTCCAGGACTAGCTTGGCAAGCTATGCTAAAAGAAACAAAGTGCAACCTTCAATTATTAACAGATATTGACATGGTGTTGATGATCGAATCGGGCGTTAGAGGTGGATTGACCCAAAGTGTTACTAGACATGTTAAAGCTAACAACAAATATCTTCCAAACTACGATAAAGAAAAACCATCAGTGTTCTTAGGATATTTCGATGCCAACAATTTATACGGATGGGCCATGTCTAATCCACTTCCTTTTGGAAACTTTGAATGGGTTAATCCAGACTCTATTGGTGATATTTCGCAAATTTCAAAAGACGGAGACACCGGATACATATTGGACTGTGACTTTGAATATCCAGAACACTTGCATGATCTTCATTACGATCTTCCGCTCCTTGCAAAAACAGAAGTTTCACCAATTGGCAAACATCCAAAATTAATGATGACTCTTGAAAATAAACAAAGATACGTAGCTCACTTTTGGGTTGTTCAACAAGCACTCCAATTGGGTTTACGTATAACCAAAATTCATAGAGTTTTAAAATTTTCCCAATCTTGCTGGTTAAAACCGTACATTGATTCAAACACCAGAAGAAGAGCAGCTGCAACATCAACATTTCAAAAGGACTTTTTTAAATTGATGAATAATGCGATATTTGGAAAAACATTGGAAAACAAAAGAAAACACAAAAATGTTAAATTAATTACAGATCCTATAAAACTAGAAAAACTTGTACAAAAACCAAACTTTGGAACATCCGTTATCATCAATGAAAACCTTGTGGCAGTATCTATGAAGAAGACAAGCGTGAAAATGGATCGTCCGTTGTACGTTGGAATGTCAATCTTGGATATTTCCAAAACCCACATGTACGATTTCCACTACAACAAAATGGTCGCCTTCTACGGTAGAGATAACATCGGAATCGCCTACATGGACACGGACGCTTTCATCTACTGGATTCTTACTGAAGATATGTATTTGGATCTTCGAACGTTTGTTCACAAAAATGAATTTGATTTTAGTGACTATCCAAAAGATCATTTAAATTATGACAATGATCGGAACAAAAAGAAACTTGGAAAATTTAAAGACGAAGCAAATGGAATTTTACTGAAAGAACTTATTGCACTAATGTCAAAATTGTATTCACTACAATTGCATAAAGAAGAAAACAATATTATTAAAAAAGCTAAGGGAGTAAAAAGTTTGTATCTTAAGAAGAATGTAAATTTTGAACACTACAAGCAATGCTAATTTGAAGAAACGACTATAACTGCAAAATTCAACACCATCAGAAGTTTCAACCATCAACTGTACAGCGTAACAGAAGTGAAAAAAGCACTCTGCTCCAATGATGACAAACGACACATTCTTCCAGACAAAATTCACACTCTACCATTCGGCCACTACTCTCTCAATCCTATCAATGACTAAAAAGAAAAAGAAAAAAAGAAAAAAAAGAAAAAAAAAAAGAAAAAAAGAAAAAAAAGGGGAAATCACAGCATGCTCGCTGTGATTTCCCCTTTTTTTTAAAATATGTTGAAATGACCTTGAACTATAAAAGCGGATGCAGAAAAAGAAACACTCAATACTAACTTGACTTTGTTAGTAAAATCATCATGACAGACTTAAAGGAAAAGATTGTTAATGAACTTCATAAACCTGCAAGAATAAAGTTTCCACGACGAAATACTGTTGTAAAAGGAATAAATGATTTATATCAAGCAGATTTAATTGAAATGCAACCGCATAGTAAAATAAATAAAGGATTTAAATACATACTTACGATTATTAATTGTTTTACTAAAGTTGCAGATGCTTTGCCATTAAAAGACAAAACTGGTAACAGCATAACAAAAGCTATGGAAGTAGCTATAAAAAGAGATAAAAATAAAATTAAACATTTACAAACTGATGATGGTAAAGAATTTTTTAATAAACCTTTTGCCTTGTTAATGAAAAAATATAACATAAATCATTATTCCACAAATTCTGAGAAAAAGGCAGCTATAATTGAAAGATTTAATAGAACCTTAAAAGGTGCATTGTATAAAATGTTTTCGAAAAGAGGTTCTTACGTATGGGTTGATATCTTACCAAAATTAATAAGCGATTACAACAACAAGTTTCATAGAACTATCGGTATGGCACCTAACAAAGTGAATAAGAAAAACGCTAAACTAGTTTTACAACGAATTAAAAAAAATACAAAGCCAAAAGCGGAACAAAGAAAACCAAGAAAATTTAATGTAAATGATAAAGTTCGAATTAGTAAATACAAAGGAGTGTTTACTAAAAAATACCTGCCCAATTGGACAAACGAAGTTTTTACAGTGTATAAAGTACAACCTACTGTACCGGAAACTTATATTTTAAAAGATAACAAAGGAAATTTGTTACAAGGCGGTTTTTACGGACATGAATTGTTAAAGTCAACAGTAGGCGATGTTTATCTTGTTGAAAAGGTGTTGCAAAGGAAAAAAGACCAAGTTAAAGTACGTTGGTTGGGGTTTGATAAAACTGAAGATTCGTGGATACCTATAAAAGATTTGATTTAGTTTTAAATCAACTTATTTACTCTTCTACCTTTGAATAAGATGGAGATTGTTCACCATAAAGATAAATTTAATATTAATAACATTGATGATTTAACCGTAGATAACGTTAAAATCAACAATAGTAAACACGGCAGTTTATTTCCAAACACTGTACGATGTATAGTCAGCGGTCCTTCAAACTGTGGCAAAACTAACGTTGTGTTTAACTTAATTACAAACACAAAAGGATTGCGATTTAATAACCTATATATTTTTTCAAAGTCCTTACATCAACCAAAGTATCAATTGTTGGAAAAGATCCTGACTGATGTGCCCGATGTTAACTATTACAAATTTAATGCTAGTGACAGTGTTATGCAACCAGACCAGGCTAAGCCGTATTCTGTATTTGTATTTGATGATGTATCTAGTGAAAATCATGATACTATTAGAAACTATTTTGCCATGGGAAGACATAATAATATTGATAGCATATATATCGGACAAACATATAGCAAAATTCCAAAACAACTAATTAGAGACAATGCAAATATTTTAGTTTTATTCAAACAAGACGATACAAACCTAAAACATATATACAACGATCATGTAAATGCTGATATGTCATTTGATAAATTCAAAGAGCTTTGTGGAAAAGCTTGGGCGGAAAAATATGGATTTTTGGTAATTATGAAAGATAAAGCTATAACAGATGGTCGTTACCGCATAGGTTTTGATAAATTTGTTTTAATACATTAATTAACAACATTATCGTACAAGTCTTCATGGTGTAAACATGGTTAATCAGGAAAAGCTATTAAAAGAAATAAAATCACTTAGTGATTCTATTAGACATAAAAACAGAGCGTTAAGATTAGGAATAAGTGAAAGAGAGAAATTTCTGGAATCAACATTTAAACCTATTACTGAGCCATTAAAACAATTAGGACAAAATGTTAAACATTCAACATTTAATTTTTCCGGAGATGCTATTTTACCCATTTCAAAATTTGAACAAAAAGAAGAATATGAAAGTGATACAAGTTTTACACAACAAGGAGAAACAACTGAAGAAGAAAGCGAACTAGGTGAAGAAACGGATGTTTTAACAGAAAAAGAAGGTCTTTCTACAAGCGAAGAACAACAAGAAGAAGAAGAGCCTATTAATCCATCCAACTTGAGCAAATTGGGCTCGGATATTGCGTATAAAGGGCCGCTTGCAAGACAATTTGTATTAAAAATGTTACATTCTGCACAACCAACTCGAAAATATCATACTTTTGGTGCTAGAATAGAAGAAAATGGGCTAATGATTGGAGATAGCAAACTTGATGTAGACGAACATGACAATATTATTATAAATAATAAACAATACAAGGGTACAAAAGGATTGTTTGAACTTATTTTTAAGCCGAAACCTAATAAATATACTAAAAAGGATTTAAACATTTTTAAACAAATATTGGAGGATACAAATGCGCATAAGAAAAATTATTCTAAAAATTTCAATGTTCATAGAAATGCATCAGAAAAATATAAAACTATTATTGCTAAACTTTTCCCACCAAAAAGAAGGGAACCCATAAAAAGAAAATCATTATCTTCTGCTGAAATAAATATTTTACATAAAAGAAGAAAAACAAATCAATCAAGTTTATCAGGAAAAGGATTATTAAAAAACTTGTATGATACTAATATAATATACTACAACGATATAAACAAATTGGTTGACAGAATGAAGTTGATATATGAAGCTAAACAAGCCGGACATAGTGGTTTAGAAAATGAATGGGTAGCTTTGGTCGGCGAACTGCGAAATCGAGGAGTAATTGCATAAAAAAAAATATGAGTATATATATATATAATACAAGTATAACTGATTAAATATTTAGTATAACCATGAGTGTGGATAAGTTTGGACGGTATTCCGAAACTGGAAGCAAATCAGGATCTTATGGAAAAAGAGGTGGTTTACCACTAACATCCGATGGAGATTATGATATAAATAACAAACGTTTAAAGTTTGTAAATGATCCAAAAGATGATAATGATGCGGTTAATTTTAAAACTTTAAGAAGTGAAACATTACCTAGCTTAAAGCTTCAAAATGAAGTGTATAACGCTAATTTTTATAGAATTGCAAATCTTCCAAAACCAATAGATAAGAATGATTCGGTAAATAAAGAATATTTAATGTGGTACATAAACCAAACCTTAAGATATGATCCTAAAAGTAATAATAAAGCATATGATGCAAAAGATCTTAGAATAGCCAATATAGCAGATCCTGTTAATGATCAAGATTCAGTTACCAAAAAGTATTTACATTCAGTCATACCTGAAAAAACAGATAAATTTTCCTTTTACAACTTTGTAATACACGATATTGGAGACCCTAAAGATATGAAAGATGCGGTAAACCTTCAATATGTTACAGATCATTGTATTACACATGATATTAAGTCAATTGATTGCAAAAATAAAGTGTTAACTAACGTTAAGGAAGGAACTGCAAAATCAGATGCAGCTACAATAAGTCAAATAATGAAATTAAAAGATAACAAATGGAATGCGGATGCAAAAATAATTACTAATGTTAAAAAAGGGTTGGATGAAACTGATGTAGCAACAATTGGACAAGTTCCTGTAATAAAACAATATGAAGACGGTAAACAATACTTTGATTGCAAAGGGAAACCACTATTCAATGTTGCAGAAGGAATAAGAGACAGTGATGTAGTTACAGTAGCACAAATGCGTGAGAGGGGAAACATGTACTATAATCTTTTTCTAAGAAAAGATTTAAATAAGCAGTCTTTTTTTTGTGAAGACTTGCGATTGACTAGCTTAAAAGACCCTATTAATTTTACTGATACTGTTAATGTAAATTACATTGTAAGACTCTTAAGTGTAGTATTATATGATATTTATAACACAATAAAGCCCATAAAATCTGATCAAAAATTAAATTGGGTTAAAAAGAATGTTATGGAAAAATATTTTTTAAATAAGGAAACTGCTACTTTAAGAACTTCTAAAGATGATGATGATGAAGAAGATACAATCCTTCCACAAAACTGGAAAAAAATTTTTTACCCATAAACAAACATACTTATAAATAAACAATGTCAAAGGATAAGTGCATCATTCATTATAAAGCATTTATAAAATAAACAAGTATCGACATTTCCTTTCACTATAAAAGACCATGTTGAAAGTTCAACGCATCAGTCATAATCGACACGTTATAAAGAGAGGAAGAGGAATAGCATCAACAGCACTTTCTCTTATTACTAAGCCGGTTGGAGCTATAGTTAATAAAGCTATCGATTTATTACCTGTAGAACTACATTTACCAGGAGGTTATCAATATTGTGGTCCTGGAACAAAATTGAAAAAAAGACTTGCTAGAGGAGATCTTGGAATAAATAAACTTGATCAAGCCTGCAAACAACACGATATAGCATATTCAAAGTTTGCAGATACTAAAAATAGATCAATAGCGGATAGAGCACTTGCTGAAAAAGCTTGGCAAAGAGTAACATCCAGTGACGCTAGTATCGGTGAAAAAGCAGCAGCTTTAGCGGTATCAGCAGCAATGAAGGGTAAAACGATGTTTGGAGGTGGAAAGAAGAAAGGAGGTGGAAAAAGGAGAAGAAAACCTGCAAAGAAACGTGGAGGAAATATAAGAAGAAAACGACGATCCACCGCAGGTAAAAATAAAAAGAAACAAACAATATGGTCAATGATAAAAAAAGGAGGAGGATTATACCTAAGACCGTATCGTGTGTATTAAACAGAAAAAAACAATTACTAATTCCAAATAAAGAATTAACAGATAAAGAATTAATTACTTATGTTTCTTGTTTAAAAATTCCATTTTTTAGAGGAGTGTTTATGAAAGATGCATTACCTGTTAAAATATGGAAAAATGAAACCGGAATAGTAAATTTAGATAATAGTAAAGGATCAGGCACTCATTGTGTATGTTATAAGAAACTAGGATCAACTATTTACTACTTTGATAGTTTTGGTAATCTCCCACCACCAAAAGAACTACAATATTACTTTAAAACAGCTAAAAATGTACTATACAATTATAAAAGAGAGCAACCTGATGATACGGTAATCTGTGGACATTTATGTTTAGATTTTTTAACAAAAAGCGTTAGTCAACTTTAAGATGTCTTCCTATACAGTATCATTAACTGGAACTTCATCTACTTTGCGAAGTGTTCTTTTCCCTGCGTTACGTTTGGAAAAAGATAAATTATGGGAAGCCGCATTATTAGATATAACAACTTATAATTCTATTCCCAACGTTACTGAAAATGTTAATGATAAAATACATTATTACAAAACAAAAGATAAAAATACAAACAAATATTCAGATATACAAGTATTTAGTTTACCCACTGGAGCATATGAAATTGATGATATAAATGAAGCGATACAAAATCATATGGGAAAAGATAATATAACAATAAAAGGAAATAACAATACTATGAAAGCTGAAATTAAATCTAAATATTATATAGATTTTAGCAAAGAACATTCAATTGGTAGTTTATTAGGATTTCCTAAAACAACAAAAATTTTAGAACCTAATATTAACCATTCAGGTGCTAGAACTGTAACAATAATGAAAGTTAACAGTATAGATATTACATGTAATATTATACATGGTTCTTATAGAGATGGTGAAAATACTCATATATTGCACACATTCTATCCAACGGTCGCTCCGGGTTTTAAAATTGTGGAAAAGCCACAAAACTTGGTGTACCTACCGTTAAACACCAGTTTTATTTCAGACATTGTGGTGAACATACTAGATCAAGACGGAAATCATATTGATTTTAGAGACGAACCTATAACTATACGAATACATATAAAATCAACCGTATAACAATGGGGTTATCATTTAAAAAGAAAGAGCTGACTGGTAAACAAGTCAGTAGCACTTCAGCTATAGAAGGATTAACAAGTGATAACATTCGTTTTCTAGAAGAAATTGGATTAAAACTTATTAATAATGGAAATATTGGATATAGCGCAGGGTCCGACATTCGACGAAACCTTATGGGAAAAGGAATATCATACGCACAACCCTTACGCTTCATCAAAATTAAATAATAATGATGAAATTAGAATTCCCATACAACAACAGGATATTTATACACTTCCATGTGAAAGTTATTTGTATATCGAAGGAAGAGTAACAAAAAGAGATGGAAGCACTGCAAGTACTGTTCCGTTCATAAATAACCCCATGGCATATTTGTTTGATGAAATAAGATATGAAATTTCCGGAGTTACAGTAGATTCAACAAAAAAGGTGGGAATTACAAGTACATTAAAAGGATTAGCATCTTTAACACCGAGTGAAAAAAATATGCTGGCCGCCGCAGGATGGGTAGCACCCGATTCCAGTACAATCACTCCAAACACTTCAGGCAATTTTGACTTTTACATTCCTTTAAGATTACTTTTAGGCTTTGCCGAAGATTACCGAAAAATAATAATAAACGTAAAACAAGAATTAGTTTTGTTAAGATCATCAAACGACAAAGATATTATTCAAGCAACTAATGGAACAACGGAAGCTACTTTAGAATGGAAAATGCAATTAGACAAAATTGTTTGGAGAGTACCGCATGTACGGTTAAACGATCAGAATAGAATTTCATTATTAAGAACTTTAAAATCAGATCGTGATATCGTAATACCATTTAGAAGTTGGGAGTTTCATGAATATCCGGTTTTACCGGAAACACAACGTCATACATGGACTGTAAAAACTTCTACTCATTTGGAAAAGGCAAGATATGTAATATTTGGATTACAAACAAAAAGAAGAAACGAAATAACTAAACATGCTGGTGAATTTGATCATTGCAAACTTGCAAATTTTAAGGTGTTTCTAAACTCTCAATTCTTTCCATACGACAACTTCAACATAAACTTTACAAAAGACAGGTTTAGCGTTTTGTACGATATGTACGCAAGATTCCAAAATTCATATTATGGAAAAACAAACACACCTTTATTAACGCCAAACCAATTTAAATCTAACTATCCGATTGTTGTAGTTGATTGTTCAAAACAAAACGAATCTGTAAAATCTTCCAGTGTAGATATAAAAATAGAAATGGAATTTGAACAAAATGTACCCAAAGATACATCTGCTTATTGTTTAATTTTACATGATAAAATTGTTACATATACACCTTTAACAGGAATTGTAAAAGCAGTTTTGTAAAATGAAAAGGAAAAAAAAATACCCCCACCACTCGGTTATAAAAGCAGGAGCGGGAACAAAAATTGTTTAGTTTACTGTCTACAGTTGTATGGGTAACATCGTCTACAGCATTATAAACAAAATGAGTTCTTTATCAGTTGTACAAGACGTTTCCGAAACAGCACCTTTATTGGAAAATGATGATAAACATTTTGAAGAAAATATTGTAAAGGAAATTGATGACTTTTTAAAGTTTGGAAAACAAAATAAAAAGTTGGAAAATAATAAAACAAACGTAAGAAAGAAAAGAAAACTTGAAGAAAATATTCCACCAAACATTTTAACTGAAGTTTTCCTTCGCATCTTTTATCCTATTTCATCTTGCATGAGTAAAAGTGTGTCGATAGGATTGGTAAAATCATTAAACTACTCTCCCGCAGTAATACTAAGCCATGGAACAAAGATGGTTTTATTTTCAGAAAATGCTTGGGATTCCTTTTTAAAACATCTACATCTTATTGAATGTTATTTAGCCAACAGTTTCTTTGGAAGAAAAACTAACATTCGACTTTTGGATTGTGACAATGAAATTGACATTATTAAACATCGTGGTCAACAACAAGTAAGAATTAGAGACTCGACACAATTTGAAAATAAAATTCTTCTAACACGTGAAGAATTTTACATTTTAAACTATGCAACATCACCTATTACCAGGTATATGAAACAATTAGTATTTTCAAGCTCTGTTATTAAGGAATATCTGGTAGATGCATGCGAAAAACAACCAGAAAGCACTTTACAATACGGACCAATAGATACATCCATCTTTAATAGAATACCTCACGAAGTGGAAATGTGGAGGCAGTTAAGAAACTTTGAACCTTTTACCGAAGTTGCAACGGAGGCTACAGAAGAAGAAACCAACAACAACAACAACAACAGTACAGAAGAAGAAACCACCAACAACAATAATACAGAAGAAGAAACTTTGCTAGGTTAAAACTACAATGTAATTTAACAAAAGAATAAACCGTGGGGTAGGCCTACTGGGGATGGTGCCCACGTTAAACATACACCAACGCGCCTACAACTGTACGGCCTGGTTTATATATATATATATATATATCTAACCTACCGTGGTGTGGAAAACAGTTGATCAGCAGACACCGTGATGAGCAGACAGGATGAAGAAATGGCAGCAAAACCTTGTGTAATTGAATTTCAAGCATTTCGCGGAAACAATGATAGATTTATCATAAAAGAATTGGTAATTTTGGATTTGCTTACACAAGTAGCATACCCGTTTTTATTTGAAGCACCGTGTTCTGTCCATGAACTAAAGTCAAAAGCTAAAATAACAAACAGATGGCTAACAAATAATTTTCATCATATCCATTGGTATGAAGGTTTCCTACCGTACAACAATGTACACAAAGTTATGTTTCATTTTTGCAAACAATTTACACACATATATACCAGAGGATTGGAAAAAAAGAATTGGATACGACAGTACACAAACAAAGAAGTTTTAAACATAAAAGTGGACAAAACATTTCACTTTGATGCTAGAAATATTTGTGTTTCTACAATAAATCCGAAACACAACCAATCTCAATGCGCATTACAAAACGCGTATCACTTGGCTGCTTACTTACAACAACAAACGGAAGAATGTAGTGGGGGTTCCGAAGGTTATATAAACGAAGAGGCAACACACCCCGAGTATCAGTCTAACTCCATACTCCGAACAGACAACATCTCCTGTGAAGGATGGCATCACAACAGTTTCTCCAATGTTTAGTTGAACAATTCAACTTGCATTCAAAATCAAATACTCTAATTATCAAGAAGTGTTCAGAATTAAAAGAACAGAAACATTATATTGTTCATGAAATGAAGAAAATTGATACAACGCATGGAGACGCAGTCGTCGCATCTTTATCCGATGCACCATATACACCGGGTGATGAACCAAAGTTTCAAGTATATCTTCCAAAACGATTCGTCCAGTTGCTGCAAAATGAAGATCTGCGGGAAATTCAACCAGGATCATTATATTTGGTGTCACACGGAATGAGCGGAAACAACTCTACGGAACTAACTCTGCACATCGCACAAAAATAACATTGTAAAAAAAATGTTTTAAATAAAAAGATAAAAAACAACAACATATCAGTATATGTTTTTATATACTGATATGTTGTATTTTTTTAAAACCTCAAACGGATGACCTTGAACTTTTAATCGATAGTATTATTCGATTATTTTATTCGATAGTATTATTCGATTAGTTTATTCGATAGTTTTATTCGAATACTTTACATAAATACGAAACTTTAACGTTGAGAGGCTCAGTTCTGTTTAAGACAAGCTACAACCAACATGTCATCCAAAAGAAATAATCTAACACTTATAACTTATTGTTGCAAAGAAAAATGTTTTAGAATACCTGAAGATCAAGTTGACGGACAAGCTTGTACAAAATGTAATTCTTTCTGCTATTGTAAATGTAGTTGCAAAACATATCAAAAGAACCGGTTGGATAAACTAGAAGAATTGCAACATCGACTCGGTCTATTGTGGCAACGATTAAATTCAAAGTGATTAAACAAACACCTGCCATTACCCCCACCACTACCCCCACTACCATCGGAGGTACCTGCAGCACCGGCTTTGCAATAGTCATTCCTGCTACACCTCTCGTCGAGTAAACAACTCTAGTCATGTCTCTCAACATTCGCGGGATTCACTACAACACTATCAATCTTACAACCTACAAGGATTTGGAAATTTTTAGTGAAGAACTAAAACAACTTATAACCACTGGGTTTGGTTTATCTTTAGAACTTTATGCAACAAACAATCAAAACGAAAAAAATGTGTTTTTGCCAACTTACAACAACAAGAAGAATGAAAATAAACAAGAAATTTCAGCACCGACAACAACTTACTTTTCAAATTTGGGAGCAAACTTTACTAACTTGTAAAATAATACTTTTGTAAAAAAAAAACAAATAAATAAAAAAAAGAAAATATCTTGCATTTTCGGATTTTCCGAAAATGCAAGATCTTTTTTAAAAACATCCCCAAACGACCTTGACACACTTCCGGCCATTTAAAATTTAAATACCCAGCACAGCAGGGCATTTAAACTTTAAATACCCACCAACAACACGTCACAGCTACGTCACAGCTGATGACGTCACTTCCGGTCACGTGACCGGAAGTAGCTGTCAAAAAATTGACTGCCTGTCAAAGTTTGATTGGGCCAGAAACGCCACCTCGCCACTACTCACAATTGGTCCACTTTTGTACCAATATTCATTAAGATTGGACAATTTTTACGGCCGCTATCGTGCTAACAGACATAGTTATATAGATATATAGTGATAAATAAATAAACATATATATATATATATATATATATATATTTATTTATTTATTTATTTATTTATTCGAACGAATGGTGCTTTTTGCTTCTGGTGGCCCCAAAACGAAACGTTATAAACTAACGTACTAAGGTTTGGTTGTAGGTCTTACCATGAGACCTACGGTAATAGCTTCTTCCCTATAGGGGAAATTCGCTAACATGGGATAGCTATACTTAACCAGTTTGCCCATCTCAAATTTTACATGCTTGGCATTGTGGTTAAGGGTACGATATTGACCTCTACAGCATTATATTTAAATTTGGAAACCCTCCAAAATGAGGGGCACTTAATAATGAGTTACAATAGAAAATTCTGGACCGCCCAATTATATTTCAAGAATATTACAGCATATTTTATATCGCGATTTCACTGTTTGATCCTGGGCATATGGTTGAGAATATGTCAGATAAGACAAGTGGGCAAGTATAAAATTTATCTTTACATAATGTAGCACTAACGTGGGAAAATTCAAGCACTGTCTTAAATATGAAGTATTTCAAAAACCAAATCTAAATACCCCATGATAAAAAAATCATGCTATCATTTAAGCTTGCGATGTTAGGATGAACCTTTAAAACATAATACCATAGTTATTGTTCGGTCAAATAAAATACTTGTATTTGAGGCGCGCATACAAACTGCTCAAAGAACATTCAGAAATATACGCTTTGTATATTGTACTCCGAAGTTAAGCCACCGTAAAATTGTGATATTCGTGAGTTCTACGAAGCTCATTGCCTCAAATTATAAACCCATTAACTGGAGATAGACCACAAGCCCTTGAGCCATGGTTAGAAGCATCCACCGAGATTGCCCTTCGCTGTTTGTACCTGGGTTTGTTTCGTGTAACGTTATTGTTCTTGAACTATCTACTTTGTATTATTGTTTATTTAGAACGTTTATTTATTATTGGATATAGTTTATATAATTATAATACCCCCGTTGCAGCAGACCTGCATACTCAGCGAATTTCAAATGCATAAAACATATTTCAATCCAACATAGCGAGATTTGACATGGTTTTGAAAGCTCCATAAGAATAACATGGGGAAAGAGTATGCAGGTTTGCTGCTTCGGGTATATTAAAACTGGGTGGTTTTAATTCATTATTTAGTAGATCTGAACTAGAAGTAGCCATTTACCAAGTTTTATCAAGATATGTTGAGAAATAAGCGAGATATAGAATTTTACTTATTCCCCATAAGGTTAACATTGGGACAACGTACTGTGTTTACCACTTTCAATATCTCGGTAACCAATGGACATAGAGCAGTGATTCAAGATACTAAATTGTTTGTTTTTTTGAGCTGAATTCAATGGTGCCATCAAAAATTCGATACATTTTGTTTTTCTATGTAAAAAACTCAAAAACCCATTTTTAGGGGGGTTTACCCCCCTTCCGGTAGTCCGATCGGACTGGTTTACGAACTCGTCCGAATAATTACTACTTTACAGGTCTGAGCCAAATTTCATTCCGATCGGGCTATTTTTACGGCCGCTATCGTGCTTAAAGACACACACATATATATATATAGATATATATATATATAGATCGCACTATCATTGTGACGACTTTTCACAACACCTACAATATGGCAACCGCCACAAAGAGTTATGTATATTTAGGTTTTCATATGGAAATATGCTACCTTGCACTCAAGAGACAACATTATCAACTCACATTATGAGTTTTTTTGTTATTTGTAAGCAAACCATAGAGACATCATTGTGGCAACCTTACATGCCACAAACAATATGGCATCCAGTAATATACATTACTTTAAACTATCATTGTGAACCCCATTCAAAATATTTACCATCATTATGGCGACATACAGCGTTGCCAATTTTCACTCTTGCATTTATACATGAATAAATTGTTCATTCAGGCAAAGTGACGACCTGCCATACCACTATCACTAAGACAACCTGTTTTTTTTTAATTAAGTAAAAGGGGATTCTTTTGTTTAGTCTTCACAAATTCCTATTTTCGATAATCTCGAAATGTTTAGTATTAAATTTTATATTTCATCATGCGTCATGAAAGTGACTTAGGGTATTTCAGGACAAAATGATGGAGGTTAACATGGAAACAGTAAATCTCAAGGCCCGAAATGGTACTTTGGTGACGAATCGTGATCAAAAAACCAAACCGTGGGAACAGCTTATGCTTTGCTGACAGTTAAAGGTTTTAAGGTTAGGCTACGTTCACACGAGCGATATTTTACTGCTGCGACAGGTGGCCGCCTTCGCTGTTTACGCCACCAGCTGTAAGTTCTTGAGTTTTCCACTATTTCTGCGGTGTCGCTGGGATCTTAGATTTGATTAGGGGGCTTGTTTGAAATAGTTCCCACTTTCGCCACGGAATTTCTACGTCAAGGAGACGTTATAAGTTACATTTCTATTACAGAGTAACCAAGTAAAATAAATTTATGGCCAAGGACTTTAAAAATTATAATTCAGATATACTAGTTCAAAAAACTGATGATATGTAAATGAAGAAAAATTGATCAAAATCTTGAAAAATTGATCGAAATCTTGAAAAATTGATCGAAATCTGGAAAAATTGAATAAACAAAATAGTATGTACCGCAAATAAATATTTACATTCTAGTTATTTACAGTGACACGACAGAAAATTGTTTTGTTTGCATGGATGGGGGAGGGTACAAAAGTCATCGTGCCTTGGATCGTAGTTTGCTATCCATTAATACAGGCAACTTGAAAAAAATAATAAAAAGGCTACAATCATTTTCAAAGACTTCAATATTTTGTTGGGAGCTGTCGATTCTACAGATCCCCCCTTTATACGTCCGTGATTCCGTCTTGAAATTTTGATCTAAATGTTATTATTTTGATGTTGAACGCTATTCTTACAGTGTTGGGGAGTAGCGTGCTACAAGTAGCGCCGCTTTCAATTGGGTAGCTTGTAGCTGTAGCGAGCTACTGTACTGAGTAGCGAGTAGCGGAATTTGACGCTACTTTTGCAATACAAACATTTATATTTTTCTCGGACCGGTATTTTAACACTTCAACCCATACAGAGATTCTGAGTAAATCGAGATGTTCTTTGTTACTATAATAGTTGGTAATTGTAAATGATTTTGTAGTTCCTGTAACCAATTGCCTTTGACCACAGACAAAGGCAACTTTGATTGTGGGAGTTCACTATCGTCGTCCAAGGGCGAAACTGACTTGCCCAAATATTCGGCCATCTATTTACAACATGAGGCCTTGTGAGAACGACATAGAACAAACAAGTCATGCGAACGCATCTGTAAATTTTGCATTGGCCTGTATTCGCTCATTCCGCTTGAGCCTTTGATCGACGTTAGTGAACTTACACCGCAATAGATAAAAACAACGCTAACCACCATTGTGGCTAAAGCCTCCGATACGGCGTCGTATGACAAAACAGACGACGATCGACGTGCATCCACATTCGCTATTCGAGCATTATCCGTAAATGAAAGCGTAAAGCAACAGCGTTTGTTTACTTGTTTAATGGACATTCAATTATAAACAATAAAATTATGAGTCAAACCATGGTCAAACTGAAAGGTACTTAGATAATAAAATAAGTAATGTAGTAGGTCTATGTCTATAAAGCCTTCAGAAGTCTAGCCTAAATATTGAAATGGGAAAATGATTTAGCCTAAGGGTCTTTGGAAACGGGCATGACCAAATCTTAACATGGGAATGTAACACCAAATCTTAGTGCTTATTAGGCCCTACTTGGATGCCTATAATTTCATTCAGCACTTAGACAATCTATTTTAAGCAGGCCTACCGTGACTAATAATTAAAAAAAACTTTATTGATCTATTGTTTGGTTTATTTATTTATTCATTTATTTACTTGAACTACACTTACTGTTATACGTCTGAAAAGCTAGATGGGTGTTCAGTTGAGTCAATAAACCACTGCGAAAGACAGGGAAAAGTTAGAATTATTTCGTGAAAGAAGCTAAAATACCCCCGTCGCAGCAAACCTGCGTACTCAGCGAATTTCTAATTACAAAATGATCCATTAATACGTAATTAATCCATTATTACGTAAAAAAGAAATAAACAAGTGATATATTTATGTATTAAAATTATAGCTATTATAGCTTGGTTTCCAAAACCTTTGTAAAAAAATATTGGTTAATGGCTTAGATGAAAAACACAAAGATTTCATATAATGAAGTAGGCAAGAATGTTTATTTTTTAAATTATATTAACATAAAATTGTTTAAAAACCACAATTTTTTTTAACATATTGATTAACTGAGAAATTACTCAAAGCGATTCCTTGAAAACCTCAGTAGAGAGTAAATAGGAAATTGACTAAGCCAACATTCTGCTGCCCTGATACTATAAAAACAGGGGAAAAAATGAGAAGCCGGAGACCAATGGACTTAGAGGAATGATTTAAAACACCAAATTGTTTGATGGACTTAGAGGAATGATTTAAAACACCAAATTGTTTGTTTTTTCAAGCTAAATCCAATGGTGCAAACAATAATTGGATAAATATAATTTTTCAATTTGAAAAACTCAAAAAACCAATTTTTGGGGGTAAAATGGAGCCTTTACCCCACTTAGGATATGTCGATCTGGCTGGTTTACGAACTCGTCTAAGAGAATCTAGTTTTACATGTCTGTACCAAATTTTGTTGCGATCGGGGGATATTTACGAGAGTTATCATGCTTACAGACACTCAAAAAATGAAAATTCTATTTCCCTTATAAGCCCATGTTAAATTTTGAAACAAATCTGACTTTTGCAGGTAAAAATGCGTTTTAACAATAAACTCACTTCATATCCAGAAAGTACACATAAAAAGCTGTCAATTAATATAAGTATTAATATGATTGCTGAGGTTACCCTGAACGGATATCTTTTGTCCATTCTGTTCTGTTAAAACGACGGTAATAGCTTATTTCTAAGGAAATTCGCTAAAAATTAGCTGTAGCTGTAGCAGGATTTTTGTAGCTGTAGCTAGCTACCTTTTAAAATCTGTAGCTATAACTGTAGCAAAGCTACTTTTTACAACCTCTAGCTGTAGATGTCAGGGCGTCACCGCGGGGGAAGGGGTGGTTGGGGGGAGGCGGGGGTCTGGCTCAGGCGGCGACCGGCAAGATGAAAGGCGCGGCGCAGCCCTTCTGTATTAGTAGCCCTGTGTAGATGTAGCGATTTACATTTTAAAAGTAGCTTCCCCAACACTAGTTATTCAATTGTTAAAATATAATACTTGAATAATCCTCATTATATAAACAGATTGTTAGAACTCAAAGGATTGAAAGCTCTCAGATAGACAGGCCTCCGAATTTTAGGATATCGTACAACCCACTGAAGGGAGGAATTACAGTGAATGGTAAGACATGGGCAGTCAAACCGGGAAATAAACGCGAAAACTAGGACATTTGGTAACCCTAGTTATGGGTTAAGTTTAGGTTAGATTTTTACTTTCACTATCTTCTGGTTTTTGTTGGGATTATTGTGTAGCTAAATACATACCAATCGTGGGTTACGAACAATGTTTTAGGTCGTTAGTGTATCGCGATCAAAGTAATTTAAAAACCATTGATTTAAAACTTCGCGACCCCCGCCATGTTCCCTCCTCGGGGCCTTTTTTTAAGGGGTGCATGGGGCGAGCACCTGGAGCCCTGGTCCAAAAGGGGCTTTGGGAACCGACTTCATGGGCCTCGCCTCGGGAGCAAAGGAGACCCAGGGAAAAAGGGACGAAAAACCGCTGTCGGGCGAAAAAGAACACAAGGAATTAATTCATCAATTGAATTCCCATACAGTACAGCGATTGTGCTGAACGGTTGGCACCGCGCTTGTCGGCAACCTCAGTACCCAGCGGTGGCGCGACGCGGTGCTGCGAAGTGCCGACTGACCAAGGCGCCAAGCTCCAGATGTACTAGTGACTGAAAAACGATGACAGGAAATAGAGGGATCAGCACGTAAGTCCGATACAAGGGCCATGCAGACATGTGGCTGCATGGGGCGCCGACGGTAACAGAGCGCCCGGGAGGGGGGGGGGGTTGTTGTGTTTCTCCAGCGGCAATAATGAAGCCTTTCAGCGATGCTGAAATTTTAAAACAAATTGGCCGTAAAACGTGGATCTAATGACTATTATTGTTGGTCATATTTTTATGATTAAAATGATGTTTTTACCAATGTTCTATCTTGTACCTTACCAAGATATAGCAGTTTTGACGCAAAGCGCTTTCTGCCATCTTTGCCCCCCTCCCCCCAAGTTGTTGACCACCTGGGAAATAGGTGACATACGTGTTTTATATACCCACTGTCCATATTACAACAACGAACAAACATATTTGGACACACTTGTTTGCGACATTCTCATTTTAATTCTACCTACGTTAAAACAAATAGTCAAATACCTATTTCCTTTATTTTTTTATTTTGGGGGGAATGCGCCGTAAGCCTTGGAGGGATGGGCACCTCTGATAACGAGTCACTCTCCTTCACTAGCTGAACCAAAATTATTGATTTGTTTTTACTTAGTACATTTGTTTTGGAGAGTCAGATTATTGGTTGATAAATTTTTAATTTAAAACGCAGAACGGCCACGAGCAGCCGTAGTTTAGGCCTACTAGTCAGTATCACGTTATTCTCCTCCAACCACGTGCATCGGTGACCTGATCGCCCAGAGGGGGGTTCTCATCATTGCATTCAATTCAAGTCCAAGTCCAGTACGGATAACACCTCTCACTTCCATTTTTTAAATTCAAAATTCACAAGGTTAAAATTTTTCAGAGCTATTTAATTCTATAGTTTTCTTTTATTACTACAAGTTAATGAACAGTTATTTAATATACAACCAATATTTATAATTATTTCCATTTCCATCATCCCTACACAAACTAAGCTAAGATCGAAAAATGAATATTACAATAACTTCAACTGAAACCAATTTATTTTACAACTTATTTCATAACTCGTTTACTGTTCAATATACGACCCCGGGCCTAACAACTGTTATTGGTGTCCAAATTTGTATTATTAAAACGACGTTTTAATCGAATCATGTACTGCTTTCAAGAGTTCCGCATTTTAACTCATAACACTACCCGCTATATCCCCCCCCTTCGTTGACGACCACCCGGAAAATAGCCGGGCGACAGGCATATTTTGTATTACCACAGTCCTTTTTTATAATGATCTGCAAAAATGCTTCGTACGTGTATGCTCGAATCCCTCAGCTCCTTTACTCGAGGAATATACGCGCCTGAGAGAACCAGTGTTGCCAAGTCGTCCGGTCGCAGTATTACGCTAAATGCCGTATATTGAAATATACACTCAGCGACACTAGCGCACCCACGGTCATTACATGAACTAATAATATTCGTTTCAGGTGCAATATGACGACCAAAATCAATTTTTAAAGTCATCACTATATGTATCCACAGGGCAAAAGGAGATGAAATAACCCAAGTGTGCATATGACGACCATATACGGTCGTCATAAGCACCGGTCGCCACTTTACATACACTTTTCCTTATGTATGGTTGCCACAATGATATTTGGGTGAACATATGTATGAAAATGAACGAATAGTGTTTTTTGCTTCTGGGGGCCCCAAAACGAAAAGTTATCATGGTCGCGGGCTTAGGTCTTACCATGAGTACTACGGTAACAGCTTTTTCCCTATAGGGGAAATTCGCTGATTGAATATAATAAATAGGAAAACAGCTGATAAACTGTGCGGAAAAAGGAAATTGCTTAGAGTTAAGCTAAAATGTCTGTAATTGGATGTTAATTATGAAAGAGCATTGTCTCTCAAAAGATGGTGAATTCGTATTATTGCATGGGATTGGTAAGATTGCATATCGAAACCATTTTTTATGGTTTTTATTAACTCTTTTATTGGAGTACATTTCTACTGATCAAAGGTTTGAAGTCGTTGCAAATTGGTATTTACATATTACATATAGTCAAGTAAATAAAACAGAAAAGACGTGCTTGCCATAAAAAATGTCAAGAAGTTTTTGTTTTTGGATATTCTGTTAGCATGGACAGTAAACAAGTTAATCTTGTAAGTACTAAGATAGTCAATTGTGTTAGTGTTGGTGCTCAAAATATAACATTCAAATTTTTTACTACGAGGTTCGACTTCATCGCAACTTTCGAAAACTTAAAAAAAATTCCACATATATACATATTAAAAAACATGCATCCTACAGAAATCATGTTACATGTAAATTTAAAGAAGATTAAACTATCCGTAATTTAAGTGCTTTTACAGCTCCGTATAACGGACCCGGAAATATGACCCTTCAAAGATTTGCAAGATTTTTCCATTTAATTAACATAGGTCCATTTTAATAACTCAGCAATATTTAAGACTTCAGAGACCACCAGGGCAGCAATTTCAATAGCAGAAAAAAACTGATACCTTCAACTATTTCTTGTATAAATGTATATGCATGTATACGAAGGTTTGTGATAGATTACCAGAATCTCTTTAAACCACTAAGCTTTTAACTGTAGCTTTCTCAGACATGTTCACACGTATTTATACGGGAAGGTTAAGTCTGTTTGACGTTAATTGGCCGTTTGACATCAAAAGTTTTATAAAATATGTATTTAAATTTGCATTAAACATATTTTCAAACTTTCCATCTTGCCCTAACATCTTAGGGCTCTGACCTAGTACTCTCAGAAATATTCGGAATTTCTACGATTATAAAACGGACCTATGTTAGTAAAAAGGAAGAATTTTTCTTGTATTTCACGGGATCATATCTCGGGATACATCAAAGCTTCTTAGTCTCGTCCTTAGTTATTGAGTGTAAAAAAATAAGGTAAATCATTATTTTTCTACGATATAAAGATCACAAGGCTAACGATATAAATAAGTGAATCAGATCTTGGTAAATTCATATGATATGAAAGGTTTAACAAGAGGTCGACTGGTTAAAGTCGTTAAAAACTAGTTAAGATACTGGGCAAATTTATTACCCTATAAAATTTTCTTTCACGGCTGAGAGTTGCTTTAAATTTAAGCGAGTCACACTTATTGAAGACCATGTTTCTGATATTTTGATAATTCATGTTTTAATTTTTAACCATATGTTTAAATCAAATTAATGCTCATGTAGGAAAAAAATATGACTGAGAATTTCAATAAAAATGAGAAGGTAAACACATTATTATTTTCATGTTTAATTTCAAACATGTTTAATACCATTAATGGTTTTTACAGAAATAGTGAAATGTTTAATCACTTTAAATGTTTTAACTCCTCTTCATGGTTTCAATTTCCGTGTACATAAACGTTGCGATTAAAAATAGAACCAGCGCCTCTAACAACTCAGCGTATCGGAAAAATCATGTTTTAATTTAAAAAATATACCTTGAGAAAATATAATGAAATATAAAAGCAACAAATTTTAAAACACGTGTACAACAACAGTATATACGGTACACCTCGGATTATCCGGACTCTGGATTATCTCGGATTATCCGTTTTGCGCTAAAATCGCGGCAAAACGTGATTTTAGCGAGTTTACGAGTGAAATGTGTTTCTAAAAGAAAACTACAAACACATTACGCATTTAGAAACACTTTAACTGAATGATTCGCTTTGCCTAAACAGACATTACATCATTTTCGTGAACTTACTTTTTTCGTTTGCTACTTGGGTCGCTGTAAGTAATCAACGAAGGCAAATACCACTGCAATTTTGCGAGTTAGTTTATTGCTGTCACTTGATGTGTTTATAGTTGTGAATTCTATGTGTGAACTGATATTGAGTTTCAAAATGAGTGGTCGTAAAAGGGAAAAAGTGGTTTTAATTTAAGAGCGAAAACTAAATGCTGTCAAAAGACTTCATGTGCCGTTTGCAGCATAATTTAGCAGGGGTTTAGGTACGCGATCGCTGTTTAGGCAATATTGTAATAACCTCGGAATTTCCGGATTTTTCGTTATCCGGATCGGAGTTTCGCCATTTTAATCCGGATTATCCAAGGTGTACC
This sequence comes from Flexamia atlantica, assembly GCA_035578135.1. NCBI lineage: Eukaryota > Metazoa > Arthropoda > Insecta > Hemiptera > Cicadellidae > Flexamia > Flexamia atlantica. The sequence continues at coordinate 467,658 of JAQJVK010000063.1, read as the reverse complement.
GTATTATACAGTTAAATTGTATTTAATGTTATAAAATATTACCAAGAATTTCTATTCTTTAAAGAAACCTTTTTTTAAATTAAAATGTTCAAATAAAAAAGTAGGATAAAGATAAAATTAGAAAACATATTTTTATTTTTAATAAGGCTAAGTCACAATGGGTAAAGAGTATTATTTTTACTTTATTTCTTTCTGTTTAGCAAAAACATGATCAAGAAACCAAACATAAATACCAATATTGGTGCGGTAGTCATGCAAGATTAATTTGTAGATTAAGATTTTAGACTGACTAATTAGGTTTATATTAATTTAACTACAATCTTTATTATTAGAATTGTCTATGACTAAAATAATAAATCTTGATTAATTAACTGGAAGTAAACAACCGCCTTATTTCTGAAATTCGGTTCTATGAAATGTTGATACTTTGTCAGACGCAAAATTTTCATTCTTGAATGAATAAATCGTCATTACAATCGCTCAGACATCTTTAAATGTGTCGTTGAAACTCTTCAGAAATCCAAGTGGAGCTATAAATCATAAGACTATAAACATTAAACATGGCTGAAACTGATATTTCAATTATGGCTAGAAAAATATAGAATATACAAATATATTTCCAAATTCAAATAGAAGGGGAGGGTATATTTAGTGGAGTCGGTTTATATAAACCGACAACTACAAAAAATGTAACTCCTGTGCTGACACTTGACCAACCTTATTAATTTCTTGTCTCAAAGGCCTGCAAAGGACTGCGGCTGGGAATGTGATGTCGTTTATGAAGGAATGTCCTACATGCTGTTTATTAAACCCCTTACGACAATGCCTTTGACAGTGAACTAATCAAACCAGTTCTTAGAATCGACCATTTTCTTAATAAGTCTTGATTTAGTTATATTTTTATATAGTTGCATAATCGACAAATTTAAGAAGCAAAAAAATCCCCCTTTACAACCGCTTTTTTTTTTTTTTAAACTAAAGTCTTGAAGTATAGTCGTAACAAAAATAGGGCGGTTTCGTTTGTATATTTACTCCGTGTAAAAAACTTGAACTAATTGGCATTAAAGGACTAGCACTGCAATGGTTTAAATCTTATTTCGAAAACAGAATGCAATTTGTCACGATAAATGGGGTGAAGAGTAGTTAAGAACCAGTAAATTTTGGGGTTATTAAGGGTAGTACATTGGGGCCATTGTTATTTCTAATATACATAAATAATCTTGTGAAAATAGGTATAGAAGGAAACTTTTACTTGTTTCCTAATGATACAGTAGTTCTCTTTGAAGGGAAAGATTGGAATACCGTTTTTATGAAAGCCGAAATGGGTGTATTAAAAATAAAGAAATGGTTTGATCAAAAAATCCTAACATTGAATATAGATAAAACTAAATTTATGCAAATTGCATTAAGGGCGCAATGTGACACACTCAACAACGAACTCAAAATCCATAATTGTGGAGCAGAGTTAAATGCTGCAAGTGACTGTCCCACTATTGCTAGAGTGGATAAATATCAATATTTGGGGGTAATATTTGACTCTAAGTTGTCGTGGGCGGAACATGTCGCATACCTTATTAAAAAACTGTGAAAACTTATTTTTGCTTTCCATCAGTTACGTCAAGTTTTGGAATTTAATGAGATCCGAAAAGCGTATTTTGCTTATGCTCAGTCACTTATGGAAGGGGGAATAATTGCATGGGGGGATCTTATAGCTCAATTTTAAATCCACCACTTATAACACAAAAGGCAATTACTAAAGCTGCCCTTGGTAGAGGTCGAAGATACCCTACGGATGCTCTGTTCACGGAAATGGACGTACTTGACATCAGACAACTATTTATCAGAACTTTAGCTGTTTTTACATCTATAAACACTCTAACGAACTGTTTGTTCGGCCATCTCTCGATTACAGAACCAGACATGCGCAAGACTTAAGAATTAGAGTACCGAGACTAATAAAAACTTTTTCAACAACAAACAGTTTTTACATCGCTCATGTACTATACAACAATTTACTCGTCAATCTACGAGCTACTGAGAACATGACATTGAACACATATAAAAGGAAACTTTTACGTTGGTTACACGAGATCGGCAGGAAAGGAGTCGCTACTGTGCTACTGTGCTACTGTCACTGTACAGATAAGGACATCAGCTGATTGCGCGAGCTTGTGTGTGTGCGTGTGTGTGCATGTGGGCGTGTGTGTAAGAATGAGTGGGAGGGGGTCCTTCGTCCGTCCGTCCGTCGTCTCTTTCCAAATCGTGTACATAGCACGTTCCGTTCCTCAGGTCACTTTGCTGGCTCGTTATATTCCTATTTTGTATCTTTAAACTTAAAATCTTTTTTTCCTTTTATTTGTTTTTTTCGAATATGCATTGACGTTGGATGTGGCTCATTCTCACGCACGGGCACGTCCCATGTGAGAATTAATTTCGCATATATAAAAATGACTTATTATTAGTAATTACGTTATTTAATATAAGAAATCTCTTTGTAAATCATGTAATTTTGTTGCGAAATAAAGAACTTTGAATTTGAACTTGAATTTGTAATGAACCGGTTCTGCTCAGCAGCTGTCAAATATACAAACAAGTGTGCATGAAACAAATACATCAGCTGTTCGGTCCTTTATACTTATGCTTTTAGGGAAAATGTTATAAAAAAACTAGTATTTTCCACGAATTTTTTCACCGAGATTTTTTGTTTAGGTATCGGCTTGATAGGTGTCAGACCTATGATTTTCTTAAAGGTTCGGGTTAATTTGTTCTTTATATTTATATAGATTTACTTGAAAATCGTTTAATGCCTTATTGCAAAGGGCATTTTTTATATGCAACACGTTTATGGTCAAAATCGTGAAAGGGTAAAATTAATGCGTTCCGGCCAGATCTTAACAGCCGGGCTGGCTGAAAGGTTCCGGGTTACAAAAATTGCCTTACATAATCCCCAAATCCTTGACCAATTCGAGCAAAGTACGATAGCTTTTTTTCACTGTGTTGAACCGAAAAATGTATTTGCCAATGTTTTATTTTCCAATGTCAGTAAGTTATGTCAGTTGTCTTACGAACATTTAAAAATTAATCAAAATATAATACTATACTTCTGTTTGACACTTTTTTTATGCATTATCCCATCAGTAAATTAATCATCAATAATATTTAAGAACGTCTTGATTGATGATCTGTGACACAATGCTAATGGTCTTTGCAACACCATTTCGTATATAAATGATTAGTGGACATTTTATTCATCCCCCAAATAGTCAAAGATCAGTTTCAAACCATAGTAATAGTGAGAGCGAAATCTCTGTTTAAAAATGCGATTGAAAATTAATATGATTATTTTTTCTTAGAGATTATAAATTTCAGTATTGAATATACCAAAATACTTATTACCCTTAATTACTTTTTTCCCCATTAGATACAGTTTCTAATTATGACACCAATCACAATTGTCAGCTTTAAATAATTCAAGCACAATCTTGTACAATGTTCGAAGTTTCGAACCCCATTAAGTATTCACTAAACCAACACGAAATATGCGCGCTCCCGACATATAATTAACAAAAGTTTAAGTTTAACTAAGCCTGAAGAAGATATTGCAAAATTTAAATTTAAATCCTGTGATTATGGTTTTGTGTAGACACTGACCTTCTGTGTGGTGCTAAGCATGATCAGTTATGTAAATGGGTTTTATATAGCAACCCGTGGTAAATTGTTAACAGTTATACTTTTGTAGTATAAAGGTATGTATTACTATATTTATTTTAGTTAATTACCTAATCACAAACTGATATTAAGTATATATAAGTTTTAAAGTACACTATCTGGTCATTTTCTTTTGCAATCTGTGTGCTATATTAACCTACACAAATATTGTTTTCAACATCATTTTATAGAAAGTGTTTTAGAAAAGTCTACGTGGACTTAAAACTCAATGAAGAATTTAGGTAAAACAAAATAGTGTAGGTGCTTGCAGAGAGCTATATAGTATTTTTATAACAAGAGTAAAAATGTCTTCGCATATTCCAGACTGTATGTTTGAAATGAGAGATTTATCGAGCATTCAGTACTGTACAATCGAGGGCATAAGATCACATAGTCTATAATATCATAGCATATAATAGTTCAATCCGCATCATATCATAACCTTCAGAAAATATTTCGAATAGTAGACTATAATGCATAAAGGGTATGACACCTAATCACAATTCATTCTGGGTTGTGATACATCCTGTGAAAAGCGTTTTATGCTAAGATGCAGTTCTTTATACAAATGTATGATGGTGAAGTTGTACATAGATTTCATAAAAAAATATGTATCATTATTATTAATCTAAGCCTCCGTTTTTATTTTACATATTTTTAGTAATGTTTGGCGTGCCGTTACAATTACTTTGCACTGAGGCAGTGTTATTTAATAATTACTGAATGACGCTTGATTTAGAGACAGAGTATGCTTGAAATGTGTTTGAATACTTTGTTTCCTAAACTAAAAGTTTACTCCACCATTAATTAAATGTAATGGAACAAGTAGAACAAGAACTACTGAGAGGACACACTCCATTAGTGAATGTCACGGGTAATAAGCAGCCGAATATTCCATCACTAACCGCAAACTCGAGTAAACAAGAAGAGTAGTTAAACAACAAAGGAAGAATACATCCTACACATGGTGTCCCAGAGAAGCCTGCCCACACGTAGACTAAAGTTATTGGTTGAAAATGTCAATCGTAATTGCAGATTTAATGCGTTACTCTAATCCAGGTGGACCGATGTATGTAGGATATTGTATTGGGAGGGGGGGCTTTTAGCTTATGAAACTATGAGTATATCAGGTTGTACGAATTTGTTAAATGTTAATTAATTTTGCTGCAAAACATGAACCCCTCAAAATTTACTAACAGTGCATTTTACAGAATGTTCGTAGATGAATGAAAAAAATCCTAAAATCATACTTATTCTCCTACAATTATGCAAACAAGACTTGTGTTTTGGGGTTAGGTGTTGTTATCATGGCTGAACTGATATTGAAGTAGCCAGTTTTATTTTTTTAATGTTTGTATACTAATGCCTGCGTTTAAAAAGGAATGTGATGTTAAGTTAAAAATAATAAAATATTTACAGTTAAAAAAATGTTCTAAGGAAATTAAATTCCTTATTTTAGAACATGTCTCTAAAAGTTCTTAAAGGCAAGCCAAAAGAAATCCATTTGTCTAAAGGAATTCTGTAATGATCTTTTAAGGCTGAAAAAATGGATTGGATATCCTAAGGGGACCTACTTTTGAAACAGGTCAAATGGTTTGTAATCTATATATATTTAATCCAAAACGGTTGAGTGGCACTGACTGGCTGACTCACTCACTCACTCACTGATCACATTTTCTCAAAAATAACAATGCTTTGGACCATGAAACTTGAAAAAAACTCTTCACATACTCAAAAAGCGTACTTAGAAAAGATTTTAAAATATCTAAAAAGGATTCCTCTTTCAAAAGGCTAAAAACGTTGACTGACTGACTAACCCCACTCAGTCACAGTCACTACTCATTGATCACAGTTTCTCAAAAACTACAATGCCTTGGACCATGAAACTTGCCACAAATACTCTTTATATACTGAAAGTTCATACTAATAAAATATTTTGAAATATATAAAAAGGATTTTTTTCAAAAGTCTAAAATAGGGTGGATTATACTTTTCAAAATGGCGGCTAATTATTCAGTTTTAAAGGTTGTGAAGGCTTCTTTGGCTATGAAACGTAGTACAAATATTCTTTATAGGCTCTAGATGTGTAATGAGAAACGTTTTTAAAATATTTACCCTATAACGGCTAAAATATAATAATCATAACATTCAAAGTGGTGGCCATTTCAGTTTTCAAATATACGAATAAGGGGATAGAAAAGGTACGTGGTCCAATCTACTAAAATAAATAAAATATACATATTTTTACGGCCACCCACTACATATTTGGCAAATGCCACTTAGGCTACTTGTGTTATGCGGACCACCCAAAGTCCCGTATTTTTATTCATATTTGTGTAAAAGGGTTGTCCGTCTATAAATAAATGAATAAATACTTAATGTAGCATCTTAAAACTCGGTATGGACATTCAATTTAGAGTATAATCTATGTACCCTTAAGAAACGGGGTTTTCAATATTAAAGAATCTAGGATGGTTTGCGTAGATGATGCAGATTTCAATTCCAAAAAAAATATATACTATTTCTACAGAACATTTTGCCTCTATCAACGAAATGAGAGATCGGATCTCTAATATGAATGAGGAACGTTTTGGGGAAATATATTTTTTACCAATTTACAAATTTGATGACATTACAAATATCTAATAATTCCTTGAAAAATAATGTGAGCTCATCAACACCTTTATTTTAGACAAATTTTTATGATCGAGATGTCAAATTACTGGAAATTTTGTCAATATTTCCTGAATGCTGTTCATTTTCCTTTATGTGAAAAAGCGTTGCCCCTTTGGTCATGTATTTTAACAACAAATTTACATATATTTTTATGGAAGGGGTATTTGATTAAATATTTGTAAAATTAGAGCTTACCTTGTAAATAGTAGGAACAAAATAATAGACATATTATATACTTTTCTTACAGGAAATTTATTTTCTTTAATTTTTAAATTTCATTGGAATACTAAAATTTGATCATTTTCAAGATGTTTAGGAAAAACCAAAAATGGTACCTTCAGACCCCCCTCCCTCCCCCCCACTCAACTGCCCCGGACGGAGACTTTTGATATGTTCACCTCCTGACTAGTTCAAACAAAGCTGCAAAGTCAATAATTGTGTTCCAAAAAAAACCCTCTATACCTTTTCGTTGCCTGGACTAAATACGTTAAAGCTATTTCTACTGATATGAGCGTTTATTGTGTTTCAAAAGTAGTTTTCCTACAAATTTATTAAATACATGCCAGGAAACCCATGATTTTTTATATTAAAGTGTAAACAAAGCTTTATTGATTAAAATCCATATCCTATAAAGTTAAATGGGGACTGAATAAACTTTTTCACCACTCTACGACGAAATCACCTGTTTTACAAACGTCAAACGCGGAGCGAAACACACTGTTTGCCGCCACAGGACCGAAAACGTTTGGGGCCCTAGGGCCGAAAGTCAGCTGATCGTTTATTTGCTTGAAACAACGTCAGAACATCACATAATTATACGGCATTCAAGACAGGATAGTTGCGATCATATGATTTTCATAGCTGTGTTTTGTTTTCAAGTGAGTCAAATAATAATCAGATTTTTTTTATTATTTAGGGTATGTTTCTCTGTGTAGTGTGGTGAAAAATAGCGTTCGCACCTCGGCCGAAATGGTTTTGCCGCTCTCGATCGTGTCAAATTCTCGACTTCGTCTCGAATTTGAAAAACGATCTCGAGCCTGCAAAACCTCATTTTCGGCCCTTGTTGCGAAATATACTATTATATTCTTCACAGGCCTCAAGAGTTTCATCGTGTATTATATTTTGAAGGTAACTTTTACCTAAAAATACAGTAATGTTAGTAATTTGCTTACGAAACCGTATGCACGTTTTTATGTTACTCGAAAAACACTTCTCTTGAAAAATCTAATTATTTCACTCTAATTATACGACATAAATAAATCCAAATTGGTATTTTACGTTAGTTTTTACCTATTGCAAAACAAGCTTATGAGTATGATATTTAGATAACTTTAGCGTTAGACTTGTTATATCTAAATCCAGTGAGGAATGCTGCAGTAGAGTTTTGGCAATGTAATATTTTGGTACATTGCCAAAGTTTAGCCCTTGACAAGCATCTATAGCCACCGCAGTGTTTCTCTCACTAAGGCTACAACTCTTGTCTTGATATATAACACAACCATTATATTTAACCCCTTTATAGGCCTTTACGTTTTTATCAAAGAACTTGGATATTCATCTGTGTTCAATACCCAACTGTGTGATATTATAGGTTGTAGCATTTTGTTAAAATAAAAAAGAAGAAGCGGGCCTCTTTTTGCCTTACATTTGCTTCCCCCTTCCCCCACAAAAGGCTCAGGCCTTACTGGAGTTTCAAGGATATGTTAGGAGATTTTCTAGGAAGTAAACACTGATGGATTAAGTAAAAATTTGGTTATTGGTATACAACTGGAAAAATCTTTTCGCTTACCTTTAATGCAACATCTAAAAATTCTCAATCCTGGGGCAGATAGAGCTTGACTTCTACGTCGTTAAGTATTTTTCCTGGCCATGTTAGTCAAATTGACAGCTAAAAAGCGAAAATAAAGAAAAAATCCATAATTCGCAAAATAAAGTTATCCAACAAACTCATGAATCATAAACTAGATTGACTGACCTCAGATCCCGGGAAGAAGTCCATATTTTTATGGTACTTTAGTTAATCTTGAGAAATTAAAAGCGAGGGTAATAAATAGGAGTCTCCCTTTTCTATCTGCCTCTTTTTTACCCACCTTTGAAGGAAAAATCGTTAAGTGGAGAGTGAGGAAGCGGACTCGTTTGCGTGTCCGAAGATTTTTAAGCATGCTCGCAATATTATAAGTTGGGTGTTAAAATAAGCGTTTATTTTATCTTAAACTGGAAATAAAGTTAACATGAGCTAACAAGTCTTATATGCAGTACGAAAGTGATATCATTCTGAATACTAAATTTATTTGCTTTACCTCTATATAACAAATTCCAACATGATAAATCCCTCGATAAAACGAATAGCATACTTTGAAATAGCATAATCCGGCATAACAATAAACAAATCTCGGTCAGCTATGAATCGTTATGTCAAATGATTATAGTACATATTTTTATATGGAGTAGGGCATATGCAGCCCTGTTTAAATTTTTGAAAATTTATCTGCTTTAACCTTATATTCTTACACGAGCAATGGTTGCAAATTTGCTTGTATGCTCGGTAGAAAAATCATCTCAGAAATGGATCTAGGGATGTCTTCCAAATTCCGGAAATAGCTTATTTCTGGCACAAAACGTTTCCTATGGAGGTTACTTGAAGGGACGAATTCTAACACTGTTAAAATTTTAATTATGAAATCTACCAATATTACGTTCGGTCTTGCCTTAAGGTTACCCTTATTAGCAACAAAAATATCGAAAACCTTAAAAGAATAAAATAATTACAACTGCTGTTTGCAAACTACAACCAACAGCGGATAAATTTTAGAATACGTCCCCACCGTTAAAATCGATGATTAACTACCGATGATCAAATGTTTTTTGATTTGATATAGTTAATCGAATTCTCCAAAAAACATATGTTTTATTCTTGCTATCATTGAATAACTTATTGAAAATAAATAATGTAGGGCACTATTTTTAAAACGTCGATTCCAGTAGATTTTACAATCCTATTCGAATTAGAGGAAATGACAACCCGACAGTATATTCGAGGATTGATAAAATTTGATCTGTTAGCTGATTCGGTTTCATATGAGACATTGCAATGACAGTTGGAGTGAAAGGTGACAGTAGTGATGGATATCCAGAGCGTGGATGCAAAACGTCAAATCACTAAGAACAGGAACATAGTTCAAAGATTCCAAAATGGTATTGAGTAAAATTATGTATATTTATTAAATATGAAGCCATAATTGCATTCGCAGTTGCAGGTAGCACGAATACTTTTAGTAACGCACGACGCTGACAACGACTGACAACGAAACAAATGCAAGGTGTCGATCGATGTGAAATTAATTAGTTTTAAGTACGTCATTAAAGTTGAAAGTATAATTCCCATGGATTACGGTATGTTGATAACGTTAGAATATAACTTAATAAGTTTTATTCACACAGTGTGATTGCCAAGTTTTAGAGTATAGAACTGATGTTTCGATTACGACATTCAAACGTTTTCATGATTAACGTAATCGCGATTGTAAATATCTTACATCTTACATACATCCTCTTCTTCACAGTCGTGGAGACCGGAGAATCGTCAGTTCTTGAGATTGGGGGGGGGGGGGGTTGTGAGCCATTGATATTGATGTTAGGCCTATTTTATAAAAGTCCCATAGAGTGGTTGTGGTCTTCGTAAAATTCTTTTAGGCTATAATAGGGTCTTTCTAGGAGGTAGTTTTTAAATTGTGCAGAGAATTCTTTACGGTAATTTATTGATTTTAGGTTTTCTGAAAGAATATTTAAAACTTTTTTCCCCATGATTGCGGGTGTTTACTTATTTTTATTAGTCTATGCTGCTGTGTGTTAAGATTGGAACCTGATCTGATATTATATTTGTGGCATTCCTTTCTATTTTCTGTAGGGTTTTGTTTAACGAAATTTACTGAGTCTAGGATGTATTGAGAGGTGAGGGTGAGGATACGGTGTTTGGTAAAAAGTGGAGATTTTTCGATTTTTCTAAGTGCTTCATTTTTTAAAGTCAGGATTTTATGTACTTAATTTTCATTTGTGCTGCCCCTAGCAATGATTCCAAACTTGAGGTGAGAGGCGAAAATCGCATGGTAGGCATTTTGGTGATGCCGGTGTTGGTTATTTCTCTTAGTCTTCGGAGTGCGAAAAGAGCTGATGAGAGTTTTTCCCGGAGTGATTCGAGATCGAGATGTGCGCTCCAGTTTAGGTTTTCGTCCAAGGTGATGCCCAGAAACTTGGCAGAATTGACGGTTGTTGGTTCTTGGTCTGAATTTGTAAGAGTATCTGCAGTTCTATTTTTTTAAATTTCATTTTCATTGTTTTTTTTTGTTTTTGATTTGTTGATGGTGAGGTTGAGGTTTTGACATAAGTTGCTGGCTATTTCTATTGTGTCTTCTATTTTATTTTGTGTTTTGAGGTCAGGTGTGATCAGAGTGGTATCGTCAGCGAACATAATGCATGTGGTGTCTATTGGAAGTTGAGAAGGGAAAGAGTCTTTTATATATATCAGGAAAAAGAGCGGACCGAGGATCGAGCCTTGTGGGATTCCTTTGGTTATTGTCTGTAATTTAGATATGATTTTAGAAGTGAAGTTTCCTGTTTGGTGGTCTATTTCAACTAGTTATTTTCGATTAGTCAGGTAGCTTTTTGTCCAGCTGTAATGCCTAGTGCTTCGATTTTCTGTAACAGGATGTTGAGGTCAAGGCTGTCGAATGTTTTTTGAAGGTCGATGAAAATTCCATTAGCTGGTTTTTTATCTTCCCGGATCTTGGTATGGAGCTACAAAGTTGGGCCAGTGCTGTATTGATAGATTTTTCCTCTTAGAATCCATGTTGGTTTGCGCTGAGCAGATTGTTGTTTTCTGTCGGAGACGTATTCTAAAGTTTTGCCCCAACAGCCATTTAAAAGTATCGACATTGGCAAAAGTGCATTTATAAATATTATCACGCTGAAATATTTGGTCGTAATTCGATGGGCTGATAAACATGAAATGTTACCAAGCAAGGCTCGGTCCATTTATTTGATACAGGTCATAAACAGACAACAGCAAGTCCATGATTAGCAATTTAGATAATAGGCGATTACAGTTTCAATTGGTTGCTAAATGGAGTAATTCAACAACATCACACACGTTCGATACAAATAAACCAATCTTTTTTGTGACAGCCAATTGTCACCGTAGACTGACGGTTGATTGCTTACGGCGTTTAATAATTCCCAAAACAATTGGCCTATATGTAATATATTTTAAACACTGTAACAAATCTCTAGGGCGCTCTCATAAAGTTTTATAACATTTAATGTGACGAATTCCCTGCGATGTATTTGTTCTTTTATCTACCGAGGAAATGCTTGGAATAAATTAAATAGGTAGAATTGAACCCGATATTTCTAAAGCTTAATAATATTTCAAAACATTGAAAACGTTTATACGCTTTCAATGCTAATCGATGACTCGAATTCTAAGTTTAATTTCATGTGATCAATTTGATGTTTTCGTGTGTGAAGTCACTGTTCAACGTTGTGTATTATTTATATTTTATAATCATGATCCAGCTCGCTTCGGGATCCAAGCAGCAAAGATTGTGTTAGTTTGGTGTACAGGACAGGATGCTGAAGATGGCCTGAGGCTGAAACGCGTTCATCACATTTTTTATTAGGATTGAAGACGTAAGTAAAATACTGGCTGTAGGCATAAAAATTATTGTAAAGACAATGTATATTGAGTTTAAGTTTATGATAAAAACGTGTTTCACAGATCACTCAAAAGATTTTTAAAGAACTTGTGTGAGAGAGATAGATAGTGAAAGTTTAGAGTGAAATAAAAGATTCAGAAACATCCGTGTATCGTTGGCTGCAGCAATGAGGTTATTTTTTGCCGGTTTGGTTTCCTAATGGATGATTATTTGTATTTGTTTTTTTTACTGTTCCTAAAGTGTTTTATTGTCCGATAGACAGTGACTCTTAAACCTAAAAGTCTCAAATCGTCGTACAAGACCTGTTATCAATTAAGGAAAATAAACATAGCGGTCTTGGGAAAATGATTTGTAGACAAAACTTGTGAAAACATAAATATTATTATGTAAACTTATTTGATAAATAAATTATTTATTTAACAGTAAATAAATAAAAATATGTAGAAGTTTCTGTATAATCCCATTTCGAAAACATAATAGAAAAAGATAAAACTGATGTAAACAAAACCTCAAACCGTAACTTTGAATAAATTTTAACAGCCAGTAACATTAATTTTGTTTTGAAAATTAGTTCCCTTATTTACAGGTACTTAGCAGCAGTGAAATGTCGGGGCTTGAGAAGGTAAGTAGACTTCCCCTACTCTCCCACAAAAAAATCGTCAAAGTTATTGCACTTAGGAGGATTTTCATGCGCGAAGTGTAGTAAAAATAAACCCTCAATTGATGTTTGAAAAAGCTAACGATATTTTTTTAATGAATCCAAATATCGTCACTTTTTAATTAAATTTTCCTTAGAACATGAGGAATTGACTTGTTCTTTGTCAATTGGTCTCATATTGGAAATGTGTGGTGTCAGAAGAAACAATGTTATTGAGTTTAAAACAATATAGTTGTATAAATTACATGTTTGTTAAGAAATTGGTTCAAGAAACTCCACAGTTCATAAATATAATTTTATTAATACTGTTTAAACCTTAATAACCAAGAGAGAACTTGACATTCAAACGTCGTTGCAGCGGAAATGCTGCATTAGTGAACACATTTCCGTGTTTTACGTAAAACAGTACACAAAAAATTATAACAGCAATGTTCATTTTAGTGTAACGAAACATCGTTAATCGTCACTTAGAAACTGCATGATTGTACTTTACCATTTACAAAAAGAATAGTTTTTATTTAGTTTCCAGTTGTAAAACACTTTTTATTTGTCACAGATGAATTCAAACGTGCGAGTTGCAAACTAGATCAAGCTTCAAATAAAACGAGTACAAATTTACAAGTATTTACATCTTAGAACTAGGGTAACATCGTGAGGCCTCAGTCCACAACTCGCACGTTTCAAAGTCGTTTAACATAAAATTCCAAACCTCACGAAACCCTCCCCACTCGTACGATATGCCTAGATTTAGTAGTATCAATTCCTATGCACTGAGTTATGACTAGAAATCGTCGAAGCGAATTTTGCATAGTAACACGAATAAAATATTTGTAATAGTAACAATCAGTTAAAAATTATAAACATTTCATAACCGACCCCACTAAACACGGCGAGTGTCACACTGAGATCTCCTGGATTTGAACACGTTTTTTCATCGTACTAGGAGTCTGTGGGCACCCCTGTTGTCGCAGTATCCCGGACTGGTTGCAGAGGGGCGGTTGAGCCTTGGGAGGGGGAGGGGGCTCCGGGATGCTGGGACTCGTCACTTCCGGGGGGTCGCAGTACAGCGGGGGGCAGTTGGAACTCCTCCTGGGAGGCGAAGACTTGAACTCCTGCAGAGGGAGGTCCACCATGGTGCTCGATGACGTCATCTCCACCAGGGCCTGCTTCCCCTCCACGTCCCCGGAACTGCTCGAACAGCTGTTTATCTCCTGCTGCTCCTCCTTCTTTTTCTTCTTCTCCTGCGAGGACCGGTCCCGCTGGTGGTAGATGCCGGCGAAGATGAGCACGTTGAGCAGCAGCAGGAAGCAGCCCACGGCGATGGTGACCGTCAGGGCCGTCGTGTAGGACTGGTAGTGACTGGACGCCAGTTTTCGCAGCAGGTTGTTGCTGTTGGGTCGCGACTCCAGCGTCGTGGCCGTGGTCGTGTTGGGCGGACACTCCGTGGTCGTCTGGTCCCTCCGCGGGGTCGAGGTGCTTCTGGTGGTCGCCGCCTGGGGCGTCGGGGTCGTCGTGGTGGTCGTCGTCGTCGGCAGGCTCGGCCGCTGGAGGGACTGCGGTCTTACCGAACCTGCGACAAAGTAGAATATTCCATCATAAGTGCCGAAAATAGAAAAATAGAAAACCCACTTACTTAACTTTGTTTTCCTTTTAAAAGATCATCTTTATCGAGTTAGAATAAAAAGTAAAAGACAAGCCAAAGCACAACACATGCTTTATATCTTTTGAATTACAATCATCACGAATATTTATAAGAAGCATAGTAATATGACAATGGTCTAATAACCCAGTGTATAATTGTAGTTAGCAAGAGAATTCAAGGAATTTTTGGAATTGATGAACTTGATTCCTTATGTAATTACATAATATTGTCCTCTTGTTTCCCTTAAAAACAAGCATATTTTTCGTCTAATCAACCCATGATGACTCCAAGCTTAAAATCGAGATAAACTGGGTAAAATACTTTACAGAAAACTATAATCTATTTTAAGTTATTTATTTTAGCTTCTACAAAACTTTCCGGATACGAAGGTGCTTAATTTTAGCACCATCCTAAGACTAAAAATCAAATCTAAGTACTGTAAAACATCTTAACACTTCCCAAGCGATAGACGGCTATTCCCGACATATTCAATTTCTGATCCGAGCTAAAAAAACATATCCGTCCTGACAAATGTCATTTCCAAGATAGACGAATGTAACCGTCCAAAACATCAAATAATAACAAGCGTGTATTCCTCTAGTCTCAAAATGCAAGATTCTCCCAAAACTAAAAAGATATAGCTTAGCGCCATTTTAAATATTAGTATTGTAGAAGTCAATATTTATTTACCGTCGTAGTACTGCGCGCCCTCCTCCTGGAAGTGATGGTGCCTCATGCTGAGCTCCTCCAACCCGGGCTGGTGCAGCTGGGGGATCAGGTTCAGCCACAGCGACATCTTGTGGCCGCGGTAGTGACTGCGCACCACCGTCTTGTTACCTGCAACGTAGAGTAACAACTGACAATCTGTCAGCCACAGCGACATCTTGTGGCCGCGGTAGTGACTGCGTACCACCGTCTTGTTACCTGCAACGTAGAGTAACAACTGACAATCAGGTCAGCTACAGAGACATCTTGTGGCCGCGATAGTGACTGCGCCCCACCGTCTTGTTACCTGCAACGTACAGTAACAACTGACAATCAGGTCAGCTACAGAGACATCTTGTGGCCGCGATAGTGACTGCGCACCACCGTCTTGTTACCTGCAACGTAGAGTAACAAGTAACAATCAGGTTCAGCCACAGCGACATCTTGTGGCCGCGATAGTGACTGCGCACCACCGTCTTGTTACCTGCAACGTAGAGTAACAACTGATAATCAGGTTCAGCCACAGCGACATCTTGTGGCCGCGATAGTGTCTGCGCACCACCGTCTTGTTACCTGCGTCGTAGAGTATCAAGTAACAATCAGGTCAGCCACAGCGACATCTTGTGGCCGCGATAGTGTCTGCGCACCACCGTCTTGTTACCTGCAACGTAGAGTAACAACTGACAATCAGGTCAGCCACAGCGACATCTTGTGGCCGCGATAGTGACTGCGCACCACCGTCTTGTTACCTGCAACGTTGACTAACAACTGACAATCAGGTCAGCCACAGCGACATCTTGTGGCCGCGATAGTGTCTGCGCACCACCGTCTTGTTACCTGCAACGTAGAGTAACAACTGACAATGAGGTCAGCGACAGCGACATCTTGTGGCCGCGATAGTGACTGCGCACCACCGTCTTGTTACCTGCAACGTAGAGTAACAACTGACAATCAGGTCAGCCACAGCGACATCTTGTGGCCGCGGTAGTGTCTGCGCACCACCGTCTTGTTACCTGCAACGTTGAGTAACAACTGACAATGAGGTCAGCAACAGCGACATCTTGTGGCCGCGATAGTGACTGCGCACCACCGTCTTGTTACCTGCAACGTATAGTAACAACTGACAATGAGGTCAGCCGCAGCGACATCTTGTGGCCGCGATAGTGACTGCGCACCACCGTCTTGTTACCTGCAACGTTGAGTAACAAGTAACAATCAGGTCAGCCATAGCGACATCTTGTGGCCGCGATAGTGACTGCGCACCACCGTCTTGTTACCTGCAACGTTGAGTAACAAGTAACAATCAGGTCAGCCACAGCGACATCTTGTGGCCGCGATAGTGACTGCGCACCACCGTCTTGTTACCTGCAACGTATAGTAACAACTGACAATGAGGTCAGCCGCAGCGACATCTTGTGGCCGCGATAGTGACTGCGCACCACCGTCTTGTTACCTGCAACGTAGAGTAACAACTGATAATGAGGTCAGCGACAGCGACATCTTGTGGCCGCGATAGTGACTGCGCACCACCGTCTTGTTACCTGCAACGTAGAGTAACAACTGACAATGAGGTCAGCCACAGCGACATCTTGTGGCCGCGATAGTGACTGCGCACCACCGTCTTGTTACCTGCAACGTAGAGTAACACAACTGACAATCAGTCAGCTACAGCGACATCTTGTGGCCGCGATAGTGACTGCGCACCACCGTCTTGTTACCTGCAACGTTGAGTAACACAACTGACAATCAGTCAGCCATAGCGACATCTTGTGGCCGCGATAGTGACTGCGCACCACCGTCTTGTTACCTGCAACGTATAGTAACAACTGACAATGAGGTCAGCCGCAGCGACATCTTGTGGCCACGATAGTGACTGCGCACCACCGTCTTGTTACCTGCAACGTAGAGTAGCAAGTAACAATCAGGTCAGCCACAGCGACATCTTGTGGCCGCGATAGTGACTGCGCACCACCGTCTTGTTACCTGCAACGTAGAGTAACAACTGACAATGAGGTCAGCCACAGCGACATCTTGTGGCCGCGATAGTGACTGCGCACCACCGTCTTGTTACCTGCAAAGTAGAGTATCAAGTAACAATCAGGTCAGCCACAGCGACATCTTGTGGCCGTGATAGTGTCTGCGCACCACCGTCTTGTTACCTGCAACGTAGAGTAGCAAGTAACAATCAGGTCAGCCACAGCGACATCTTGTGGCCGCGATAGTGTCTGCGCACCACCGTCTTGTTACCTGCAACGTAGAGTAGCAAGTAACAATCAGGTCAGCCACAGCGACATCTTGTGGCCGCGATAGTGACTGCGCACCACCGTCCTGTTACCTGCAACGTAGAGTAGCAAGTAACAATCAGGTCAGCCACAGCGACATCTTGTGGCCGCGATAGTGTCTGCGCACCACCGTCTTGTTACCTGCGTCGTAGAGTATCAAGTAACAATCAGGTCAGCCACAGCGACATCTTGTGGCCGCGATAGTGTCTGCGCACCACCGTCTTGTTACTTGCAACGTAGAGTAGCAAGTAACAATCAGGTCAGCCACAGCGACATCTTGTGGCCGCGATAGTGTCTGCGCACCACCGTCTTGTTACCTGCAACGTAGAGTAGCAAGTAACAATCATGTCAGCCACAGCGACATCTTGTGGCCGCGATAGTGACTGCGCACCACCGTCTTGTTACCTGCAACGTAGAGTGACAACTGACAATAAGGTTCAGCCACAGCGACATCTTGTGGCCGCGATAGTGACTGCGCACCACCGTCTTGTTACCTGCAACGTAGAGTAACAACTGACAATCTGTCAGCCACAGCGACATCTTGTGGCCGCGATAGTGACTGCGCACCACCGTCTTGTTACCTGCAACGTAGAGTAGCAAGTAACAATCATGTCAGCCACAGCGACATCTTGTGGCCGCGATAGTGTCTGCGCACCACCGTCTTGTTACTTGCAACGTAGAGTAGCAAGTAACAATCAGGTCAGCCACAGCGACATCTTGTGGCCGCGATAGTGTCTGCGCACCACCGTCTTGTTACCTGCAACGTAGAGTAGCAAGTAACAATCATGTCAGCCACAGCGACATCTTGTGGCCGCGATAGTGACTGCGCACCACCGTCTTGTTACCTGCAACGTAGAGTGACAACTGACAATAAGGTTCAGCCACAGCGACATCTTGTGGCCGCGATAGTGACTGCGCACCACCGTCTTGTTACCTGCAACGTTGAGAGTAACTATTAACCAACTATTGGGTTATTGTTTCGTAACTACAGGGTGTTTTTTTAACGCAACCCATTTTTAAGGTTGAATAATACGTGTATAAATATGTAATGAGTATTGTTTAATTGATCTTTGCATTTTATACAGCCTATTATTTAAGTTTGATCACATTTAGTTTACATTATATGCTCAAACAGTCCGTCATTGGCATTTGTATAAAGTTATGCTCTTTTTATCAAATTCTCGAAGATGTGTTGCAAGGTATCTCTTTGAATCTCTTGCATTAATTTTGTTATGTTTGTTTTAAGGTGCTGAATATCTTGTGACTGTTTTCGTAGAATAATATTACTTTTCATGTCTGTGGCAAATTTCAATCAGATCGGACCACTTTTACGCGAGTTATCGTGCTTAAAGACACACACATTAAAAACGCAACCCAAAGCTTTATTTTATCGGTGAAGGATTATTTCCCCCATGATCCCCGGATTTGACCCCACTATATTATTTTATTTGGGGATACATAAAAATTAAGGCCTACGAAAACAATTCACAGGATATCCAGAACCTCAAAACAAACAACAAATTTAATGCAAGAAATTCAAAGAGGTATCTTGCAACACGTGTTTGGAAATTTTATGGAAAGAACATAACTTTGTACAAATGCCAATGGCGGACTGTTTGAGCACGCAATGTTAACTAAATGCGATCAGACTTAAATAATAGGCTGTATAAAATGTTAAGCTCAATAAAACAATACTCATTTCATATTTATATGTGTATTATTCAATCTTAAAAATGGGTTGCGTTAAAAAAAACACCCTGTATCTTTTGAGCCTGTTACATAGTGACCTTGCACCACAGTCTTGATTCCTCAACGCAAATCAACTAGTAACAAACTATTGGCCTATACAAACTATTGGCTTAGTGTGTAACAACTATCATTGAGCCTGCGGTGCTATAGAATTAATTGTTAGCCTTTCGCGAGACGATAATTCGATAGTTTCATTACATACAACTCTCATTGAAACAGAGTAAACGTGCCAATTTGTCTTCCTACCTTCGATTGAAAGTCAGTGACTTGTTATAATCGAAAGTATTCTTGGTATTTTCCTAAATAATAAGTACATTATTACTTATAATGGTGTTAGACTGTGCTATCTTAAACGTATTTTTCAGTAAATATACTTTAGAAAGCATAATACTACGATAGGTGAAACAAAGTACTAATTTAGCTCTATGTTATTATGACTGTTTTTTTCAATTTCCAAGTGACCAGTGGAGGACGTATTCTTTGGTGTAAACAAAGTTAGAAAGCAAACTGAAGAGTCAGAAAAATTTAACAGAATAATTCTTTATATTGCTGGTTACCCTAGGTTCTAATTTACTTTATTACGTTATAGAACGCAACGTTGTTAATCCTACAAGAATGATGAAGGAAACCTAAACATACCATCGTTTAACACGTAAAATGCTGTATATTAATGAAAATTTTTAAAAAATAAAGTGCTTATTGATTTATTGTTTTTTAATTTTTATCATTTTTTTACTTTTATCACTGAAGAAACTGTGCATGCAAAATCTTTATGTACGAAAGAATAAAACCAAAATATATTCTATTTTATATCCAACTCCTACCTAAATCCGAATTACACACTTTCAATCAGGGTGTACAACGCCCCAACAGTAGAGTAAACCTTTGAAATGGTAAACATTCCACCTTGTTTAGAATATTATGAATATATACCACCCACTAGAGCGGCAAACCGAGATTACCATTGCAAACAAGAACAAGTTGGAATAATGTTTGACAAGAGCAAACGGCGGCCATCAATAAAGTGCGATGTAATCGAAAAGTTGTGAAGGACGTGATAAACAGACTAGCCGTAACTGGAACGTTTGCTCACCCAACTCCAGGTAGAGTTGATTGATGGTGTCATAAGAGTCCCAGAAGGGTGTTTCTTGCTCTGCACGTTTGTTGTTCCCGTCCGCACCGTTCGGGTCTCTAAAGCAAATCAGAAAATGTTTCCTGTAGTGATATTAATGTTACTGTACAATGTTTCATTCCCTAGTCATAATGAAATTTAATTTATTTTTTAATTAGAATGTTACGAAATTAGAGCTCTAAAGTAAGCACATTTTATTTATTTTTTTAATTAGAATGTTACGTAATTAGAGCTCTAAGGTAAGCACACAGTTTTTTGTGTGTATTAAATAAAACTTTTGTTAAATAAGTTTTGTTTTTGATTCAAACTCGTAAACAGGATTAGTGAGTAAACAATTACGAATTGTTTCTTTTGATTTAAATAAACAAAAAAGTGTTTTTAATTAAGTTCTAAAAAGCTTGGTTTAAGTGTATCTGTTTGCATTTGTTTTTCACATAATTTAATTATCATTTCAATTACTTAATTAAACTTACGACTTGAGAATTACCTTGTATTTCCATGTACGTAAATATATTTTTCGTTGAGCAAATGCATAAATAATTAGTGATAATTGTGATATTTTTCTTCCTACTAAAATCAGTTATAATACCCTTAGTTAGTTATACAATTGGCATTTCATCCACGAA
This sequence comes from Flexamia atlantica, assembly GCA_035578135.1. NCBI lineage: Eukaryota > Metazoa > Arthropoda > Insecta > Hemiptera > Cicadellidae > Flexamia > Flexamia atlantica. The sequence goes on along the minus strand of JAQJVK010000063.1, from coordinate 446,769 downwards.
TACTTTGTAATCATTTCATTAAGCTCGAAATAAAATTATGGTTTCCTGTATTTTATAACAAAAAAATGTATTATTTACTTTACTAAGTAAAAATAACCCAGAAACTAATAGATTTAAACAGTGATACAAAACATCTAAATGATGATTTTTCGGGCTCGTGAGATCCTATAAATCCTCATGAGTTGATATGCATGAGTTAATGTTACTTCTCATGAGTTGATATGCCGGTGCAAGTATGTTTATTACAAGCCATACCATTAACCAGAAAAATACTACAACTTTTAACTTAAATTATACAAATAAAACTGTTATTGAGGTTTTATGGCCAGAAAATAAGGTTTTTATCCTGTATTTTCTATCATCTAAACATTTTAATGTACAGTCTCCTATATGGAATCAATAAGCGTAATATTTTATTCATTATTTTCTATTTTCCATAATTTTTAGGATTTATAATACGAATACGTTATATGAGCCTTTTACTTTAACTGCATTTATATATAAATCTCTTCAGCTCAGCGCCAAAAACATATTCTTAAACATCACTAAACCTCAAGCCTGCAAACATCGGACGCGTAGGAGTGGGTTATAACACCACAAGTACTTTTCAAGTGGTCTGCATACTACTCACCCTCTCCTAACAAAATTGGAAAGATAATGTATGAGCTTCTTAGAAATAGCGCCGTCTTCGCTTGAGTAGTTGTGGGGGAAGAACGGTTGGCCGCCGACGAGGGGCAGACCGAGGACATAAGGCACATCTTCTCCCCGCACGCTTCCATACCTCTGGAAACAGGCAAAGATAAAAGAATAAGACATTAATAGTAGATTGATTAATGTAAAAGGATGAATTTAGTTATATTATTTACATTTAGATATACATTTTTCATAATGATAGTACAGTATCTAATTTTTTTAAGTTAAGGAATAAAAAAATCTTGAGAAAAACATGGGACCTTTTGAGATGAAACGGGCAAAGTCTATAATAGATAGTATAATAGTAGATAATCCTGATATGGCTGAGACAAGATTTTTTTTAAGTCATGAACACAAGGTAAATAATCATTGTTCTTATTACAATTCCCACTCTTCAAATATAAAATCATAGTATGTAATCATGCATATTGCGATTTGCAAACTAGTTTCATACTGAATATCTGGACTTAAAAAAGCTTTTACTAATTTTAGAAACATAGCACATCATAAAAAATATCGCTACAAGTTCCAGAAGATTCCTCCAGGATATTGGCCATTTTCTAAAACTATTTCAGAATGATTACAGAGTTCACAAATCACATCCCAGAAGCAGCCTATGCCTCTATGTTTGTACATTTATCCAAATGTTTTGAAAACATTATCCTATGATAACCCCCCTCTTATAACCCAGAGAATATTCCATGAATGATCTCAGAACGTAATTGTGATATTCTTTAGCATTACATACATCAGGGGTTGTAAAAACGGTCAATAATACAAGTTGTAGTCAAGCCCGACGTTTCTGACTCCAGCGAATGGGCGAAATCTGTTATATCCATTGCGTATTGGCTGTTAATGGTAAATGTTGAATACTAAATGAAGAATCAGTAAGGGAGCTTAACACTTTATGGTACTTCTAATAATTTACAATTACTATTTATTGCGCTGTCAGCTATTTAATAAATTTAGCGCTGACATGGAAGATAATCGAAGAAGTACTCACTCTGCAATTTTTTCAAATTCATCTTATTAAGAATGCTTTGGGATCTTAGCTAAAAAAAATGCTTGGTTATTTATAGGAAATTCCATTGATCAGTGACAGCAAAATTATTGAGGGGTCCAACATTTAATTTTATTAAAACAATTTTGGCTTTTAATCATTTATATCCTGAAAAGCTTTAAGCTGATAAAATTAAGCTTAAAACTAAAGCTGAGATCAATGTAGGTCTGTCATCTTTCAAGTTTATTTATAACAAAATAAAAAATTACAAGATATTTAAGTTTCTGTTGACAAATAAATGCAAAAATAAATTAGGTTATGTCCCTACAATACTATTTCGTAAGGAGAAATATTCTCGGAATGTACTGATAACATGATACCTAGCTGAAAACTTCTGACAGCGTACGAAATATTTATCCCATGAATACTTGAAATATGTTAAAAATAAATGTAAACACATTATGATTAGGTTTAATGACCACATTTGAAAATTACTGTACATTCTAAGCACTTTAGGTGTAATACAGGAATGTCCGATAAAATTGTGGTGTCTGGGTTACAGCAAGAGCAAGGTCTATTATAGTCTTCTTAGTAGGTTAATTCGGTAAATATAATATCTTATAAAACGTTGGGTTTTTATTATTCTTGTCGGAGACTTATAGAAATGGAGTATTATACATTTAGAATACTTTTGAAACCTTAGCAATATTTTTATGATTGTATTTTCGATTACCTTATTTTTATTTCTTTCACCAGCAAATCTATCATTGGCAGATAATCACTCGAAAAAAGTTTTTAATATTTTTGTTTTATAAATTCATTTGTTCTGATGAAAATACCAACAAATTATCTTTATTTTCTTGGTAAATAACCTAGACTAGGTCAGACACATATTCATACGACCTACTCTTTCATCCACCCTTGGAAAAAACAAAGTTTGTTATTTAGTTATTGATTCCAATTTAGATGCACGGCATTACATAATTAACTTCTCGCTTATTGAGTTTCAGTGGCTTATGAATCAACTTTCCACTCTCATGATACGATGCATAATTAATTTCAATTATACACAGAACAATACACTTCATTAACAATATTTATTACTTTTAATTATAGTTTGGTCTGGACATTAAATTATTTTGCTCTGTAAAGCATTTCGAAACAACAATTATTTTTATTATATAATTAATTAGCTTATTATGTCTTTATTTTATTTTTTAATGAATGAAACTGTGCAAACACAGTTATTGGAAATGTTGACTACTATTACCTCAGTTTGTGACTCATTGAGTACCATTTTTTTTAATAAACTTGCTTCTAATGCTTTCTGGTCACGCTAAGAAATGATCTTAATAAATTATATTTTTTTATTCTGCGTGCCCAAATAGTGTGAACTGAATTTGGTGGGAAGTAGAATTATGGTATTTTATCTTTCCCTCAATTTATTTTAAAAAGTAATTGTATTACCTTATCTAGAGGGAGTATATACTCGTACTCTCTTGTGTTTTTATATAAGAAGGTCGGCTTGTATAATTTGCGTTATTTATTAGGGGGATAAGTGAACCTGAGGGATTTACCTGGGGGAAGTCGGTGAGCGAGGACTGGTGGCGGAAGTGTAGGAAGAACGTACCTGAGGGAAGTCGGTGAGCGAGGACTGGTGGCGGAAGTGGAGGAAGAACGTACCTAGGGGAAGTCGGCGAGCGAGGACTGGTGGCGGAAGTGTAGGAAGAACGTACCTGGGGGAAGTCGGTGAGCGAGGACTGGTGGCGGAAGTGTAGGAAGAACGTACCTGGGGTAAGTCGGTGAGCGAGGACTGGTGGCGGAAGTGTAGGAAGAACGTACCTGTGGAAGTCGGTGAGCGAGGACTGGTGGCGGAGGTGTAGGAAGAACGTACCTGAGGGAAGTCGGTGAGCGAGGACTGGTGGCGGAAGTGGAGGAAGAACGTCTTGCCGCCGCGGACGGTGTGCAGGTAGCCCAGTCGGATCACCGGCGCCGCCGTGTGACCGTCACTCAGCACTTCCAGCGTCGCGTCCCTCACACTCAGCGGGTTCCCGCTCGCCCTCTCCCAGTCCGTATACTCGTTTTTTAACGTAGAAAATATCTCGTTTAAGTGAAAAAAGTAAGCATTCCTCACATAAGTCCTTAATATTCTATCGCGTCTAGTCTCGTTAAAACCGAACTCCAAGTCTTGCGCGCTCAAGTCCAGGTAGGACTCGGTGGTGGTCAGGCCGAAGAGGAGTTCTCTCTCGGGAAAGTCGGCGAGCTCGAAGCCGCTGCCCCGCTTCTCCTGGCTGAGGTCGGCGAGGGCTGCGCCCCCCACGCCGGGGCCGTTGACGAGCACGGCGCCGTCCACGAAGGGGGCGAAGCCCGGCAGGAACCTCGGCGGGTCGATGCGCACGGCCAGCAGCTCCTGCAGATAGAGATGGTAATCGTTGTTAAAATATCGATATATAGCTGTTTCTATGTATCGGAACCATTATTATCGTGAGAAAAATATCGATATTTCTGGAGAAAACGAACACGATTCTGCAAGTACAAAGAGAGATTGAATTATTTCCAGACAGGCTTTGGCACCACAGAGCTCAAATTTCAACAATGTTCAACAATTTTGGAACTAGCAGAAATTTCAAACCGCGTAATATTATACTGCACACATTTTCACAGTCCGGGCCTTATTTCAAAACGGGTTTGGCAAGTACTAGCTACAAATCACTATTAACAAGCCACTTACAAATTTTATTACATGCACACTGACAATATGGAACATAGTAGTGATTGCCAGTTTGACAGATTACAAAGTTCATTATTTATCTACCAATATCGATTAATTTAAGGCCCTGAGAACAGCCTTAATAATGCTAACATTTTTTTAAATTACTCTTCAAACCCTGTTTTCTTAAGGCGATTTCAATCGGAGAAGAAATATCTATACACCCATATTATGGGAACAAAAATATTTATGAGCTTTTTACGATATATCGGAACTACAATATCTATATGCTTTTTACGATGTTTCGGAACAAAAATATTGATATATTTTACTATATACCGGAACTTAAATATCGATATGCTTATTACGGTATATCAGAACTAAGATAACGATATTCTTTTTATAATGTATCGAAACTGAAATATCGATATGCTTTGTACGATATATCGTAACTGAAATATCGATATGCTTTTTACAATATACGGGGCTGAAAAATCAATTTGCTTTTTATGATATATCAGAACTGAAATATAATAGTAGTTTTCATTACTAGTCTCGAAAGTGACCTATTGCGGGGCGAAATTGCATTTACGCGCAAGGTGCAGCCGAGCGTGGAAAAAGCTATCGAGCCCCGCAATAGCACTTTTGAGACGAGTAATGAACACTAATTTTTATTACTATATCGGAAAACTTGTAAACAACATTAATATTTTTTAACAAACAATCCGTCACAACGGCTATAACCTAACTGACAATGTCAGTATTTACTAAGCGATGAAACGGTTTGGTTTGAACAACAATGCAACAGCTGATCGGCCTAATGCAACAGCTGATCGGTCTGCACCGCAAAATCCCATAACGGTTATTTTCTGTCCACCACATACGCAAAGAAAGTTAACGTTATATAATTTTGCCGTGCAACAGCGGGAATAACCTATTTTCTTAGCTAATTTTACGTTTAGAAAGTGTACGTTCGTGTGTAGAGTAATGAAAATAAGATAACGATATTCTTTTTATAATGTATCGAAACTGAAATATCGATATGCTTTGTACGATATATCGTAACTGAAATATCGATATGCTTTTTACAATATATGGGGCTGAAAAGTCAATTTTCTTTTTATGATATATCAGAACTGAAATATAAATATACTTTTACGATGCATCGGAACTGAAACGTCGATACCTCCGATACATCGATACGCTACCTGGAGACTCTTGGTGCGGAGGCAGGGGGCCAGGTCGTCCTCCACCAGGTCACCGTGGCAGCCCGTCTGCTCGGCCACCTTCCGCTTGACTGCGAGCGGCTCGCGCTGCAGCGCCCACGGCGACAGCCCCGACCCGCTCAGCAGCACCACGCGGTGCAGCAGCTCTAAACACCAGTTGGCACTGACTATTTGGGTGGACAAAACTTCAGCATTCTAGGTGCATGAGTAAACTATTGAGAAAACTTCAGGATTCTAGGTGCATGAGTTAACTATTGAGAAAACCTCAGCATTCTAGGTGCATGAGTAAACTATTGAGAAAGCTTCAGCATTCTAGGTGCATAAGTAGTAGGACAATTATTAGTGATGAGTCAGTGAGTGAGGGCTTTGCCTTTTATAGGTATAGATGAGTAGAATCAACGAGTAAATGAATAATGTATGGAAACTAACGTAGGATTAAATACCATTAATATTTGATACAATATTAAATGTTACTTTCATGTAGTACTTGTCAATTAAAAAGAAATATTAGAAATTAAAGCATAAAACTGAATGAAATCATAAAACATCTGTAACGACGATTCCATCAGTGTAAGTCAATATCATCTGATTGGAACACTGAAAATGTTAACAAAACCTCATCCACTTGAATTATATGGGGAAATTAAAAACAACATAGAGAAAAATAAAATAAAATTCATTTTTCAGGAGCTTGGTGTTTAATTTCAAAAAGACCTACGCTAGTTTTAATTCGTCTAAAATCTTCTCATATGTGTATAAAATACAGAAAATAAGTTTAAGCCATAACAGCACTCAAGTGTTTGCGTGAAAAGCGGTCTAAGGTGAGATGTTGAGCGTTATAAATAGACAGAAAGACAGAAATTGAGATAAGAATTGATTCGAATTCTCTGACCTTAAAAATACAAAAATAACAAATAATTTCGTTATTCTACGCAATGTACAGACAAAACTCCAATTGCATTTATATATATTTACCGTCTTGTAATATTTACCGATTGCAGTGCAATTGTAAATATAAGTAGTGTAAAATGTAATTTATTCATATCCAGTAAATATAACAACACGTATAATGCTAATCTAGAAGTTATTTAAACATTAAGTAGACATGACAGACCAACTACAACTCCAACCTATACTACACTATAATTCCAAAACAGTAAAGAGGGTAAAATCTTATAATAATTTCAACTACTTATGAGACCTGAATGCTAAGCTCAACATTGCTATGCTTTTCCAATCAGCATTTTAGTTGAAGGTATGTATAAAACCCCTGTTCATCGCCCTTTTAACGCCCCGAAAAACAGATGAAGAAAATATTTTCATTATAAAATACTTTTCCTACCACTGCTTGGAAATAACCACATTGCCACACCTGTAAACAGTAGGCAAAACGGTTCATTTCCGCTTTCATTTCATTCCCGCTCACTAAATCAGGGTTACTTGAAATGTAGAATAGGTTAAGGTGGAAAAAAGAGAGAACTTTCGTCAAACACCACAGACCAGTTTCTATTGGTTAGAAATCCCATGACACACACCCTATTCTAAATTCGACTTGCCTTGTTCTAAATCAGCTGATTTCATTGTCACCGTTCCTATCTCACTTTCCGGTCGTTCCAATAGAATAAGCAAACATAACCTCAGTGAACTTTTGTGTACAGGTTAGTTAATAATGATAACAGTTTAACTGTGTAAATAATGGTGGTAGGAAAAATATTGTGTCTATTACGATCACAATATCTTTGCCGCTCTCGAAATGTTTGGCCGCACGCAGCTAACACTTCGCGCGCCATCTACAATTCTCGAGCGGCAATGACATACTTTGTGCTCTGAACACACAAATAACTATTTCTAATTAGTTTATTATTTTATTCTCCCCACTGACCCTTGGCGACGGGGGAGACGGCGATGTAGTTGGCCAGCGCGGCGCCCGTGCCGTGCCCCATGACGGTGATGCTCTCGGGGTCGCCGCCGAAGGCCGGGAGGTTCTCCCGCAGCCAGTGCAGGCCGGCCACCAGGTCCATCAGCCCGAAGTTCCCCTGGGCGCTGCCTCGGGCCCCGGTCTTTAAAAAACCTGAAATCAAGATCAAAAATACTTTATTGTCATTGGACTACAGTAGAACCTCGATAAGAAGACACTCGATAACACAACAACCTCAATAAAAAGTACACTTTTCAAGTCCCCTCGATACTGTAATGACACTTAATGCCTTGTTAACATGAACCTTAATAAGAAGACTCCCTTGATAACAAGACTCTTTCTAGAATTCCCTTGAGAGTCTTCTTATCAGGGTTCTAATTTTAATTACATCATATGGGCAATACGTCATAAATTTATGACACAATTATTCTACAATACAAAAAACTACATAATTACAAAATAAAATGTCTTGCTAACTAGCATTTTTTCACACAAATATTCATTGACAAGAAGGATTCCTTAGAAATTAAGAAAGCTTTCAACACTCCCCTGAACGAGCCCACCTCCAACTCTGACTTGATATGAGAGGGTATGGAAATGAAAAGCTTTATGGCAGAAAAAAGGTATGTTTTTCAAAGAAAGACGTGTTATGCTTAGGTATGACACAGTGAATATCGTTTCTGAAGTGGTAGAGAGAAGTGCCACAGATTTGAAAAAAATGCACTAGGAAAGAAACGCAGAGAAATATGTACAGACAACGTTAAAAGATTGTGTGCAAAAAATATATCCTTACAAGAATCTAACTTTTGTAAAACAATCATCAATCTGATTGCCTTCTTTTGAAAACAAAAAAAAACCTGGAGGAATATTCAAACGGCAAGCGAGGCGGTGAGGAAATATCGTGCAGTTTAATCATAGTAAGATCACAAATTGCATTCATTTTTTACAGTTCGTGTGGCAGAACAGGACCCGATACCACTTTGACAGTCCATTCAAGTTTGATATGAAATTACCAGCTGCTCCACCAAAAATGGTACTTTACTGAATAGACAACTTTAAAAAGTAGATTAAAACAGCTACAGCAGCTATACTTACGCTACAATTCGAGATGTAAGAAAACTCCTCTCGTTTTCAAGTTACCCTATTTTTAAGTTTTTTATTTAATTTTTTACATACATTCTACAGAACGTAAAACGTTGTTTGAACGTGTTTTTCTCTCTACATTAAACGGCACTCACACAAAATTCCGCGCAGAACAATTAATGTGTTCTACTGTTTTTTATTCATATTAATTTAGTATAAATTTTGTTTTAAGGTCACTTATGTAAACGAGATTGGTTTCCTTACCTCTCGAAACGTAGTGCAATTTTAACAAGAGAAGCGGAAGGCAATGTCTAAATAATTAAATATTAATAACAAATCTTCGCAATTATGAATTTTAAAAACACAGTTAATCAATTCCTTTACGTAACCCCTGATATAATCCCCTACATACCGTTCAAACTGCCTGCTCCGTGCTAAGCTTTTAAATCTGGGACCATTATTCAACAATAGTTTCACTTTCGAACTTTCCAATTACTAAATTCCTTGCCATTGTTTAAAAAATCAGCTATCTTCCTTACTCTTTAACAATTTTTAATATTAAATACTACACAATCCAAATGTAGTAAGTAATTGTTATATTTTAACTATAAAAAGTTAAGTCAAGAGTCCAAGCTACCCTAAATATATGGTATGAAAAATAATAAAACTAACACAACCATTTATAAGATTAATAAAACATGTAGATAGAGCGAATCAACAATGATCATTAGCTGGAACGACAAAAAAGAAGGACAATCAATACGTTATATGCCCTGGAATAAATCAAACGAGTTGAACAATCCAAGCACCGTAATCGAACGATGATTTAGGCCATTGACGATCACTGGAGGTTTAATCTAAAACCAATCCGCTGATAATAAATCTCAGCAGGATCAATTTATTGCATAACTCTTTAGAGAGTTTGAGACGGAAAAATAATCCATTGAGCCCTTTAATTGATTCAGTTGCTGTAATGATACTGTGAATTCTGTAATACTTGGTTTTTGATTCGTTTTTACTTTGTTTACGTGAATTTCCTCTTCAGAAGATATTAGATTAATCAGTAGAATTTAAATTTGTTTAATAGACCTTTTGATACAAAGCATTAAAGGATAAATCCGATTTATTCTTCCTAATTTAGTTTAAGCTATAAACCGAAATGGATTTTTTTTAGTTGATTAAACTGAAATGGTTTTCTTTAAATTGAAATCAAACTTGAAACGTCCAGTGCCAAATAGTATCCCTTTTCCATTAATAGATATGAATCATCAATAAAAAAGGTACAACAATATCAAATTTAATCCGACAATTATTTTTAATTAAAAAGCTTTGCATCCCCTAATTTGCAGTATTAGTTAAGAAAACCTTTATTATGCTACCATCATTGTTATCATCCAGCTTAGTTTGACTTTTTAGGTAAAGGAATGAAACAGATAATTTATCAAATCGTAAAATCTGTCGGTGTCCATTAACAGTGTTAAAAGCGTCATTAATTTTTATAAATTGTTAAACATTTTCACAGGCTGTGAAGTGTCATCTCCATTTATAGTCTATAATAATACATTCAAAAGTTTAGCACGTGTGAAATCATTGCCGTCTCTAGTAACGAGGCCACGGCCTTCGACCTGACATCACCGCTTCTCAAGGGTTTTGTTTGCATACTGAAAACCCTTACAGAGCCAGCTGGTTAAAAAAAAAAACAATACCCCCGTTGGAGCAGACCTGCATACTCAGCGAATTTCAAATGCAAACAACGTATTTCAATCCAACATAGCGAGATTTGATATGTTTTGGTAAGCTCCATAAGAATAACATGGGGAGTGAGTATGCAGGTCTGCTGCTACAGGTATTTTAAAAATGGATGGTTTTAATTCAATATCTAGTAGATCTGAACTAAAAGAAGCTATTTACCAAGTTTTATCAAGATATGTTGAGAAATAACTGAGATATAGAATTTTACTTATTTCCCATAAGGTTAACATTGGGACAACGTACTGTGTTTACCACTTTCAATATCTCGGTAACCAATGAACATAGAGCAGTGATTCAATATACTAAATTGTTTGTTTTTTTGAGCTGAATTCAATGGTGCCAACAAAAATTGGATAAATTTTATTTTTCTATGTAAAAAAACTCAAAAAACCCATTTTTTGGGGGATTTATCCCCCTTTACCCCCCTTCCGGTGGTCCAATCGGGCTGGTTCACGAACTCGTCCGAATAATTACTACTTTACACGCTTGTGCCAAATTTCATTCCGATCGGACCATTTTTGCGAGCGCTATCGTGCTTAAACGAAAAGTTATCATGGTCTCGGGCTTGGGTCTTACCATGAGACCTACGGTAATAGCTTCTTCCCTATAGGGGAAATTCGCTAAAAAGCAGTGCCGTAAGATAGAATGGATAAACAAATCAGCTGAACCCTAAGGCGCGATGTTGCTTTTTAATAGCGCCGCGGCCTTGTATTAGAGAATGGCTATGGTGAAATACCAACATTAAACTTACTTTAGACAGTACCCGTAACTCAACTTTATCAACGTTAAATTAAAAGTCTTATCTTGAATCAAAAATAGAAGATGTTATGAACGCCAGTTTTTCTAGGATAACGTCGATTTTTTCAGTTGACTCTCACTAACTCAAGGTATTTTGAGTTTTGTAGAGTTCAACTTAGACATGGTTCATGTTATAGAGGTAATTCTCACTTAATTTAGATTTTCAGGGCTAATTTAATTCGAGATTTAGAGGTAAAAAATGAAAATTCTAGTTACAGAAGCAAAGAATAGTGACCCTGGACCGGTTATGACTCATTGGATCATTGGACACGTTGCGACCTTTACGTCTGGGTTACGACTTACAGAGAAAATGTCCGTTGAGTTTTCATATGGTGGTAAAGAGCAAATTTAATTCGACCTACCTTCTGAGCTTCGAGTTATAAGGATAACTTTTGCGTTGCTTCGACACAGAGGAAAAGTATAACATTTCAAGCTACTCGTGGTTTTCCTTCCGACATAGACATAGGGGGACGAAAACAATTAGAGTAATAGAAGATTTCCAAGTATCGAGTTTCGAGTTGTCGAAAGCCGACTGTGCGTACCCATAAGACATAAGACATAAGACACTTTATTGATAATTTGGCAGTTGAATTACACCCAGAGACAAGTCAATATTATCCATGTAGCTATTTGTACGGTCATACTTAATATCACAGTTAATTACCCAGAATGCCCAGGCGGTAGTTGATGGTGACGACGATGATGTGGCCGTAGCTGGCGAGCACGCCGCCGTCGTAGGGGTTGCCGGAGTTCCACTCGTAGCTCTCCCCATGGATGTACAGGAGCGTCGGCAGCGGCCCCTGGTGGTGGTCGCTGACTACTCCTGCAAAGAAACAGTCGCCTTTATAACGTCGGGAAAGAATACTCGTAAAGGATAACGTAAAGAAATAATCGAACTGGCAACGCCGCTTTTCGATGGCTTTTCGTATAGAACAAATCCTTACAGAGCCAGCTGAAGAAGAGGTAGTGGCATAAGTATAACTGGTTTCAAGACTTAAACCCCCCGTCCATAAGCCCAATGCTAAAATTAAAATTAGTTTTACGGACGGACTGGGCCTTAAGTCTTGAAACCAGTTGTATGTATAAATTAATCAGCTGAACGCTTTGGCACGATTTTGCTATTTATTATTTGTTAGCGCTGCGGCCTGTTGCTAGAGGTGGTTTTGCCGTGCGTTAAGGTCATCTTAAATATAGGTATAAAATAATTCCACCTTCAATAATTTATAGTTGATATCCTGTTTACAATAACCTCGTTAAGTTTCCTTTTATTTTCTATGGATACGGGAAAACAAAATTATTTTCGTTGCTTTTATTTACTGATTCAATAACAGTGTAGTTTTAAAAACCCATATTATAAAACAAGCACTAGTATAGGTAAAACATTTTTTCGTCTAAGGTTTTTTTTATATTTTCATATAGGGTTTTTGGTCATGAGAATTCCATTAGTCACAAGACTGGAAACAATCAGATTTAAGTCTTGCAGTCCTTCGAAGTACCCTTTTTATTGTTATGAACATTTTAACCAAAACAGCCCATTCATAATATATTCTGGTTGTTTTTATTTTATCCCAGCAACTCCCGGTCTCCCGGTACTGTATTCTTATATAGTGGTAAACGAAACTGCCCCGATATTTTGGTACTTTTGAAACAACACAACTGCCCCAGCCATATTAAATACAAATTATTAATTATTAATATAAATTTTATAGGCTAAATATATAACAATAAATATATCATTACATTTATTTATCTAGATGGTCTCTAATGGATCTAATGGATGTAATTTTGAATCATATGAATCGAAATTACAATGTATAAATTTTATATTTTGGATTTATAACCAAACATATCCTCAGCCAAGTCACAACATATTTCTGTATTGATAATGACAAGAAATTGCGTTTGTTTAATATAATAAGCTTGAAATATATAATTTATACTGTTAAAATTTTTTTATAAGTAACTTACTATAAAATAATATTACAGTAAAGCCAACATGAATAAAAAATGCCGTAATGAATTCTAACGATAAATATAATTACCATTCAAAACAAGAAAATGTATTAACAATTCATATGAGTAATAAAGCAATAAACGTATTATTGTGTTTTATTTGACAATACAGTTTTCACACAAAACAATGAAAGATCTACTGTTTCTATTGAATATTTAACTAAAATAACCACACGCAGGTAATTCAGAGTTTTTTCATATGATAAAAAATATCAATGGTCTCATTTGTCTGGAGAATAGAGCAAATTGGACTGTAAACAAAGGATATTACTCCTTATTGATGTATTGATATTTTTTACCTCTTTGTCTTTATGTGTAACATGTGTTTTATTTAATTACCCAGCAACAGTTTTATTTAGAGGAGAATTTTTTGTAAACGTAATGGTGGTTTTGAAATTAATAATTTTTTAGATGAGGCTCCTTAAGTCATAGTATTTAATTATTTTTATTTAGTGATAGTAATAAAAACTCAAGTCTTTACCTTTCGATTTTTGCCTTTAGTCATAACTTGATTTTTGGCTACTCATCACTATAATAATAAAAAAAATCTCGTTATGAAAAACAATTTGTTTTTTTTATATTATGCTCATTACTATAATATTAAAATACCCCCGTTGCAGCAGACCTGCATACTCAGCGAATTCCAAGTGCAAAACAACATATTTCAATCCAACATAGTGAGATTTGACATGTTTTGTAAGCTCCATAAGAATAACATGGGGAATGAGTATGCAGGTTTGCTGCTACTCATGTATGTTTAAACTGGTTGGTTTTAATTCAATATTTAGTAGATCTGAACTAGAAGAAGCCATTTACCAAGTTTTATCAAGATATGTTGAGAAATAAGCGAAATATAGAATTTTACTTATTTCCCATAAGGTAAACATTGAGACAACGTACTGTGTTTACACTTTCAATATCTCGGTAACCAATGGATTTAGAGCAGTAATTCAAAATACTAAATTTTTTGTTTTTTTGAGCTTAATTCAACGGTGCCAACAAAAATTTGATAAATTTTATTTTTCTATGTGAAAAACTCAAAAAACCCATTTTTGGGGGAGTTTATCCCCCTTTACCCCCCCTTCCGGTGGTCCGATTGGGCTGGTTCACGAACTCGTCCGATTGATTACCACTTTACACGTCTGTACCAAATTTCATTAAGATCGGACCATATTTACGGCCGCTATCGTGTTAACAGACATATATATAGATATATATATATAAATTCGAACGAATGGTGTTTTTTGCTTCTCGGGACCCCAAAATGAAAAGTTAACATGGTCTCGGACTTAGGTCTTACCATGAGTACTGCCGTAATAGCTTATTCCTTTAAGGAAATTCATTAAAAACAATAGTCAAACGCCAAATAATAATAACGCCATCACGAAAAATTCATAACGTCAAGAGTTAATAATAAAACATCTATAGTAGGAGTTTAATGCAGACATACATATATGTAAACGAATTTCTGATATTATTTGATAAGCAAAATATTCAGTTATTAGTTTATTCTAATTCAAAAAATGTAATAAAATTATATATTAAATTTACATATTGTAATTTAAATTTTTTAAAATACATATACCCAATATTTACATGAAAATATATCTGCACAGTTAATAAAAGAAACGTCACAGTACATTTTATATATAATAAGTTTTAAATAACATAAAACATGTACTCCGCAAATTATTAAAGCAATGCATGTTCAACAGTGCTAAATAAATTTAAACAACTGTCGAGACTAATGATCTGTCAACTTTGAAATGAACATTTAATATTATGGCAACAGTATATTGTCTGAGTTTGGCGTGAAGCGTCGAGTTTAGAAATTACACATCCAATAGAAGATGTTTCAGTTTGAAAGCGGAGAAGTTAAGCTCTGATTCGTCACTTTAGGTCTTCACGTAGTGTCAGTTTTTCAAGAGTAATAAGATTGTGGTATTAAATCGTAACTACTATTACATTTGTTACTATGCCATTTTGAACATTACACGACTATATATATTATTCTTTAATAGAATCTTCGGTTGTTGGGGGTTACATTCATAAACATATATAAAACTTGGCGTAGGTAATTGAATCATTGGCAAAAGAAAATTGAAAACAGCAACAATTTTAGGTAATTGTATCATTTTTTCTGAATAGAGGTTTAAGAAAACCTTCTGCAGCAACTGAAATTAGTTTACACTTTTTGACAAAATTAAGTTTTATTTCTGAATAAGAGGGAAAAGGAATATTGTTAAATAGGAATGTGGTATTTTTATTGTAATAACAATGAGGAGAGAAAATAAGTTTAAGGTTATGAGAAAAGTTGATTTTATCCTTTGCATAAACGCTTTGCATCACCTACACAAAAAGGATTTTAATTCAAAGATCTTCAATCACATAAAATATTTATTACTTTCAGATTTTTGTGCTTTACGTTTTACTTAATTTGCTACCTTTTCAAGAATAAGAACAACATTCTCCGCAATTATTTTATTTTTTTCCTATAGAAGAATGGTAGTTTACTTTACGTTTAGTTGTTCGTAGTTTTATTATTAATACTTTAACTTTAGCAGAAGGACATGTAATACTGTAATGTACTTCTTGTTACCCTTATTAGTTTTTTCTTATCAAAAAAACTGATCATCACAATTTTAATTTATGTTTAGTTAATTGATAACACTTTCTAAAAACAGTAATAATGGTTTTGTTATACCCTTTGTGCATTGTAAGCCTTAAATGTAAATCGTTATTAACAATTTCCTGTTTTAGGCTAAGTAATAATAAATTTTAAAGAAAATACAATTTGGAAACAATAAAATGGAGAAATATACATTTTTACACTTATCTAGCTTATAATGTAAGTGTTTTGTAAGCTTGCTTCAATTTATCAATGCGGAAGAACAGTGACGAAGGTTGTTTGTGGTATCGGCAACCTCACTTCCGCACTGCTTGCAGGCTAGACAAAACACTGCAATGCACTACGGAATTGAAGCCGTCGAACCGGAAGTCCAAGCTGCGTTTCCGGTGCTGCTCTGTCAAGTCGGAAGTTCTCGTATCACTACGGGAAGTTCTTATATCACTACCGGATTCTCTTTCAGTCTCCTGTATGTTGATTTATTCCTGGTACACCACTTTCTCTTGGGTAATACGGGGTGTTTCCAAAATACTCATCATATTTATAGGTTTGTATTTTTAAACTAATGATCGTGAGGAAATGAGGATACTTCAATACCATTGGGTGACTGATAACGTTTCTTACATACCATTTATAGGTGCTTAATAAGGCTCCCTTTAGACACACAGCATATGTCTATGCGATAATCAAATTCGTCCCTCACCTTAGCTAGCATGTCTGGAGTGATGGCTAAACTCATGCGGTTCCTCAGTTCATCCTATGAGGTTGGAAGGGAAGGGATGCAACCAATGTATTTTGACAATACTAATAAATATATCAAACAGTAAGGTTCGGTGAACTTGCAGGCGAGTGAAATTATTTTAAAGTTATTATAATATATTTTTAATCTCCATCGTATTGAACTATAGAATATAGCAGCTTCTCATACATCATAAATCATAGAAAAAAGTAATTTTAAAAACATTATAAAGATTAAAAAAACAATCTTCTATACCAAAGGATAAGAGAGAATCTACATGGAAATGTTTTTCTCTCCGAGTAAGGACGGTGCGAGAGCACTGCGGTGGCAATAGGGGCTTGTCAAGGGCTCAATTTTGGCCCGGATCCAAGACTTCGTGGTGCCAAACTCCGCTGCACCTTCATTCTCTGGATCGGCTTTTTTGTATCAAAGGTATAATTGCTTTATGAGACGTTTAAAGAATTTTACAAACTCAGTTAAAACCATTTATTAGAGGAAAACGTTATGTGCAACAACATTTGCTAGTGTAGATGTTTATTGAAATGTGAAAGAACTTTTTATATAAAACTATACATTTTCATAGTTATGTTTAGGAATTGAATAAAGACAGGTTTACTGTAACTATTGATCTCTTAAACTGCTATGTTATTTTTTTCTAATAATACATATTTCGTCATCAAACCAGGTATACAAAGAGTTCTCCATAACACTGCTCTTATCTTTAGTGGACCCCAGAGCCGATTCACCCATTTATAACCGAAAAGAGATAATTATAGCGCAAAAGACTAATAAAATATCAGAACTTGATTAGTACACTAATCGTAAGTGGTAAAAAGTATTTAAAACCGTAAACATAAGTAAATTAAATTAAAAACAAAAACTGAGGATTGCCATATGGCAATTAGAAACAACTCTATAATAACATAATAGATTTTTTTGCTGCTGTAAGCTTAATTCAACCGCAAGGTACGAAGAGTATTTAGATATACAATATTTAATTATATAAATTTACTCGTGATTGAAATTATTGATAAACATAACAGCAATGGTTCGTGTAGTTAACCATATGGGATTTGTCGGATTTTTACGTTTAGAATAATGTTTTTTTTTTTTTTTTTTTTTTTTTTTTTTTTTTTTGGGTAGGAGGTGGAATGCGTTTACGCACACTGAGGGGCTCGTTGTCCCCTCAGTAGTGTCGGACTCCCACGAGCTCGATGTCCCGTGAACTACCGACTAAACCACCTCCCTTGGCACCGAGGACACTAGCCTGGAACTGTTTCACACATTACTTCGGGCTAGGCCTTTGATATTACGCCGCTAGGGCAACCTCCGTGGGGAAATGCTGAGGATTAAGGCCGATCGAGGTCGACCTTTTTCGCCCGAAGAATGGCCTGGACGTAGTGCTGGACACAGTTCCAGTTGCCCTCTCCCTGGAGCATAGCTCCGACGATGTTGTTTGGGCTGACGACCACGCCGATCTCAGATGAAAGTGAGGCTCGGCGGACGTGCCAACGGTCGCACTGAAAAAAGGTGTGCTCGGACGTGTCTGGGATGCCGGGGCAATACAGACAGTCCGGGCTGGCGACTTTGCCCATCCGGTGCAGATAGGCTCGGAAGTACCCGTGTCCAGAAAGAAACTGGGTCACGTAGTAATCGACCTCGCCGTGCTGCCGCTCCACCCATGGTCGGACGGATGGTATGAGCTGGAAGGTCCAACGTCCCCTCGGCTCGGCTTCCCAGTCGCGCTGCCAGGAGTCGAAGCTGCGATCGCGCTCTTCCCTGGCAGCTGTTTCCCGGCCCACTTCAGGCCTCCTCCGGTATATCGCCTGCCTCTCCCTCGCGAGGAAGAGGACGGGGATGACTCCGGCGATCACCATCACAGCAGGCTCGGAGACTGTGCGGTAGGCCGAAGCGACCCGCAGAGCTCCTCGACGCTGGACTCGGGCAAGCCGGTCTCGGAAGACTCGCTTCTCGAGTGCGTGAGCCCATGCCTCCGCCCCGTACAGCAAGACTGACTGGACGGCAGTCATGAGCAGACGGCGCTTGCAGGAACGAGGACCGCCGACATTGGGCATAAGCCTACCAAGGGCAGCGACACCCTTAGCGGCTTTGTCGGCGGCGCGCTGGATCTGCTCGCCGAAAGACAGTCTGCTGTCGACCATGACTCCCAGGTACTTTGCAGCAGGCTTAGTCTCGAGTGTGACGTCACCTATCTGCACCGGGAACACGGTGTTTATCCTCTTTTTGGTGAGGACGACGATCTCCGTCTTACTGGTAGCCAGGGACAAGCCGTGATCTCGCATCCACCCGTTGACCTTGGCCATTACTACGCTGAGCCTCAGTTTTGCCTGCTCGACGTTCCTCGCAGCGATCAAGGCAGCGACGTCGTCAGCATAGCCAACGAGGCGGGTCTCATCGGGCATGTCTAGCCTCAGCAAGCTATCGTAGGACACGTTCCAGAGATCTGGTCCGAGAATGGACCCCTGCGCAGCCCCGGAAGTGATGGGAATGCGCCGCTGACCTTCGGTCGTGTCGTACAACAGAACGCGGTCTGACAAATACGCTTCTATCATACGCAGGAGGTAGGAGGGAACTTGGAACGTATGCTCAAGCGCCCACAGCATATCGCTCCACCTGGCGGAGTTAAAAGCGTTCTTCACGTCGAGCGTGACAAGAAGGACCACGCGGCGCGACCAGTGGTTGTGGTCCTCCGCCCTCCGCACTGCCTCAACTACCTCCTGAATAGCGTCGATGGTAGAGCGACCGGATCTGAAGCCGTACTGCTGCGGGGACAAGTCCCCCGCAGAGACGATGGCCTCGGTCAGCCTGACGCGCAGGAGCTTCTCAAGCACTTTCCCGGCCGTGTCGAGCATACACAGGGGTCGGAAAGAAGAAGGGGTCCCCGGTGTGCTCTTCGCCTTCGGGATAAGAACAAGGCGGGCAACCTTCCACGACGAAAAGAAAACGCCTTCCGCCAGACACGCGTTGAACATGTCGAGCAGAAGCCTTGGATTCACCTCCGCAGCGAGCTTGAGCACCTCCGCCGGAATGCCATCGGGACCGGGCGCTCTTCTGGGTCGTAGGGATCGGACGGCGGCGGTGAGTTCCTCTTCCCGGAAAGCTGGGAAGGCGCCTACCTCTCCGAATTCCCTGACTGGCCGAACTGGGTGGCTGGGAAACAGTGTGTCGACGACGGCGGCCATGGCTTGTGGTTCCATGACCGCAGGTGGTGAGCGAGCCCCTAGCTTCTGGGTTACAAGTTTGTAGCCCGTCCCCCAGGGGTCGTTGTCGATATCCTGACACAGCTGTTTCCAGCACCTGACTTTACTCCGGTTGATGGCACCGCGGAGCTCTCGGCGGGCCGCTCTGTGCTCAGCCGATCTGGCATTTGCATCAGGGCGGTTTCTGGCTCGCTGCGCAGCTCGTCGGAGACCAAGACATCTCCTCCGGAGTTCCGCGATTTCAGGCGTCCACCAGTAAACCGGCTTCTTCCTGTGGCGGCGGGATACTCCGGGCATCGACTGCTCACATGCGGTCGCGATGAGTCGCATCGTCGATGCTGCCAGATCTTCGGCACTTGTGAAATTCACAATGCTCTGGTCCTTAATTACTTCTTTAAAAGTGTCTTTGCTCAGACGACTGGTGTTCCAGCGTCGAGCCAGAGGAGCAGGTTCAGCGCGCAATCGCGCGCCCTCGGGAAGGACCTTGAAAAGGATCGCCTGATGGTCGCTTGAGGAGTAGTCCTCGCAGACACGCCAGTCGGAGATCCGCTGGGCAATCCCTTCAGAGGCAAGAGATATGTCAGGGATCGTCTCTCTGCACCCCGGACGGCGAAAGGTGGAAATGCCGCCCGTGTTGAGGATACAGAGGCCCGACCTGGCAGCCGACTCGAGGACGTAACGTCCTCGAGTGTCGGTCCGCGGGGAACCCCATTCCACGGCTTTGGCGTTAAAATCGCCACCGACTATGACCCCGCCAGAGGTGTTCATGATCTTATCCTCGATGGAATCGACCATGTGGCGGTAGTCTGCGATCGGTTGGTTAGGCGTGAGGTAACAGGAGAAGACGGTGAAACCCCTGCTCCTCACCCAAACGAAGCCGTTGCCCGATCCGGAATCGAGAACAGGCACCTTCCCGAGGTCCAAGATCCAAATCGCCGCAGTGCCGGAGGGGTCCGAGAACCACTGCGCAGAGCGTCGGTTCTGGTACTGCTCACTGAGAAGCAGTAGGTCAGCACCCTGCTCCGTGGCGAATTGGAACAGCAAGTCATTTGCTGTCCTGCTCCTCTGCATATTAAGTTGCAGAACACTGATCATTTCTGTTGGTTCTGGCGAAGCTCCTGAATGGCCCGCCTGTACTGCCCGCAACGACCAGACCCAGCGGAATGCTTGACCCGGTCGCCCTTCAAGCCGGCTTCTGTACACAGGACACAGGACAACGCTGCGTTGCACGCGCTGGCCCTGTGGTCCTGGCCGCCGCACTTGAAGCAGAGCTTGCTTCTATCGGGTCCAGAGCAGCGATTAGCGACGTGACCGAACCCCAGACATTTGAAACATCTGGAGGCCACGAGCTTCTCGCGTACCCGACAGCTCACGTACCAGATCTTCAGGTGGCCCTTCTCCAGGAGCTTCGCAGCTGCTCTGGCTCCCAGCGTAAGGATCGCCACCTTCTGGCCTCGAGCATTCGCCTTCGAGACGAAGGTCTTCACCTCGACGTTTTCGCCGATAGCGGATTTGACAGCTGCAGTCACCTCCGCCTCGGTCGTCAGCTCGTCGAGGTCCCTCACCTCCAGCGTCGACTTGGGCTCGAGAACGCTGACAGTCGCGTTCGCCCCCAAGATGTTCTTCAGGTCTTCGCTGAAGGCGGACTTGCTTTCGGAGGCGTCCCCGAGTTCGACCAGAAGATCGCCGGCTCGGGTCTTCCTCATGGCCTTGATAACGGCGCCCTTCTCATCGGGCTTCGCTTTGCTGCGAATCTCGCCCAGCACGTCGGCGTAGGATTTCCCCTCCGACGGCTTGATGAGAAGGGCGTTTGGCCGCGTCCTACGTGACCTCTTCTTCGGCGCCTTCTTGTTGTCCTGAGGGCCGGGCTGGCTTCCAGGCTGCTGGGGTGGGACTTTCTTCTTCTTCCCCTTCCTCTTAACGACGTCGGTCCATTTCTCGGGGTCCGATGTCTCCCCTGGACCGTCACCTCTGGGTTTCTTCTCAGCCTCCGGTTGGGCGGGGCTGGAAGCAGCCCGTTTCCCACCGGCCGGCTGAGCCTTAACGCGCAGTGATGGGGTCGTCTGCGTCGAAGCAGTCACCGACTCGCACGACTGCCAAGATTTCCTCAGCTGAAGGATGTGGTTAAGGCTAGTCTCCAACTGGACTATGCCTTCCTGCACATCCCTGCTGATGTTCTTCTGCCTGCCTGTCGCGGCCTTCATGACAGCGAGGGTGGCGAAGCACTTTTGAAGGTGCTCCTCCTCCTGCTGCCTGGCAAGTGCAATCACCGCCTGGAAGGGGGACGGGTCGGTGTGCATCGACTCAACGCCGCCTGAGGATGCTTGCTCGGTGAGCACCGGTGTTCTTGTCACCGAGGCAGTTGGTGTCGCTCGGCCTTGTGGCGACCTCGCGACACGAGGCTTCCGGCCAAAGGGGTCTTCTACCTCGACGTCCCCACTTTGAGAGGGTAGGCGAGGAAATTGATCCCTCTGGTTCGTTTTTGGGGTTAGGGTACCCCGGGAAGGTTCTTGCACCTTTTGAATAGTTTTTTCTTGTGAACCGCTCATAATGTCTGGATTAGCCCCCAAGACTGGGCGTTTGTTACCCCCCAAAACAGTGCCCCAATGTGAATGTCAAAACCGACCCGTCGCCAGAGCAACTATATCCGTGCTCGACCGCCCCCAAAACACCGGCGGTCCCAGACGAGCAGTGGCCTCGGCAGAGCCCCCCCGTGACCGCAGCAGGGCCCTATCCGGTCGCCAACCGGCACCACCACGGCCAAGGGGATTTTCGCCGGCTGATAGGGCAGCCAGGTCAGCTGGCTGGGCTGACCCGGGCCCCTGTACTATCCGGCAGCCTGGGAGGTGCAGAACCCAGTTTTTAAGCTGTACCCTCTGCTCGTCCTAGACCCCCAGCGCAGTGGAGGCTGAAGAACCCAGAGTCACCCCGGCAAGTAGGCCGGAATGATTTAGAAAAAACAACCAGGCTATTGAAATGAAACGGAGAATGCAGTTGTGAAAAGGAGACGCGAAAAAGGACCATTGCGTCCCCCTCCCCTTTTAGTCGGCTCTTACGACAAGCAGGGGATACTGTTGGACATTCTGTCCCGGCCCAACACGGGAATTTAGAATAATGTTAATTTCCAATATACATCTAACAATAGTTCCAATAGCGCTAGTAACCCTTATGACCTACAAATCTTTATATATTAGTGACTAAAAAGTGTTGTGTATTTTGCATTTTACATTATTAATCTAAATGACGTTTGTTTTGGTTTTATATGATTTTTTTGTCATACAAAATTGCGTGGATATTACAGTTTCGGTTTGTTTTATTATGAATTGCACGTTATAAAATATCGACATTAAATTCTCCAAAAGAATAACCAGGCTTAATTCAAATTTTGATAGAAAATAATGAACGTCCGGCAGCCAATTGGATAAAAGGACGGACGCCATGATGGATCTGCCAGTCTGTCATTGGGCCTGATGATGGTTGGTGTGTCCAATCAAAATCAATCACCATTTTCCACCATTTTTTATATTTACCATCTTGTATGTAAATACAGTATTAGTGTAAATATATTTTTAAGTATTTTTAATTGGATTCTTGCGGACATTTGCCATCACTGATTAGTAAAAAACAAGTTTCACGACGTTTCGGGATCTGACTAATCAGTGATGGCAAATGTCCGCAAGAATCCAATTAAAAATATAAAATCACCATCACCAACAATGAATTTCAAACAAAGAATATTTTTAAGTGTTGTTAAGACATTTTTTCATTTACATCCAGGGAAAATAATTCTAAAAAGGAAATATTTTTTAATATAGTAGGTACACGATTCCTTGGCTATTTAGTAGACATAATCGCCGATTTGCTTTCATCAAAGTATACTAAAAAGGTATAAGGATCCATAAAACATCTAACCAGAGAGAAGTAAAAGCACAAGTATATTTCCGTAAACACAAGAAACACCTTTTGGCCCTTCAAAATACATAAAAATATAAAATTATAAAAGTATGATGGATTTTTCTGGGTTCCTTAATTATTTTCCTCAAATTTTATTTGGGTTTCACCTTAACTATGTTTTTTTTACTCCAGTAAATATCGAAAAACAGGCAAACTCGGAAAATGGCATTTGAAAACATGTTTTTGAGCCCATCATCGTGATAATTATAATTATTAGCGTTGGTTAACTATTATAATAGCTGACCGATCGGAATAAAATTTCTGTGCGTACAAGACTTCAACCCATAGACTATTTCAACCTATAAAATATGTTCCGTTTAGCTATGGGCTCTTTAAGCCCTTCAAAACGCTCTTTAATAAATTAGACTTTTTCATGGAATTAAATGGGAAATTTTGTTTTGAAATACAAAATTAAAACTAATATTTTTAAAAAGAAATGTTAAACACAAAAAAGTTTTATTTTAGAAATGCCTTTCAAACAAGAAAGGTTTATCAAGACTGGAATACTATTACCGGAGTCATAGCCCAATTAATTTATGAAATTAATGGCGGCCATCCTTGATGGCTGATGTGGGGGTGTTCTACGCGAATTCAAGGTTAATTCTTCGGACTGGTATTGTGTTGTAACCTTGAGAGTTCGTACAAAATAACAAAACTCGCCATTGGTCCAAGGGAAAATGTAATATATTACTGGTGATACGTACGATACAAATTTAACATTACAATACTTTTGAGTTTTAGAAATCAGATACAAATAATAATAGTTGAAATCTTGATGTGGAGAGAATTTTAGAAAAGTACAATTAAAGTAATTAAATTTAATTATTGAGTGGGCTGAGAAATCTTGCTTCTTGATCTTGAGTCTATCCAACACCACACTGAACACAGGAAACAGGAGACAGGAAACACAATTAATTCTTGATGTAAACCAATCACTATTCACTATTTTAATTTTGAATATTTTAAGCCTATCTCAGCTGACTTTACAAATTTAGTTTTTGGAAAGGATTTTGGAGCCAATAAAAATAAAGATACTAAACAAAGTAAAATGTAAAGGGAATCATATTAAAAATTCTGAAACGTAAATAAATAAAGGTATTATTTCTCGTACAGGTATCTTCTATACACTCACCAAGTGGCTAAGCTGTATCAAAAAGTGCAAGGTTTTGGTGAAAACGTATGCTAACCACACGCCCTAACAGAAAATGCTGAATGGGTTTTTGACACTGTCCTAAATATATAGAAAATCAGCTGATGTTGTCTTACATCATCATAGGTGGCAAAACAGTATATTTCGCAACAAGGGCCGAAAATGTAGTTATGCCATCTCGAGATGGTGTTTCAAATTCGAGAATTTTAAACAATCGAGTGCTGTAAAATCCTTTCGACCGAGGTGTGACACTATTTTTTGCCACACTAAACAATGAAATAAACTCTATATAACTGTTTAAAATCTGAATATTTATTTGACACCCTTAAAAACTAAATTTTGATATTATGAGTAATGGTTTAAATTATTTTCCATGGTTGCCAAGCAAGGACAGCAATAAAAATCAAATGAACTCCCCTAGCCTTGATAACCGATTGAATGCCGTATTGTTAAGAGATGTTCGCACGTTGTTTCAAACAAATAAACGATCAACTGACTATCGGCCTTATAACGGTAAAGAGCTATTTTCGACCATATGGCTTATGTAAAACAGGTGATTTTGTCGTAGAGTGGGGAAAACTCCTTATTAATTTTCTAAACTCTAAATAACAATGTTTGCATACCTATCTTAGTCCAAACAATATCGGAGATAATTTCGTACAAAACACATGATTAACTTGTGCTAAAATTATAGCTATATTATATTTTGAGTAGTAAATATCCTCTAAATGTACTAGTTTGTATAAGTTTTAAAGTCTCCAAAAGAGAAAAATTATTGAAACTCTCTACAGTAAACTCTAGTAAACCAAAACATTCACAGAAACGTTTCAGTTTTCAGTTTTGAATAATCAGTAAAATGTGGAACGAACAGCGAAGGGTCCGTCTGACGGTCAGCTGCGCAACACATAAATTACTCCCCCTTCCTTTGCCATGTTCAGCCATTTAGTTGAGTGTAACATATTGCCGGCGCGGCGTGTTGTGTGTGGGTATCAATATGCGGTGCCACTATACTTCCCGACCATCCCCTGCCCCCTGCACGCCTACTCTGGACAATAGGAGGGTCTCATTGTTGTTTAAACCGAAATTTAGAATATAAATTTATTTTAAATAGCTTGGAAAAGTTTAAAACTGTATACGAGGACAAAATTGTTTGAACTTTATGAAAGTTAATTTTTTTAAAGTAATATTATAAACCATTAAATAAGCATATACATCCAAACGATTAGTATAAACTAATATAAATACCATATTTTTGATCAAGAAATGTTATTTCTGTCAAAAGAGTTGAGTGCGACCGAGCAATTCTTGGCCCATAAAAAGTATAAATATGAATGTACTTGTACAACTGAAAACCAACCAAACAACAATCCTGATATCAAATACTAACACTAAATAAAACATTTATTTTTTGACTGATATTTAAAGCCACAAATACGCTGTTGCTATGCTTGGGGGTGTTTACTTACATCTAAACTCCTTAAAATATTACAAACATTATTTGTTTTTCTATTCCTAGAAAAATATGCTGGTGATTGAAGGATAGCTACAATAAAATAGAAACGCCTAAAATATATGAGCCATTGAATGTCTCGTTCTTGAATGTAAGTGGGTATAAAGTGTTTGGAATTGATCATAGGCTTTTTTAAAAAATATATATTTTTTCCGTCCATCAAAAATAACCAACCATTACACTATTATAAAGGTCCACTATTACATTATTACAGTGGTCCACTGTACACTGCAAATTGTCTTAAAGTGATAACAAATTAATGCTATAAAACATGAGCTTTGACATCACCCTTATTCAGTCAACCCTTAAACATTTACTCAAACAAGTTTTACTTTTTATATCAGTACTTGCCTAATAATTACACGTATAAGAACAACCAATATATAAAAATTTTCATGAAGCAAAGGTTAGTAATTTATCAGCACGGTAAAAAAATATAACAATTATTAAAGGATAACTACAGCAATATAAGAAACACTTAATATATGAAGCTGAAGATTTTAAGTATACATATTAAGAATGAAAACGTTTTAATAAAAATGTTACGCCTCATAGGTGCAATTAGGCATAAACAAATGTACATTATCAACTAAGTACACAGTTTACAGTTATCACAGTTACAGTTTACAGTTTATCACTTTACACAGTTTAATAACCTTACTGAGTTGGTAAAAGGTATGTTTTTATTATAGAAATCCTATTGAATATTTTAATTGGTAATATTTTAATCACTTTTTTGTATTCAAAAATGAAGAACTTCATTGCTATTAGATTTAATTTAACAATAGGCATTGCAAAGGTTATTCAGGCTGTGTAAACAAGTGATAAAATCGTAAGAGTTGTGTATATCACAATTAGTCAATCCAATTTCAACAAAATCACATGTCAGTTGTAGGCTACTGTAACATACAGGTCAGATGGCCTACTAACAATTCGGAATCGTTTCATTCGGTTAGAAGGCATTACTTTTTAAGTGAAGGGACAAACAGTTTAAATGTTATCATATTTAAATGTTTTGCTGATAGAGGTATTGTTTGAATCAATTACACTTTTAATAATTATGACTTCCGAGAGTCGTACTCAACCAAATATAAAGGGCTACAATAAAATGTTTATTTATTTACAGTGAATACCATTTTGACAGATGGAGAAAAAAATCGTTACATTTCAGGCTGGTATGCATAATTGTATATATAACAAGCAACAACATTGAAAAGTTAACAGTAAAAAACAATGGAATAACTTCTAAACTGGGCTGTGAAATTATACAATAAAAAATATGGCAGTTCAACAAAATCATTAACAATATGCCAATATAACAAAATTAAGGAAATAAAACAAACTAATTATCAACAACATTATATAGTATTTAATTAACAAAACCCTTATAAACATGTTTATTTCTCTTGTCATAATCATGGCAATGATAATGTTTAGGGAACTTATCACCAATTTCTTTAAAATAGATCAAGTTTGATAAAAATGTACAAAGATGGCAAAGCCAATATATTAAGTTGAAGAAAATATAATGTTTGGAATTCTCTTTCAGATGGGCCTATAATACTCTTGATTGTGGTGTAGCGACTCACCGCTCCTGGGCACTTAGATGTTGAGGTACAGACAGCCTTCGCTCTGGTTGGCCACGAGGGGCTCTGAATATACTTTTGTAACTGTTCTAACTCTTGGTGCCTAGAGAACAAAATACAAAAACAAAAAAAATAAATGACGGGGCAAGAAAAGACCCCCGACTCACCGCTTCTGGGGACGTAGATGTTGAGGTAGAGGCAGTCTTCGCTCTGGTTGGCCAGGAGGGGCAGGAGACGCTCCAGGTGGTCGAGGCGCCCCCGCGGGAACTCCAGCAGCGCCTCCGTGCGGTTCCCCACGTGGGGCGCCCGCTGCGGACACACGGCCGAGTACTGGTCCGCCAGGCGCGGCGCCCTCCACATGCTAGGCGTCACGGGCGGCATGTAGCGCAGCGCCCCTAGCGGCGGCGTCGCGTACGGCACACCTGCGAACCAGTGACGGTTTGAAATGACAACCTAATGTGGTTTAATAAGTTAAATACATTAAATTATAGTCTGTTTAACCTAACCTAATCTAACCTAGCGTAACCTAACCTAGCCTAAACTACAACCTAACCTAGTGGCGTCGTCACGTACGGCACTTCTGTGACCGAGTATTGTATTTGTACCAAAGTGGGTTTGCAACTGATACCTCAATGTCGTTAAGTAAGGTAAATACGTTAAATTATGTCTGCTTGACCTAACCTAATCCAACCCTAACATTAGTATTTGTTATTTAATTTTTTAGTGTAAAAAATACTGAGCAGTTTTTTTCTAGCCTTCACAGGGTCAACTGAGTGTGAATAGATATAATCAAGCACCGTTAACCGTTTTCTCTCTAAACATTCCCATATCGAGTATGATAACCTATCTAAAACCCTAATGAAGGAAATCAGAAAATGCTCAACCCTGCGGACCGATTATTGTGTTTGTAACAAATACGGTTTGAAACTGTCGCCTCCATGTTCGTTACTAAGGTAAACACATTTAATTATGTCTGATTAATCTAACCTAATCTAACCTAACAGTGTATTTATTTTTGTGTTTGTTAGTCCAAAAAAAATACTGAGTAGTTTTATGATCTTTGAGTGCCAACAGCTCAAATCAAGCTCATATAACCGTTTACTCTCCCCCCCTTCCGATATCCAATATGATAACCTCTCAAAGACCGAAATGAAGAAAATAAACCGTTCAGTTGACATGGTGAATGCTAAACTGAAACGGTATTGTATTAGGCCTCTGCTAGAAAAAAAATATAAAAAGGCGATCCATCTAATACACCTCAAACCAGGGCATTAAGGAAGATTCTTCACTACCACCACAACTTCAACTTGCCCAGATATCCAAACTCAGTTAGTAGGAGGTTCACAGTTAAGTCAACTGTCTTACTTTTTACGACATACGATTGATTTACTTGGGTGTTATCGTCTTGTACGTACCAAGGAATGCCTCCACGGACCATGCTGCACGATGACCCCGCGGAGCGGGCCGTACTTGGTCCGCACGACCCGGGCGCTGTACTTACCAAGGAATGCCTCCACGGGCAGATGCTGCACGATGACCCCCCGGAGCGGGCCGTACTTGGTCCGCACGACCCGGGCGCTGTGCTTACCAAGGAATGCCTCCACGGGCGGATGCTGCACGATGACCCCCCGGAGCGGGCCGTACTTGGTCCGCACGACCCGGGCGCTGTACTTACCAAGGAATGCCTCCACGGGCAGATGCTGCACTATGACCCCCCGGAGCGGGCCGTACTTGGTCCGCACGACCCGGGCGCTGTACTTACCAAGGAATGCCTCCACGGGCAGATGCTGCACTATGACCCCCCGGAGCGGGCCGTACTTGGTCCGCACGACCCGGGCGCTGTACTTACCAAGGAATGCCTCCACGGGCAGATGCTGCACTATGACCCCCCGGAGCGGGCCGTACTTGGTCCGCACGACCCGGGCGCTGTACTTACCCAGGAATGCCTCCACGGGCGGATGCTGCACGATGACCCCCCGGAGCGGGCCGTACTTGGTCCGCACGACCCGGGCGCTGTACTTACCAAGGAATGCCTCCACGGGCGGATGCTGCACGATGACCCCCCGGAGCGGGCCGTACTTGGTCCGCACGACCCGGGCGCTGTACTTACCAAGGAATGCCTCCACGGGCAGATGCTGCACTATGACCCCCCGGAGCGGGCCGTACTTGGTCCGCACGACCCGGGTGCTGTACTTACCAAGGAATGCCTCCACGGGCAGATGCTGCACTATGACCCCCCGGAGCGGGCCGTACTTGGTCCGCACGACCCGGGCGCTGTACTTACCAAGGAATGCCTCCACGGGCAGATGCTGCACTATGACCCCCCGGAGCGGGCCGTACTTGGTCCGCACGACCCGGGCGCTGTACTTACCCAGGAATGCCTCCACGGGCAGATGCTGCACGATGACCCCCCGGAGCGGGCCGTACTTGGTCCGCACGACCCGGGCGCTGTACTTACCAAGGAATGCCTCCACGGGCAGATGCTGCACTATGACCCCCCGGAGCGGGCCGTACTTGGTCCGCACGACCCGGGTGCTGTACTTACCAAGGAATGCCTCCACGGGCAGATGCTGCACGATGACCCCCCGGAGCGGGCCGTACTTGGTCCGCACGACCCGGGTGCTGTACTTACCAAGGAATGCCTCCACGGGCGGATGCTGCACGATGACCCCCCGGAGCGGGCCGTACTAGGTCCGCACGACCCGGGCGCTGTACTTACCAAGGAATGCCTCCACGGGCAGATGCTGCACGATGACCCCCCGGAGCGGGCCGTACTTGGTCCGCACGACCCGGGCGCTGTACTTACCAAGGAATGCCTCCACGGGCAGATGCTGCACGATGACCTCCCGGAGCGGGCCGTACTTGGTCCGCACGACCCGGGCGCTGTACTTACCAAGGAATGCCTCCACGGGCAGATGCTGCACGATGACCCCCCGGAGCGGGCCGTACTTGGTCCGCACGACCCGGGCACTGTACTTACCAAGGAATGCCTCCACGGGCAGATGCTGCACGATGACCCCCCGGAGCGGGCCGTGCTTGGTCCGCACGACCCGGGCGCTGTACTTACCAAGGGATGCCTCGTTTCTTAGGAATGCCATTTATTTTAGTTTTTTAAATCTTTCTTGTGAGTTTCTGAGAGCTCAAAAATTTATTTACTTATTTATTTTTATTTTTTACATTGTGTACATGCAATCTTAGTAATTCTATCTATTTTACAATTAATTAGCTCCATTTTCATCCTTGTTGCATTTAGGCTTAATACATTTTTTTCCTTTTAATGTCTTGGGCAGTAAATGATAGCTAATTTGTTTTTGTGTATTGGTACCATAATAAATGTTGTTCTTTTATTTAGCTGTTGCTCAATGAACTACATAGTTCTTAATATCTTTAAATAATATCCATACATTATGATGTAGTTTTTAAATCTTTCTTGTGAGATTCTTGATAGCTTCAAAATTTAATTTCTTTATTTTGTGTACATAGTTACAGTAAGTCAATCTATTGTACAATTAATTTGCTTCAATTCCATCCTAGTTTTATTTAGGCTTCAAATCTTTTTTCCCCTTTTAGATAGCCTCACATTTAGTAGATTTTCTATGTCTTGGGCAGTAAATGACAGATATTTAGTTTTCTGTGTATTGGCCCCATAATAAATGTTGTTATTTTATTTAGCTGATGTTCAATGAACTAGATAGTTCTTAATATCTTTGTAAACTATCCTACATTACAATCTAATAATTAATGTAAAGATTAACATTATTTGTTAATTGGAATTATTTGTTTTCTCTTTTAAATATTTTCTGAAAAGTTTGAAGTAGGGCTCTATTCTCTTATATTCAATATAGTCATTCATACCTCATCAATTCTGTAGTAAAACAGTTTTAATGTTATTTTGTGTATAATTTCTTTGTTGTTTTCCAATTGTAGGATGTGAATAAATGAAATATTCATAAATGTTTAGTATTTCTCTAAATATTCATTTCTTTACGTTCTATACAATAATAGTATAAGTAAAAAAGAATTATTCAATGAAAATGAAAAATAATAATAATGGAATCATATTAATGTTTCTTTGGTTCAAATATTAAATTATCAAACTTCATAAAAAAAGAACTTTTGTTAATAACTGTTTTGACTTACATCTAAGTATGAACATTGATTGTCCTATTCACCTACTTAGGTATATCAGATTACACCGTTTTAAATTTTATATATTTACAAATAATCCTATTGTTATTTTAAATTGTGTGTAAAAGGCATGTTTTAAGGTAAATTTTAACTTTTTAAAGTTGAAAGTAAACTTGTTTACAACTCTTGGGAACATTCCATCACAATTGGGTATCTTACTGATCATTATTCACTGATAATAAGACGCGGTCTACTGTTCAAACCTAATACCTTACGATAACACATTTTACGGCTCGACGGGAAAACGGGACGATGACTGGGCATGAACGGAACTGATAACTTACTGCTAGGCTACCGACATGTTAACTGTGAAGAAATAGAATCCCACAACAAATTTGCTTCGTTTTTGAATAGTTCTGTTTGTAAACATCTTAGTATTTTTCACATGAATATACGTAGTTATTCAAGAAACTTTGATAGTTTATTGATTTTACTTGAAACAGTAAATATAAAGTTCGACCTTATTATTTTGAGTGAAGCTTGGTTAGATGAAGGGGTAATTTTAAGTAATATAGATGGCTATGATACTTACTATACAACTCATTGTTGGAACAGAAACGACGGAATGGTTTTTTATGTAAAATGTAATATTAATGTAATTGTTAAGGAAGTAAATATTGGAGAAGCGACTGGACTGAGACTGGACTTTGACTTGAATGATAAACATTACAGTGTACTAGGCATTTACAGAAGTCCATCAATGACATGTGATACTTTCTTATTTGACTTAACTGATTACTATAAAACCTACTCCAAAAGTACTACTTATATTTTAGTTGGTGACATTAATATTGACATTAGCCCCAATATAAACTCTCAAGTAAAAGATGTATACTTAAATATTTTAGCTAGCGTTGGATTAATCCCTGATATTGACAAACCTACTAGAGTTACCGATCACTCAAGCACTTGCATTGACCACATTTTTACTAACCACTCTGACCATTCCGCCATCACTTCAATAGTATTTCAAACAACTGTTACTGACCACTACGCTACTGCAATGAGGATTGACTATGGGGGGCCCGACACTGAGTGTGATAAAGGTGAAACCCGGTACTACTTAGACAAAGTTGTGTTAAGCACATTAATTGAAGCTCAGTCTTGGGATCATATTATTGCGATTGACGATGTAAACGAGGGTTGCCAAGAATTTTTAAAAACTATTGATCAGTTAAAATCAATGTCTACTAAATGCAAGATAAAATCTACTCGACACAAAAAATTAAAACCATGGATTACAGTAGATTTAATCAAAGCTATAAGAAAACGTGACAAATTAAGCAAGAAAGTTAAAAAAGAACCGTTTAATGATGAGTTAAAAATTTATTTTCAAAATTTCCGTAATAGTTTGTTTAATGAAATTAAGCGCACAAAAAATTTATATTATAAAAATAAAATACTCGAATCATCAGGTAATCCTAAAGATTTTTGGAAAATTATAAATGAAATCAATGGTGCGGGGTCAAAGATGAAAAAATTTCCAATTGAAAGCTTTTCTAAGGCACAACAAATTTCAGATGACTTAGTGAAGTCGGTCGCAAACAACTTCAATAATTACTTTTCTCAAGTTGGTGCAAACCTAGCGAAGAACCTGCCACCCACTGCCGGTCCGCTAGTAGTGGAGGATACGGACTACCGAGTGGCAAGTGAGTTTCGCCTTCAACCGGTCTCCGCCAGTCAGGTGGAGGAGTGTGTGCGTGAGCTGCGGGGTGGTTCAGCACCTGGATTGGATGGATTCTCAGCAGACATTTTAAAAACTAATATAAAACTTTTGATCAAACCACTTTTACATATTCTGAATTTAAGTATTTGTTCTGGCAAATTTCCTGATTTATTTAAAGAAGCTAAAGTAATTCCTCTGTACAAATCTCTAAGTAAAGCCGAAGTCAGCAATTATAGACCAATTTCTCTTCTAAGTGTTTTTTCCAAAATTCTTGAAAAATGCGTTAAGAAACAATTACAGTCTTACTTAGAATTGGAAAGTATTTTTTCCGAGACACAATTTGGCTTTCGGAAGAATAAGAACTGCTCAGATGCTCTCTTTGAAGTTCAAAAATCTATAATTGACTCAATTAATGACGACCAAAAAGTTTTGATGATATTCATTGATTTAGCTAAAGCCTTTGATTCAATTGATAGAAAAATTCTTTTTAGTAAAATGGAGTGTGTAGGAGTAAGAGGCAGAGCGTTAGAATGGTTTCAGAGTTACCTGTCAGGCAGAGCCCAACGAGTATCCATTTGCGAAGTAATTAGTGACTCAACAAACGTCGATTATGGAGTTGTACAGGGCAGTACCCTGGGACCATTACTATTTTTAATCTATATAAATAATCTTGATAAAGTAAATCTTAAGGGAAAGCTATTTTTGTTTGCTGACGATACAGCGGTAGTGGTCAAGGAAGATAGTTGGGAGAAATTTTTCGAATATGCTTCATACGACTTAAAACTGCTTCAAGAATGGTTTAATCAAAATGTACTCACAATGAATATTGGGAAAACTAAATATCTTCCAGTTTATTTACGTCCATCAGGTGAGCCCCCCGCGGACCTTGCGCTCAGGCTACACGTGTGCGGGGGCGGCGCCGGCACTGCGTGTCCTTGTCAAACTATCAAACGAGTTGATCATTACAAATATTTGGGTGTTACTTTCGATTCTAATTTAAGATGGGAAAAACACATAATCACAGTAAAAAATAAATTACGTAGAATGATATTTGTATCACATCAGTTAAATGATATTTTAAATGTTAACGAATTTAAATTAGTATACTATGCATATGTAGAGGCCCATCTACAATATGGTATTATTGTTTGGGGGGGAACTTTTAAATCTTTACTCGATCCTTTGCTCATTATTTAAAAACAAATACTAAAATCTGGTACAGGAAAGAATAGAAGATATAGTTCAGACGCTTTATTCCAAGAACTTGGGGTACTTTCAGGAAGGCAAATTTTTATCAAATCACTTCTTATAGATTTAAAAAAATTTGAATTCAATATCATTTCTCCTGTTTTACATTCGTATCCTACTCGCTATAGTCAGAATGTAGGAGTTCAAGTTCCCGTTATTGTAAAATCATTTAACCGAACAAATCCATTTTATTTAGCAAACGTTATCTGCAGGAATTTGCCTGGCGAGATAAGGGACATGAGGTGTTCGGTTGCCGTGTTCAAGCGGCGTGTGACTGCCTGGCTGTGGGAGACCGGCCCCGGCTTTGCTGAGGCCCTCCTGTCATCCATCTACTCCACACGTTGACTGACGTTGACACTGACACTTTGCTGACAATTTACCATTATTCCCATTTAACGCCAAATTGTGTGGTCTACCCTAATTTTTTATTACCTAATTTATGAAATGTTGCTATTACTTACTTACTTTTTTAAGTTTTAACTAATATAGAAATATTTACATTTTTACAACTGAGAACAATCTTGAATAACTGCGGTCTAAAACTAAAGAATGCCTTAACCTAATATTTTAAGTCTTATCTCAGTGTTTAATTCTAATAAATTAAGACAGGTAGTTGTTTATATATTTTATTTTTTACAACACGTCAATTTCTTGCTTTAACGACTCGGCATCGCGCACAAGCCTTTAGGCCCATGCGATGCCTAATTTCCATTGTTTTTCATTTTTGTAATTTACTGAATTTTTGTGGAAATAAAATTATTCTGATTCTGATTCTGATTCCTCCACGGGCAGATGCTGCACGATGACCCCCCGGAGCGGGCCATACTTGGTCCGCACGACCCGGGCGCTGTACTTACCAAGGAATGCCTCCACGGGCAGATGCTGCACGATGACCCCCCGGAGCGGGCCATACTTGGTCCGCACGACCCGGGCGCTGTACTTACCAAGGAATGCCTCCACGGGCAGATGCTGCACTATGACCCCCCGGAGCGGGCCGTACTTGGTCCGCACGACCCGGGCGCTGTACTTACCAAGGAATGCCTCCACGGGCAGATGCTGCACGATGACCCCCCGGAGCGGGCCGTACTTGGTCCGCACGACCCGGGCGCTGTACTTACCAAGGAATGCCTCCACGGGCGGATGCTGCACGATGACCCCCCGGAGCGGGCCGTACTCGGTCCACACGACCCGGGCGCTATACTTACCAAGGAATGCCTCCACTGGTGGATGCTGCACGATGACCCCCCGGAGCGGGCCGTACTTGGTCCGCACGACCCGGGCGCTGTACTTACCAAGGAATGCCTCCACGGGTGAATGCTGCACGATGACGCCCCGGAGCGGGCCGTACTTGGTCCACACGACCCGGGCGCTGTACTTACCAAGGAATGCCTCCACGG
Source organism: Flexamia atlantica (assembly GCA_035578135.1). Taxonomy (NCBI): domain Eukaryota; kingdom Metazoa; phylum Arthropoda; class Insecta; order Hemiptera; family Cicadellidae; genus Flexamia; species Flexamia atlantica. The sequence continues at coordinate 410,291 of JAQJVK010000063.1, read as the reverse complement.
GCGGATGCTGCACGATGACCCCCCGGAGCGGGCCGTACTTGGTCCGCACGACCCGGGCGCTGTACTTACCAAGGAATGCCTCCACGGGCGGATGCTGCACGATGACCCCCCGGAGTGGGCCGTACTCGGTCCACACGACCCGGGCGCTATACTTACCAAGTATTGCCTCCACGGGCGGATGCTGCACGATGACCTCCCGGAGCGGGCCGTACTTGGTCCGCACGACCCGGGCGCTGTACTTACCCAGGAATGCCTCCACGGGCGGATGCTGCACGATGACCCCCCGGAGCG